>CM077644.1:83421874-83634374 GCA_039707465.1 Rhabdophis nuchalis | reverse complement strand
ATGCTTGGGGGTGCTTTTGGAATAGTTAAGGTATAACTATTTATCCAGATGAGGCAGAAATACTTTTGGGGAGAAAGAAACTGATGTTCCGAGTAAACGGATTCTATTAGCATTTGGCAGAGTTTTATTCTCCTCCAAGAACAGAGTCATAATGGCTTTTTTGTGTGTATGTGTTTGTATTTATCATTGTCTTAGCAACAGCTAACTTTTTTTTTATTACTAATTTCAACTAACATGGGAACAAAATTAATCCAAAAGCAAATTAACTCTATGTTTTTGCATCCATTGGGTTACCAAAATATGATTTGTATAGAGTTATCTTAGAAAGGGACAAGTAACCTTCAGATATTGCATAATGAATCTTCCTAACTGGTTGGAAAAATATTTATCAATCACTTTCATTAATTTGGAATGGGAAAATAGAAAAAGACAGGTCTGATTGGTGATTTATGCAAATTGTTTTGATCAAAGGGAGCACTACTGTCAGCTGAGTACTGAATTCAGATTGTACAGGTTTTAGTGCTATTCTAAGATCATCTCAGAGCTCAGAGACCAAGTACAAGAGAAATGAAAAAGAACGGCCCTGCAACATAATGCTCAGGTACCTTAGGTGACAAAATATGCCCATATTACAATAGCCGGCAGGTGTTGACCTGATTCTTATCTCTATGAGGTCACCTGATTGTGATATTGACAAAATGATTGGAGAAGACACCCCGGGTTAAAACTGCCCCAACCTGCATGACATGTTTTTTTAGAGAAATGTTAAATGATTTTTTTTCTATGAAAGAGAAAATACTTTAATACTAGAACAGCTAAGTATAAGTTTAAATTGAGCTAGGTTTGGGTTGGGTGTGAGATGAAGGCAATAACATATGAGCAGGTCAGTAAAAGAGCCTGTTGTAGCATGTTCATCCTGCATTTAAGAGAAATTCCCTAGATTTAAACTAGTTTTTTTGTGGAAGAGGAAGAGAAGAAAAAGGTGATGAAGAAAGAATGGGATGATGGTGATGATGATAGATAAGTAGAAATAATGCAATGTTGCTTCCATACAATCCATCAAAATACACACACACACACACACACACACAGTGTGTGTGTGTTGGGGTGTGTGTGTAGGGAGCAGTATGCTTCCTCTCATATTTGGGCATCCCAGGTGCTTTGGCAAAAGAAAACAGACTTAATCATTCCCCTGGTTCAGCTGATAAGGCAGTAGAGCTTGTGGCTTAGAGGTTAATATAACTGCCTAATATGTAAAAACAACCCAAGTTCAAATCCCAGCGAGGGTATTTGCTAACTGATGAGAGCTAAATAGCTTGAAATAGATCTATAGTAGTCTCCATTTATTTATCAGCAAAAATGCAAATACATACATACATATACACAGAGAGAGAGAGAGACACACACACACTCATTCCTGAGCAGACCAGATCTTCACTTAAGCTTTTCAGTTTTATAAGTTCACTCCCAAGAGCTATAAAGCACATAAAATTCTATAGATCTTTTAGTCGCACTTCCTTTGATAGGTCTGAGGTTATCTTCCATGTATCTGGGCAGCTCAACCAAATTCCTTCCCCATGAAACTGGCATTCTTCTGTGGAATCTCTGCTCTTTATTTAAGCACAGTGATTGTTTTAAAATCCCTAGAGCTGTGTCTCAGTGCTAAGAAAGGAATCATTTCCCAGGCACAGGGAAAGGGGTAGTGATTTAACACACCCCTGAACTCTCTATATTTTGAAATATAGTGGAATAAGGTTTAAATCTAAAATGAGAGATATTCTGCAATAAGGAATCTCCTTCTCTTATTCCTTCATTGCAAAGCTCCTTTTAGGTTTCAAAAGACAAAAAGCATGTGTTATACTCATTGATATACATAGGGTAAGCAATATATTATTTTTATGGGCCCAAAATATAGGAGATCATAATTTCAGATACCTCACAAAACTTAATGATGCTGCCCAAACACGTCATTACATGCATCAATAAAATAGAGTTTCCTGACAATGGAACTGTCGTTTCATTTAACAAAGATAGCATGGCTAAGAACAAATCCTTTGTCTTCATACCTCTCTACAGAAATATTCTGTATTTTATGAAAATGGACAATTATCTCTGGCATAGTTCCAAACAATTTTTCGGCATTATTATTTAGCATTTCATCACACACACACCCCGTTTCATGGAATATAACTTGTGTTAGGATTTTTTGAATCAAACATTGAGAAATGGTCAGAGATGGGACTTGGAATCTAGCGATTATATGTATTTATGAGGTGCCTGAAGTTGGCTATGCGAATTAACCCTCCATCACTATACAATCAACTCTATTAGCTTCCTGACTTTCTACCCTTCAGTAAAATCCCAAGGGAAGCCATTGTGTAGAAGTCACTTTTCTCTCGGGGACTTTCTCTGATTGGCAAACAGACTCACTCAGGAAAGGTAAAAGTGATAAAAATATATGTAACAGACTCAACATCAGTACCGACAGCGGTACCTTCTTGGAATGGGGTAGAGAAAACTGTAAGCCATCACCAAAACAAAAAATCCTTGTGAGAAAAAGATTGAAAAGGGCAACTTTTAAGAAACAGGGGAAAAACCTCAGCACAGTCCTAGTTGTGCAAATTTCCTTTGCAACCAAAGGAGCCTTATAATTGGGAAAAGAGGTGACAAGTAAAGTGGCATTATTAGAAATCTGAATTATGTAAGGAAATAAATACAGACTATACAGTAGCAGCATTCTTTTTTGGCAAAAGTTAACCAACAAATTCATAATATTTATAAACTTCCAAAAGTAAAATCTTAAGGATTTATTTTTCCTTAATCAGATGCTAGTTACCACTAAAAGTCTACTTTCTATAGACTATATGTATATGTGAATTGATATACAGTATGTTGATTATGTTGATTATGTTTTAGGACTGGGATGGTGAACCTATGTCACGCATGCCACAGATGGCACGCAGAGCCATATTTGCTGACACGCCAGCCATCAGCTCCAGCATACAGGTGGGCACCAGTCAGCTGATTTTTCACCCTTCCAGAGGAATGGGGGAGGCTGTTTTTACCCTTCTCAGGCTTCAGGAAAGCCTCCGGAAGTTTGTTCCCAAACTTCCGTTGGGGCCATGTTTTGCCCTCCCCAGGCTTTAGTAAAGCCTCCGGAGCATGGGGAGGGGTTGTGCGCAGATGCACAGGGGGGTTGTGTGCACATGGGCAGGTGGGCATGAGGATTGAATTGGTGTGGCACGCATGCACACGCAATAGGACACCCGTGCACAATTTTGGCACACCATAAGAAAAAGGTTTGCCATCCCTGTTTTAGGGTCTGCACAGCACTGAAAGAGTGAAATCAGTTTAAAGGAGATTTGATCAAATCATATATTTCAATTAAATCTTCGAATCCATTTTCGGCACTGAGTCAAAGCAAGCCTTTTCAAACCCCTCAAAATTAAATCACTAAATGGCAAATGCAGAAATAATTGAGAGAGATGATGAATAGTCGAGATTGTAGTATACTCAACACTGAAGTCAATTCTTAGGAAAGTAACCTGAATCTGGACTTGCTTATTCTCCATGGACAAGGTTCCAGAAGCAAGGCAAAAAAACAGAGAATTCCAACACATATTGAATTTTGAGTGACTTTACAACCTTTGATTAAGCTGCTAAGATATGTTGTTTTTTATTCCTTTTAAGCCTTACAAAGCTGATGTGTTAGGTTTTGATAGTGAAGCTCTTAAAAGGAAGATAGATTGCTAATCAGTAGGCTGTGCTAGGAGGAGTACTCATCTATCAATTTGTGCCACTGGAACTATTTGAGAAAATCGTTCTGCTGAAGATACCATCATCTAAGTTGTATCTAAAATTGAGGTCATGAAAACTGCCTGCAACTTTAACTCCATTACCTCATTATGTAAGAAACAATGTTTTAATCCCGCTATTTTGGCCAATGATACCATTCTTTCCTTTAAGGCTTACCTTTTGTGGTCTATAAGAAGCAGAAAAAAGCATAATATTGGCTTTCATATTTAAAAAAACTAATTTTCAATCATGCTACTTTAAATCACTTTGAGCCTTTGTGAAAAAGACATTGTAGCTTCTCTTTTAGTTCAAGGAAATCATGTGTGACAGTGCTACAAGATAAATATTTTGAACCCATATCATGTTTTGTTTTGATGACTAATATGGAGATAATACAATAATACAATAGCAGAGTTGGAAGGGACCTTGTAGGTCTTCTAGTCCAACCCCCTGCGTGGGCAGGAACCTTATACCATTTCAGACAAATGGCTGTCTAACATCTTTTTAAAGACTTTCAGGGTTGGGGCATTCACAACTTCTGGAGGCAAGCTGTTCCAGAGGTTAATTGTTCTTACTGTCAGGAAATTTCTCCTTAGTTCTAAGTTGCTTCTCTCCTTGATTAGTTTCTACCCATTGCTTCTTGTCCTGCCCCCAGGTGCCTTGGAGAATAGTTTGACTCCCTCTTCTTTGTGGCACCCTCTGAGATATCGGAACACTGCTATCATGTCTCCCCTGGTCCTAATTTAGCTTTTGAGACATCATTACAATTTTTGAATGTATGACTTCTGCCTGTCCCCTCATTGTTTTTTAAGTAGTACTAAAAGACTGGTTCATCACTGCATTAGTTCTCCATAATGTTTTTAAAATATCAATATTGAATCTCTGGAAGTGAGTATCCTAAGTTTCAAAATCTGGATATTTAGGCCAAATGTAGTGTTAGACTGATCCTTGGGTATGTGATTAGAAGCAATTATGAGCCAAAATTCTATTAAAAATTTGGAAACAATCCTGGTCACACTGACTTTTAAAATGAATCAGTCGTAATGGGAAGTTATTACTTCTATGTCTTAAGACGTAGTTACATTTCCCCAAAGGACAAACATCATATACTGATTTTTTGCTGGTTGTCCAGATGGCATTTCACCAAAGTAAATTGTAGTTTCTTCTTCTGCATTTGGACCTGGTCATATGTGTTTTCTTTTATTAAGTTCATTTTGGTAATTTGCTTTATTGAGTTGTGTGATGTTTAAGTATGCTAGTTTTTGAAAATGAGACAAAAAAATTTACACAAAGAAGCTCACCATCAACAAAATATACAGAACATAATCAGTTTCATCACCTTCTCAGTAACTATCTGGTCCAGTCTAACTTCTTTTGACTTAAAGGTTCCACATCAGATATGGACAAGTACTACCATTTTATAACTGTCAGTGATGAAGTATTATGGGAGTTGTACAAGACCATATTTTGCACACCTCTGGCATATCTTGGAAAGTTAAAAAAATGTGTGATAGACAGCATCACCACCAGATGGATTTGTAACTGGCTGACAAACCATACTCAATAAATAGTCATTAATTACATCTACACGGAGAGAAGTAAGCAGTGGAGCACCATGAGGTTCTGTCTTAGGCCCGGTACTCTTCAATATCTTCATAAATGACTTAAATGAGGTAATAGAAGGGGAACTCATCAAACTCATCAAATTTGCAGACACTAAGCAGGCGTAAATAGCCAACACACCAGAAGACAAGTTCAGGTTCCAGAAATATCCTGACAGATTTGAACAATGGGTTCAACTAAATGAAATTTAATATGGAGAAAAGCAAGATTTTACACTTAGGAAGGAAAAACCAAAGGTACAAGTACAGATTACGCAAAATCTGGCTCAAAAACAGTAACTCTGACAGAGACTTTGAAGTCCTAGTGGATGATCACTTAAATATGAGCCAGCAGTGTGTAGCAGTAGCCAAAAAATCCTTGGTTTTATAAACAGAGACATAAAACCCAAATCACCTGAAGTGTTAGTATCACTTTATAAAGCCTTAGTAGGACCACACCTGGAATACTGTATCCAGTTTTAATCACCACATTACAAAAAAGATGTTGAGACTTTGGGAAAAGTGCAGAGAAGAGCAACTAAGATGATTAAAGGTCTGGAGGCTAAAATATATGAAGAACGGTTGCAGAATTTGGGTTTGGCTAGATAGTCTATTGAAAAGAAAGTCTAGGGGTAACAGGATAGCAGTATTTCAGTATTTTTCCAAAACACCAGAAGTCACGACAAGAAACAATCGATAGAAACTAATTAAGGAGAGAAGCAACCTGAAATTAAGGAGAAACTTAACAGGATAATTAAGTAGCAGAACAGTTTGCCATCAGAGGTTGTGGCTTCATCACTGGAAGTTTTTAAGAAAAGACTGGACAGTAATTTGTCTGAAATGGTATAGGATCTCCTGCTTGAGCAGGGGGTAGGACTAGAAAACTTCCAAGTTCCCTTCTAGGTCTATTCTGATTGATTGATGATAGGTTGATTGATTGATATCTAAACTTGTATAGATTCTTTGCATACATCCACTCCTCTTTATTGGGTGGGTATGCAATGTTCTGCTATCTGTTTTTAATGCTTCAAAGAAAGAGCACAGAACATTGGAATTGCATACATATCATTTGCTCTTAAATTGATTGTTAGTTTCTGATTAAATATTTCATGAAAAAGACAGTTAACTTCATTACAAAATAAAATGTGGAGAAGTGGGGGGTCGCTTGCCGAATTCCAACCCATGAGCTCATCTGAACATGATTTGTGTTATGTTACCCTCCCAGTGATCAGATTATAACTTCAGCCAAGGGATTTTAATGAAGGAATATATATTACAAGATCTCCCTACAGTGGGGATCTTCATGCTGTTTTCGTGGCCATGTCTAAAATTATTAATATCTGGAAGCAATTATAGCTGAATGCAATGGTGTCTATGGAAGGCTATACCCTTGATTATTTTCTTCTCTGTTTCTTTATTTGGCTTTCTTTTTCTGATGAAAAATGAAAACATTTAATTAAAAAACTCCATAAGGGGCATCAAACTATGTATGGGTGTTCTATTTCAATTTTTTAATCAAACTGATAAAAACTCTGCATGCAACCAGATAGCTGTGGAAAGTTGGTAAAACTACTGATGAATCCTAAACTTTATCTGCTCATAAGTCCTACAAAGTTTAGTGAGACATTCTTAGACCTGTCCACAGTAACCTACATGTAGGCCTCCATTTATTTGACAGGATTGTCCTCTGAGTAAATAAACATAGGATTGCACTGCACATATCAAAATAACCTGTGTGACCTCATTCAGTGGGAAAGGCCAGTTCAGCTTAAAAAAGACCAGCTTAAGAAAGAGCAGGTAATAAAATAGACAAGAAAAAAAAGGAGTAATAAAAAACCATGAAAAACTCATTGAGAGAAACAACGTTAGTAACACAGATAGCAAGAAGAACATGAAAAGAGAATAAGCAAATGTATAAAATACAATGTTCTTTAGATTGTTTGGGTGACACTTGATTGATACTGACATTTTCTAAAATCAAAGTGTATCAAGTAATAATATACCATTAAATAGCAGTCTCTTTATTCATTTACACAGCATTCTAAGATATCACTTAATTCAATTTCACATTGGTTTGACACAATTTATAGTACCAACAACCAATTTTTTCAGCTATTGTTTTGATTTGTTTTTTTCATTATACCACCTTCCAATGTTTAGATCTGCTTATATTATATATTTGCCTTAACAGCTCTGTCCATAGATATTATATCATATCTATGTCCCAAACCCCAGAAATTCTTGAAATCTTGACCATCATTTATTTCTTATACATAGTAAAGCTAAAATCACTTTTGAGAAGATGGTAAAAAAAAAATATCTAAGAACATTGTATCAACAAGTTTCCAACACAGCATTTTAATTTTCGCTTGGAGGAACTACATCACACTGAGAATGAATAAAGAAAAGTATTTTATATTAAGGACTAAACAATAATTTGACTAGAGGGAAAATAAAGTACAGAAAAGCAAAAATAGATTTCTGCTTTGCAATATTAATGCTGCTAAATATTCGGCTTCCTAATTTCATATTTATTCAGAAGTAAGCATCAAAGGATTCAGTGTTTATTCATAGGTACTATATGGATGACAAAGTCAGACAAGCAAATAAAGTTAATTGAGAGACAGGGGGCTTTTTAAAAGAAAACACTTTCAAACTGACTCTTCAAATTATCTAAGGAATCAAAAAAATGAAAGCTATTAAAATTTTAAAGCAAATCAAATCTGATATGTTTTTTTTAAATAAACAATATAAGAAGATAGACAGATAAACAGATAGACAGGTAGACAGACATATAGATAGATAGATGGATACACAGATAGATGGGATAGACAGACAGACAGACAGACAAACAGGGAGACAGATAGATGTTTGTGTATGCAGTGTGTGTTTCCATGTGTGTCTTAAGATAATATTATATTACAAGTTTAGAAAAATGTAACAAATTTTAACAAGAATTAGAACCCTTTAATAAAATATGGAATATTATTCAAAATCAATAATGTATGACAGCAAAATCTCTGAGAAAAAATAAATCCAGTTGAGGGAAAGGTTATTAGGGCTGAGATGATCCTGCAGTTAGTGTAAAGACAATAACTAATTTATTCTGATGTCCGAATAGAAAGTCAACAACAAAGTCAATTGTCTGAAACCATTAGTTCTGAAGTAGTCACTAAAACTAATATTCACATTTCAAAGTACAATAAGGGCATAGCTTCCATTGCCTCTTATGCAAAATGCACAAACACAGCTATTGCTTTCTTGATCTGTTGCTTGTAGGATGAGTTGAATTACAATTCCTATAATTAGAATTTATGAAATATGCAGTTTCATGGAACCAGAGAATGCCAGAAGTGTCCTTTAAATTTCAGAAATAAGCCACTTCCCTTATGATTATAGGTGCATTCAAAATGTGTAATTAATTTTCTGTAAGCTGTAAATCCTATTTATGTAAATATTTATCCATTTTTTTTCAAGATTTCTTGATCTTTATACTCGTATAAAGTAGAATAACACTGGTGAAATACTTTTCAAATATATGCATTATATGTTATTACAGTATTTCCTTTTTGTGACTTTCTTTTCTTTCTTTTCAAACTTATATGTCAAACATTTTCCAGTGAATTGCAAATTCAGAATGTCTTTGTTTTGCATTTTTATTTCCAACTCTCTCGCGATTAACATAGATAATTGCCTCTGTAGATGCTTACTTGAAGGGTGATAGTTATTTACTCTGGGATCTTTGTAAATTCTTCTTACTTCTTTTTTATCTTAAAACTTTAAAAGTTTTAAGTTTTTCAGTTTAAAGGTAAAGGATCTCCTCACACATATGTGCTAGTCATTCCCAACTCTAGGGGCAGTGCTCATCTCCGTTTCAAAGGGAAGAACCAGCACTGTCTGAAGATTTATTTATTTATTTATTTATCAAATTTATATACCGCCCTATTCTCCCGAGTGGGACTCAGGGCGGTGCACAGAAAGGATAAAAACCCACAACAAGTAAACACAATATAAAATGGAATTAAATAATTAAATCTGTGCTAAAATAGTTAAAATCATTAAAATTAGTCATTAATCTATGCCAGGCCAGCCAGATGGAAAAAGGGCGTTTTAAGCACCCGGTGGAAGAGGTCTCCATCGTAATGTGGCCAGCACGACTAAACACCAAAGGTGCACGGAATGCTGTTACCTTCCTACTAAAGGTGGTTCCTATTTTTCTACTTGCATTTTTACATGCTTTCGAACTGCTAAAAGCTGGGACAAGTAACAGGAGCTCACTCTGTTACGTGGCACTAGGAATTCGAACCACCAAACTGTTGACCTTTTCGATTGACAAGCTCAGCATCTTAGCCACTGAGCCACTGCATTCCTTTTACGTTTACTGTTACATTATATGAAAATTCCTCTTATAGAATTTTTCTGCCATCCCAAGCAGTTCCTGTTTCCATAATTTCATTAGGATTACTCTAAAAAATTATTCATTTCACAGTCCTTCCCTATCTTTCTCTTTCTCAATAACATCTAATTTAATCTTTGTATGAAAGATCCATTTATCCTTTTAAAAGTTAAAGTTACTGGATTGTGGTCTGAGAAAACCCTTGGTAGTATCTCCCTTTTATGAATATTAGCCATTGATTTAGAGATCCAAATCATATCTACTCTTACAAAAATCTATGTCTTTCTGAAAAATAAGTATAATCTTTTGGGTCACCATTTTAAATAACAGCTATTATAACGACTAAAACAGGAATGACACCAGGTCCAGATGGTCTGCCAGCCTCTGACTATAAATGTTTCGAAGATGAACTTTTACAACCTTTACAACAAACAATTAATATTATTTTACAGAATGATTCTTGACAGTTGGAAAGAAGCCAGTATAGTATTAATACCTAAAGAGGCCCAAGACCTGACTTTAACAAGAAATTATTGACCAATATCTTTATCAAATAAATGAGTATAAGTTGGTTTACAATGATTTTGGCTGAAAGGTTGAAAGTAATTTTACAGCACTTTATTCGTGAAGATCAATGCGAGTTTTTAACCTAACAGACAGTTATGAGATAATATTAGAAATATGTTGGATATTCTGGAGTATTTGAAGCAAAACAATGAAAAGCAAGCTGCGTTGATCCTCTTGTAGGCAGAAGACTTTTGGTAATTTGAACTGGATTTTCTTGTTTAGATTACTGGAAGATTGCTGAACTTTGGAGATAATTTTATTAAGTGAGTAAGATCAATGTACATCTCAGAGAAAGCAGAAATAATTGTTAAGGGAGAATTAACAAAACCCTCTGAGATTCAATAAAGGGACAAGGATGCCTGTTGTTATCAGCCTTGTTCGTTATAATTCTACAGGTACTGAATAGAAATGTAAGACATAATGAGAGAATCATGAGAGTAAGAATTAAACTTATAAGTGCCATGGTGCGCAATGGTTAGAGTGCAGTATTGCAGGTTACTTCTGCTAATCACTGGCTGCCTGCAGTTTGGCAGTTCGAATCTCACCAGGCTCAAGGTTGACTCAGTCTTCCCTCCTTCCGAGATCAGTAAAATGAGGACTCAAATTGGGGGCAATATGCTGACTCTGTAGAGAGGGCTGTAAAAGCACTATGAAGCGGTATATAAGTCTAAGTGCTAGTGCTATTGCTGCACATTTGGGGTTGGTACCTGGTGCTAGGTTTGGACAACCTGTTAAAGGCAGTAGAAATAATTATTGAAAAATTAAACAACTTTGATATGCCAAAACATCAATAATAAGAAAACAGAGACATCAGTAAAAAAAAGAAAATAAAACAGAACTGATGGAGAAAACTGGTTTTAAGACTGAAAAATTCTAGTTCTGACACAAGACAAGATTGAGAAAAAGCATCATTATAACAAATATCAATTGCATGTTATTTCAAAATAATTATGATAAGAAATGGAATGAATTTAAGAAGGATGTTTTAAGGTGGCAGAAATTAATATTGTCACTGTCAGGAAGAATTTCTGAGATAAAAAAGAAAGGTGTTTTTATTTCAGATATTATCAGTTTTGACAACTGATGTACTGTTCAAGCAATGGAAAAGAGAGAGAGAGAGATCTGAATTTTATGGCAAGGGAAAAATTATGAGTTAAGTATGAAGTGCTACAAGATGTAAAGGAATTAAGAAAATTTGGGTTTACTATATGCAAAACTGAATTTTGCTGCTTGTTTGGCTTGAATGGAAATTACTGATAAATAAAAGACATTTAGAGCTAGAAGGCCATGAGCTAAGGTATGGATGGCATGGATATTTATGATACAATAAAACTGAAGATTTTATAAACCATTTCATTAGACATGGCACATTGTGAATATATATATATATATATATATATATATATATATATATGTATGTATGTATGTATGTATGTATGTATGTATGTATGTATGTATGTATGTATGTATATTTGCACGCACTCAGGCTGTGCGCAAAAATGTTTCTGTGAATATAAGTTCAAGAAGTATTTTATAGGGTAAAAAAACAGGAATTATTAAAATAAAGGAATTATTGGACAATCACCAAAAGGAATATAAAATTAAAACAAGACAGCAACTAATGGCAGAAGGATAGAGATGACAAATTATCAGAAAGATTTAAAATAATTAAAAAGACATGATATGAAGCAAAGTAAGACAGCACTTGAGTTGCAGTTATGAACCGACTATGAATATATAATTGCTAGAATGTATAAATGTTTATTTAAATTTGAAATGGAAGAGGTGGGCCAATATAATTTTGCTTATAATATACAATGGATCAAAAGAAAAATATGTGATTAGAAAGATTGAAATTTAAACTGTGCTATAATCTTAAGGAGAATTGTTCTTAAATGATGTATCTATTATTGGTACATGTTGCCAGATAAATTATCTAAAAAGTAGAAAGCATTGCAAATGTATGTTGGAAAGATGAAAGAACAATGTGAAAGACATTGTATCCTGTTTGGTGAATAAGTAAGCTTTTAAAGCAAGCTTAAAAAAAAAAGAATTCAAATACACTTCGGATTTTATTTGTTAATTTGAAACAACTTTTTTTGTTTTAGGACTGTTGTTACTATAGAAAAGAGTTATGGAATGTTGTTTTGGTGTATAATTACTGCTGTGGGATTATATGCACAACATGGAAAGATTTGGCATTACTTATCACAAACCTACCACAGTTTAAGTTGGCTGAACTTGCTAAGGTGCCAAATGGATTTCTTTGATTGGAGAAAGATAATTATTAAACATTCACTAATGACTGGAAACCCCTTATGGACTTTTTGTAGGAAAAAATTAAATGATTTTGTGATTAGATGAATTTTGATGATTATAAAGAATAGGTTTCAGAAAGAAGGAAAATATGATGTATACTTAAAGGAAGAGGTTTGATTAGAATATATGTATTTATTTATTTTTAATAAAGGTGTGCCTTTATTTCTCATTCTTGTTCAGGGACTCTGAAAGCAAGTTGTCCATGGATCCCAGATTAAAAATCCATGTTTAATGCAGTATAGTTTAGGTACAACTGAAGTTAGTAAGCAGGATATTAAACTGAGAGATGTGCAGGTTAAAGTCTACTTTTGTAGCCTGGCCTACTTTGCAGGCTTCTTGTAAGGGTAACCTGATGTAACCCCACATCCCCTGCCCTGGCATGGAGGACAAGAGACCCAACTCAATAAAGATATAAATAGAGTTACATCCTGGATGTCAACTGGCTGGTTACTCACAGCAATCGTTTCCTTGAAAGCTTTTAAACACTCCAATGTCAGGGAAAGAAAAGCAATTCCTTGATGAGGGAGAGAGAAGCTGCTTTGATGACTGAATCATCCTGTGATAGAAAGAAAGATTCTGAATGTATTAACTTGTAACGCATCCCTAGCCTGCTCTCAAGTTGCCATAGGAAAGGGGGGATGGGAAACAGATAAAATGGCATGGCAGCAAAAGTTAGGTGTACATTCCAGACTTATTTCTCTAAAGGCTGTATCCCAGGGTTACTTACAGTGGCTGGAGGGGAGTGGTCTCTACAACACACGAAATTACCCCATTGGTGAATATGATTGATGACACACCCTGGAGGGAGGGCGGAACAGGGTCATGAATTGGGGCCGTAAATTACATGGATCCAGAGCTGGCTTCACTTGGGTAAGATGAACCTCCTAATAAATGACTGGATTTCTTTTGAAGCTTGCCTCGAGGCCCATGATTTAACTAGGGCATCCGTTGTAACCCTCACAGAATGTATGTATAACTTCCTGAAGGGAAAATAGGGAGAAGCTTCATATACATGCTTTGATGTTTTCTGTTCTTTTATTTTCTGTTCCTTTTTTTCTTTGTCTGTTCTTTTTTTCTTTTTCACTTTTACTATATATTTTCTTTGACTATATTTCTTATTACATATGTTAAATCTTTTAATAAAAAATAACTTAAAAATAAATTTGAGAATCTACCATGATACAAATCCTAACAAACGTACTGTTGTCTTATGGATGCAAAATAAAATTCTGCTTTCCCCCAATGTCTCCCATCAAGGAAAATAATCCTAAACTATTGGGACATGAAACTGTGCTGTGTTTAATCTGAATGCCCTCCATATTCACATTTCTCCCTTATAGCTAAATATGCCAAATTCTCCACATCCTATGACCGAAATCCAACATTAACAGTTTCCAAATGTCTGCACAACCCAGAAAGTCAGACATAAAAGAATAAAAATTTGTAATCCGGGTGCAATCATCTACTAAAGATAGTTCTCTGACAGTCGAGGCAGAGGAGTAATGAACAAGATCATCATCACTACGTAGATGCAGCTCGTAAAAGCAAAAGTGCAGTGACATTTCAAGCCTGATTTGAGAATAACTGTCTCTATTCATGAATGTTCAACTCTAATGAGACAAGCCCCAAATATCCATGAAATAAGAAAGTAGGGAAAAATCAGACACGGACTGGCAATTTAATGAAAACTGATGCTAAGTGTTATTTATTTATTTGTGTCTGTATTTCTAGTTTAATTCTTGAAAGAAAGTTAAGGATGCATTGAATATACTCCATTAAATATAGTCACATGATAGGATATGATGACACAATTTCATTTGGTAAATGTATTGAACATAGAACAAGCAGTGTTTGCTCGGGAATGAATTTTTTTTTTTTACAACATTTGGATAGCCATAAGAGATGGGGTTTTATCTTGAAAAGATATGCAAAAGGGCAGTTATGGGACTCCACTTTGCAAGCAACACACAATTAGTATTTTTTTCAGGATAATGGAAAAATATGGAAGAATACAAATGAGGAATTGATCTTTGCATAGTTTTCTCTGATGAACTATTTAACATCGGAAGATGTTTAAGCATTTCCCCTCAAAAGCGAAAGTAACAGGCATAGTTCCAATGCAAGCTGTTAACGGCAGGAACATTAAATTAATATTATAATTTCACAATGAAAAGCTTTTCACTGCGGTGCAATTTAGTGCTTGTTTGTTCATCATGTTCTATTTAAGAAACATATTTCAAGAATTGTTCTGATGGTGAACTGCAACTCTATATATCCCTAGATGTACAGTCCCATCTAAAAGAAAACACTTAGCATACTTAATGCAGGTGATTAAAATAACTATATCATTTCAGTAGTAAATTTCCGGTGTGATATGAATAAAAATAGAGCCAGCTTGAAGTGAAGACCTGCTAGTGTTATTTGTTTTATTTTTGTCTTTTATATATTTACTTCTTTTTTTGAGTATTTGATAGATTAAAGGTCAGGAAAGAAAGCTGAGTAATGACCCGAAGAAATGTTGGGTTTCATCAGAAGCATAAGAAACATAAAAGAAACTATATGTTGTAGGAGAAAATCAGAATAGATAATGGATAATGAAGGAGAATGTGTCATAGAGTCCAGTGACATGTTGAACAAAAGGCGGAAGGAAAATAAAAGAATTTATCATTGTTGGGTGTACACATTTTTTCTAACAAAAGAAAGGTCATTCTTCAGGGTTCCTATCTATCTACCCAGAATCTTTTATCTCTCATTCTCTTTCCTATAATTGAGTGTCAGGGGGAGGGGGGGCACAAACTCTTTAACTTAGAGAAGCTGCAAATAACCAGCAAGTGGATGGGAAACACATAGCAACCTCTCTAATAATTAACGTAGCTGAATCCTTGGGCAGCAGTCTCTGAAATCTATGGCTTGCCATCAATTCTCTTGAGTTCTGCTATCTTATGAGGCATATAAGTCCACATGAATAAATTAAGTGACCAGGACAAGGATGAGCCCTAAAGTTATATAATGAAAAGAAATAATTATTCAAAGAGTTAAAGATTTGGATATGATCAGTCAGCCTGTTTTATATGAAATAAATTTTATATGAAATATATCATGTACCAGTCAGAAATTTGAAGAGAAACAAATACTAAAAGTGACTAGTACCATGTGACTTACTATGTGACTTACTATGACTAGTACCATGTGACTTACTATGTGACACTTTATTTTTGCTGGAAAAAAATCAAATGGTTAATTATCTAAATGCTTTCAAGATCTCAGAATCTTCTTCATTCAACCTGCAGTTTAATGAAGTAGTTAAATGGTTTGTTTTCCAAGCACTTCATAAACCATCAATACCTGGGAATTGTGAATGATCTGAAGGTCAAACCTAGCCTGAAGTCATCATCATCAGTTCCACTTACTCCCTAATACACAGAGTAAAAGCAAAAGACTTTTGTGAAGATTGGACAAATCAGATCCATATGTATACAAATATAAAAATGATGCTTCTGAAAAATAAAATTCCCCCCCCCCCCCCCAGTTTCTAGAGTTATGTAGTTGGCATTGCAGCAATAGTCCATGGTTTTTAAAAATGACTTTCATTACTACTGGAATAAACCATTATTTTTTTCTCTCTCATCCTTCCAAACAAGCGTCTTTTTAAAAACAGGGGGAGGGGAAGTAGGAAAAAGGAGATTTCTAATAATCTGGGAGGCTTACATTATTTTACCTGGGCAATTGGTTTCCTGTTACTGTCTACAAATCTATTTTGAAAGATATCAAAAAAAGTAAGAATTCAAGCAAACCCTTGGGTTTTTAAAAAACAATTGTCCACCAATATAATATTACCTTAGTTCATGAGATGAAATATGTTAAACAGTGGAATTCTTTCACATCAGCCAATTCAGAAAGTCACAGCAGTCAGCAATATTGTTTCTAATAAAATGAAATTAAGCCAGAAAAACTGTCTTGGAAAAATGCTATTTTCTAATTGAAAATGAAACAAAGATGAAGCTGAAAATATAAAATGAGCAAAATTCTCAACCCATTTTTTTTATTACCTATTACCTTATAGAGAGAATATAGACTTCCATTCTATTTCCTGTTTAGAAAATAAGGAAGGTAAAGACATTTTCTTGGGACTTCACTAATAGTAATTCCATGTTTATGTTTTACAGGAAAAGACTCTCATATAATACCTCTTCAGAACAAAATATCATCCTCTTCATATATTTTTATCAGGGGATAGAAAAGACAAGAATATTACAGTACATAAAAATAACTTAAACAAAGAAAGAATTGCCTTGGGTTGAATTGAGTTGCATTGGATCGGGTTGGGGTGGGGTAGGGTGGGTCTTTCTAAGGTCAACCCATGACCCTGTACATACACAGACATCTCAACCTGGCCCTATTTTTGAATAAGTATCTCTGTATTATTTACAGCTCTACATTCTATCTGAGAATTTTGTGAAATCCCACAAAACTAGTACTGCATGTAATTTATTATGACTACAAAATCTATTTTGTGTTTTAAAAAATTATGAATGTTTTGTGGATTTATAGATCTTCATCCGTATCTATAAATCACAGAATATACAACTTCATTGTGAAAGCGTCATTTAATGGAATAGGTTATAGACCATTAATAACTTGAAATTTCATTTGGGCTCTTAATTTCTTTTCCACAGTGAAGGTAGTTTTGATAATTATTAAAAATATTGCTATGTTGAAATTTGCTGTATATTTGTTGGTAAGATTGACATAACTATCACAATATCCATGTTTTAGAGGCTACCATTGCTTTAAGTGGAAATTTTTATTATCTTGCCATGCTCTAGTCTCTAGTAAATATTTCAAGGATAACCAGATCAATAAATTCAATGAAGGTGAGAATAAGGATCCTCTGAACTCCTGCACAGAGATTTAGTGGAGATACATAAGGTTAATTTAAACTTCACTCCTCCTGAACAGGAAGTGCAAAACATGTATGTGAGCCACTTGTGCTTCTACATAAAATATTGTGTAAAATATAATGGCTGGAAAATGTATCATCGAACTAACCAAAACGTACTTCTTCTCGTAGCCTAGTCAGTATGATATCAGAGCTGTGAGCATGTGTGTGTGTATCTGTAGTAGGAAAATGTATGAAATATATATATTAATGAGGCTACAACAATTTAATTAGAAAGGAACTCATTCTGATTAACAAATTCATATTATATTTAAATGATCTGGGATGCATATATAAAATCCTATCAAAAATGCACTGCTAAAAATAAATAATATAAATTGGACCGATTTGTAAGAATGACGTTATAATTCCCACTGTAGGTGATCAGTTGTTTTATTGGTTGTTTCAGGATATGCAATAAACCCCTTTTCATACTCCCCAGACATTTTGGTAATCCACATTACAAAAAAATGGGGAATACAAATGAAAATATTCTCCACATACATGGGATATCCATACAGAGAGCCATTTTCAAATTTTACAGCCTCGTGTGCTGCCCTAGTGAATAATTTTACCAACCATTGCTTTGGGGCATCTGATTGGGCAAATGATTTCCAATTTAGTTAGCACATTACACACACAATTTCATTCTGTGTCAGAACAAATAACAAAAACAAAACAAAACACACACATTCTTCTGAGTATGAAAGCATCTCAAACTTGCACCATTTGTAAGACAGATATTACCTACTATTGCTCCAGGAACAAAAACCAAGCAAAATGCTGAACATGACAAGTGCCATTTGCTTTTGAATGATTGATCTGGAAATGGTTGGAAAGATTAGGTTTTCGGTGACTGATGTCCCAGCATTATTCTGCTTGTTAAAATGCAGAGGTGGAACTATTATAGGGTAAGTGCTTATGTTATTCGACCCAATATGTTTCAGTTCTTAGGGCAATCTGCACAGGACACTCGGGCTGTTATTTGTGATTCACAGCTGGAAAAGCAATGGATTTATTTGTAATATATCCATGACTTTCACCACAGGCCTTTCTAGCAAAACTGAAGCATCTGTGAATCAAACTGTTCCCCAGCTGTTCATTCACTACCTGTGGATTCTTCTAGCATAAAATTCCTATTAATAGTGATGGCTACACTGCATTCCCCGTTGAGCTCATATCACATTCTTCCTGTCCCACTACAGTTAAATGCATTAATTCAAAACTAGAACAAAAGTGTTGATTCTCCCAGTCAAATGTTCTTGCCAGCTTTTCATAGCGTTCTCTCCATATTTCAGCTGAAATCTTTTCTCTTGTATATATGCTTTATTATTATTATTATTTTCCACAAAGCACAATCACACTTCCAGGCAGAAACACCCAGGTTGGTTTTCTACACAAAGCACTAGAAAAATTTCCATTGTAAAAAAGGGAGGCTGGGGATAAAAAGATTTCCCTCCCAAATGCATGTTACGTCAGAGCTTATCTTCAGATAGCAATAACATTGCTATCTGGAAACTCAATAAATGACACTATTAATTAAATAAATGTATCCATATTTAAAGTTTATTTAAAAAATAAATAAATAAAATTGTTTAAAACTATTTTCCAAAAGTTACATGATGGCTTCTGCTGAAAGATATGAAAAATGGGGAAAAGTTATATAAAATGTTTAAAAGAGCTGGACTGTAGTGTTGATATATTGTGCACCAGTGGTGGGTTTCAAATTTTTTTAGAACTTACTCTGTAGGTGTGGCCTATTTTGTGGGCGTGGCTTGGCAGTCATGTGACAGGGTGGGAGTGGCCACCTTTTAAAATGTGGTAAAACTCATTTAACAACGCTCTTGCTTAGCAACCAAAATTTTGGACTCAATTGTGATGATAAATTAATTCTTTCTTTATTTCTTTCTTTCCTTCTTTCCTTCCTTCCTTCCTTCCTTTCCTTTCCTTCCCGTTGGGTCACTGGCAGCGGTGGGTCAGATTTACTTCCAGGTACGCCAGTTGAACCCCCTCTCACCGGTTCTCTAAATTTCACCAACCGGCTCTCGCGAATAGGTGCGAGCCTGCAAAAACCCACCACTGTTGTGCACCTTTCTCTATAACCCTTTCCCATGCCTTAGCAGCCATGTTTTTCTTCTAGTGTCTTAAATCAGGGGTCTCCAACCTTTGCAACTTTAAGTCAGAATGGGAGCTAAAGTCCTTCAGACTTAAAGTTGCAAAGGTTGGAGACCCCTGCCTTAAATGATTAAACAATTCATTTACATGTATGCACAAAGCTAACTAAAATTACACTTAAATCAAGATCCACAGAAATTCATAATTGTTCACTACAACTGTGTTGCATTATGACGCTGCATCACGTGCTCAGCATTTCTGTTAGTGCAGACTGGTTTTGGCCGGTTGGACACAAACATGGAAGCTAGCATGAAAAGTCACTAGTCATGCCCTGACACCTAACACCTTGGAGAAAAGTTCCCACCTTCTTGCAACGTGCTAACTACGTGCAACGTGCTAACTATCAACAAACAGCATGTAACGCCTATTCTACTGTGTGGATTTCCTTTTATGGTCATGATTTATGTATTGTTTACCTATGACAACCTATGCTTAACCCTGCCTTCTGATAAAGTTAATAAAAGGGCTTGCAGGCTTTTGTCTGTGCGCAGTCCCATCCCGTTTCAGAGAAGATCTGGTGTCGTGTCTTCCCTCCCTATCCGTGGGTCTGGCCCGCCTGATAACGGCGTGAAAGTTATCACTTCACAACTGTCAATCTATAATTTACATCTTTCTCTCAATAGCTCAGTTTGTGTTGATCGTAACATAAATATTTGTGTTTGTGGAAGAAAGAATCTAATTTAGCCTATAGAATTATATCCTATTGATTTATTCAAGAATATTCCTGTTCAGTACAAAAGCTACAAATGATCACTTTGTTAATATTACTATTGATAAATAGCATAAATATTCAGTAGACTCCTCTTAGTGCAATTATTATCATAAGGTTATAGTATCAAAATCTTGCAAATCTTGAATGCACTTTCTCCTTCCCTCCTTTTATCCTCGTGAGAACTAGTCTCAGAGGTCTTGTCTCAGATATTTTCTCAGGTTGCAGTGTTGTCCCAGACTCAGACCTTTTTTATCTGACTGTAGTTTTCGTAGTAACTCTTTCCCCTTTTTCCTCAAGATTATTCTTTCTGCCTGTTACAACATATGCCTTAACATTATTTTGAATGTAACTATTCACCAGCTCTCTGTGAAAGCAATAAGAACAGAAAAATAATTATGGTTTGCTACCGTAATTACCATGAGATGATAGTACATCAAAGCTTTTAGCTTTTCTTCTTTCAAAACACGTTTGTTGTTTTTCAAGCAAAGCTTTGGGGTCTCATTAGCCATATAATCTCCCAAGTGCCTCTGAAAATTCCAGGATCCTTGTACAGAGAGTCTGTATAATGCAATCCAATCTAAAGTCATCATCATTCCCTTGTTCCAGGAAGGAACTAAGACCTTAGTTAAATTGTACATCAGAGATTCAGGAATAGCCCCAAAGCAGCATGAGATAATGGACTAATAAGCATAGAGTAAGATTCTAGTCATCCATTACGCATGGAGGTTGACTGAATATTATGGTCACTCTCACTTAGGCCTAGACTAGGAACTCCAAAAACATCTATTTCCTGACCAACACTGGGCCAGCATGGTAAATTACCATCCATAATCTTAAAAAGAGGATTTTGGTCTGAATATGGGTATGTTTGTGGGTATAGGAAGAGATACATGTACAAATATAGCAAGAAAAATAAAATTAAGAGAAGTAATAGGAAGTGCAATTTCCAAGCTCTCTTTGATGAAAATGAGAACTTGACTATCCTTCTTGAGAAAGAACGTTTTCTGATAGCGACACTTAATTGGATCAAGAGGGTATAATTTATTAAGTCAAATAAAAAAGAAGACAATTGACCAGCTAGCCTACTCCAAAGCTCTATGTTTAATACAAAACATAGTCGTGTTTAATACAAAACTTAGCTGGTCCTACGCAGAATTTAGCCAACTCTTTGCAACCACTCATATTAAAAGAATATTTAATTGCAATCAATTGCCCTATTTGTCCATTTAGCCTTCCAAGAAAAAGAGCTGACACAGATGAGTATTTGGGGGGAAAAACCAGGTTTTGTTTTTTTACCATGTTTCTTTGAAGGATGTGTGCTTCTTCTGTATGTTTTTGGAAAACTTTTTTCCCCTTGTTTTGATTTCCTATCATAGATAAGAGATCTCAGCTGATTCAAAAGGGCAAGAATCTGTAAATTCCCCAAGAGACAATAATAATTTCAGGACATTCTTCCTGATGTTTAATTGTCTTTTGTTTCCTAATCATCTTTAAAATTATGAACACTCCAAAAACATTTTGAACATGAAAATAGTTTGAAATATTCATAATGAACAGTGAAATTGATGATGCTCATTACCAAAGTTGCAAGGCGATCCCTTTAATAAACTTTAATTTATTTATTTTAGTCAATTTCATATTGTTTCCAAATTCCTGTATGAGACTGTTAATTAGTCATCTGTAAAATATTCATTAAAATTGCTTCTTTAAAAAAATATTGCAAATTTACAATTCTAATCTCCTAACTAAAACAAGTGCCACAGGGTAGAGGAACGATATTAATTCTGATCAACCTTTTGAAATGAGTAGATTGCAAAATAAAGGTTAACGTTATAAAATGTTTGTGTGCTGGTTCGACAATGATAGAACACAAGTAGCATGCTGTTTTATTGTCAGGAAAATGAAAAAAGCCTGAAGATCCATTAGGACTGTTGAAAACACTTTAAGAAGATTTGTGATTTCCCCCTTGTGTTGAGTAGATATGGTAAACTTAAAAGGAAACAATTGTCAGTGTTGTGAGGTAGTCAAAGAAGAAGCACTCGAAGAAATACTGCTGGTAACTGTAACCTCATTGTAAAGCTACAATATTTTTCGGACTATAAAATGCACAGAGTATAAGACACACCAAGATTTCGAAGAGGAAAACAAGAAAAAATAGTTTTTGCTCTACTCAACCCTGGAAGCACTCCGCTGGCCTCCCAAACCCTCTGAACACCCATTTTTGTAAAAAAAAAGAGGCCCATTTTTAGCCTCCCCAGCCCCCAGGAGCACCCTGCAGGCCTCCCCAAGCCTCTGTGTGCTCTGTTTGGTGAAAATGGGACACATGGGGTGGGGTTTTGGGAGGCCAAACATGGCCGTATTCAGTGTATAAGATTCACCAACATTTCCATCCTCTTTTAGGGGGTGGAAGATGCACTTTTTTCACCTCTTTTAGAGGTAAAAAAAAGCGCATCTTATGCTTCAAAAAGTATGATAGATTAAAAGAATTTTGCAAGTCTAAAAGTACATATCTCCCTCAAATTTCCACATAGTACATTGTTTAGGCTGCCTCATAAAATTGTATGATGTTGCTCAACAGAGCTCTTTAAATAGACATTGGTTGGTCATCTGCCTGTAATTCATTTTCCAGAAGAGCCTTGAAGATTCTGCAAGATTTTGCAAGTCTTGCAGAAGATCTCTTCTAATTCCATGTTTGTAAGTAGCCATGTCAGGCAAGCTATATAGTCCTATACAGAATTACATGGGAAGAATAGTCCCTTCTTCAATTTTCTGGATTAAATCAGGGAACATCCCAAATATAGGGATATTGGCTAGTGCAAATGCAATAATAAATAATAAAATAAAATATATAGCAAGTTAAAAGCCTGATTAGAAAAGACCTAAAAGGTAAAGGTTTCCCTCGCACATATGTGCTAGTCGTTCCAGACTATAGGGGGCGGTGGTAATCTCCATTTCAAAGCCAAAGATGTCTCTGTTGTCATGTGGCCAGCATGACTAAACACTGAAGGTGCACGAAATGCTGTTACCTTCCCACCAAAGGTGGTCCCTATTTTTCTACGTGCATTTTTACATGTTTCGAACGTCTAGAAAAAAACCTATTAATCACTATTTCTAGATTGCACATTTTCTTCCAAATGGATAAGAATTATCTTTTAATAGTCAAAGGTCATTTGAATATGTTACTGTTATCTTGAGAGGCTTTCTTATCTTTCACTCTTACAGTGTGAAAAGGAACTAAAATATGTATTAACAACCTCAATACTGTGTTATTTCCAAGCTAGCCACCAAACTTAATTTATGTTCATCATTGGAATACCTATATTTTACAGTAACAAAGTTGTCACATACATTTATAAAAATACACAGGGAGACAATTCCATCTTGTTACTGCTCCTGGCAAAGAAAAAGAACAGGAAAAATGATTGTTTATATTATTTATACCAATATTGTTTGAAAAAAAAATTTGGGAATCAGGGCATTGTCTGGCAAAATAATACATAAATTATGGACTATTTTCATCTCATTTAGATGATGTGTTTGCTACCTTTATGGTCATGTAGCTGCAATAAAACCTTTTTTTTACTTTTTGTTTTCTTTTGTTAGTAAGAATGGCATGGATCTAACAGCAGCAGATGTTACTTATTCTTCTCCCACGAATAACTAGAAAAGAGTCCTAGTAAAAGAAAAAAAGGGCATTCCAACATTACTAGTTAATTCATACGAGTAATTTGGAAATACACACATACATGTACATATACATATCTTCTCCCCACACACACACAAAATACATAATTATTCTAAGTTATAAAAGGGAAACAAATCTAATTTCAAAGAAGTAGAATTATTACTAGAGCTGCCAGAAAATGGGAGATATATAAGGCAAAGATTTGTTTTAAACAACCAGATTGTAATTGTAATTTCATTCCTCCAGACTGTCACATTCTTGCCATTAATACAATCAGTGATTTTCTGTTCCAGTCTAATTAGGGTGTAGGAACTGATATTACAGGGTCTTAATCTAATCGCTTGAGACATCTTATCTGGCTTCTATTAGTATATCAAGTTCCAGTATTGTAGCTTAAGGTCATATTACATATTACATTAAAGACAAGGATAATGTTGTTTCATCTTTTACTCAGGTAAGAAGAGCAAGATCCCAATCCAAGTAACGTATGGATAAAAGTAGACAAATTAATACCATTATCATTCCAAATGATAGCCATCTATAATTTAATGGTACAATATAGGCTGTCCCTATACAGAGGTTCCAGTTCTTCTTCTAGGGCTGGAAAAAGTCAACCAGAAGTATTAGAGAATTGTTATCAATAATAAGAGAGCTGTGCAAATATTTGAATCAATGGTTCATTTCTATTGAGGTTCAAGCAAAACATTTCTACAAAGTACATTTTATTTTTCATCAAAAGTGGTTCCTGTATATACAGTGACTTCCATCTAAAAGAAGAAGGTAATCAAAACTGATTAGGCTCTTCTCTCCATTCTGTAGAACTGAAATGACTTGGGCCCATTAACTGTTCCACTGAATCAAGACAAAGTAATGAATCTCCATTAATCCAAGAACCACATTGATCTGGACTGGCTGTAGTCCTCAGAGTCTTAATTAATAACCATCTGTTATCTAGGCTGGTAAAGAAACCTTTGCAAGCAAGCATGCAAGTAAGTTCACAGCGCACCAAGGACTCCATCTGTTTTCCTCTATATAAGCTTCTTTTCATCTTTGCATGAATAGCTTTGTCCAGTGGACATGCCAGAAGATGGACAAGCAGCACTGAGAATCCCAACATTACTATTAACGTCTCCCATTTGGAAAGGTACAAAAATAAAGCAGGAACAGACCATTTAGAACATCTTGCCCCCGTGGAGAGGGCGCGCAACTTGGGCGTCCTTCTGGATTCCCGGCTGTCCATGGAGGACCATGTGGCGGCCGTGGCCAGGGGGGCGTTCTATCAGGTTTGCCTGATACGCCAGTTGCGCCCCTTACTAGACCGGGGGGCCCTTCGCACAGTCACTCAAGCGCTCGTGACATCTCGGCTGGATTACTGTAACGCTCTCTACATGGGGCTCCCCTTGAGGTGCACTCGAAGGCTGCAGTTAGTGCAGAATGCGGCCGCGCGGGTGGTTATGGGTGCCTCTAGGCAAGCCCACGTAACACCTCTCCTGCGCGAGCTGCACTGGCTGCCTGTGGCCTTTCGAGTGCGCTTCAAGGTGTTGACCACCATCTTTAAATCGCTCCATGGCTCGGGGCCTAGCTATATACGAGACCGCCTCCTGCCCCATACATCCCTTCGTCCGGTCCGCTCCCACAGAGCGGGCCTACTCCGGGTGCCGTCAGCCGGGCAATGCCGGCTGGCGACACCCAGGGGAAGAGCCTTCTCTGTGGCGGGCCCGGCCCTCTGGAACGACCTACCCCCCGACCTTCGCACTACCTCGGACCTCCGCCTCTTCCGCCAACGTCTTAAGACGTACTTATTCCAACAAGCCGGCCTAGGATAGCCCCCCGCGTCTGACTTTTAAATATAAATTATAATTTGGTTATGGTCTTAATAACGGGTTTTAGCACGGGTGAATTAATTTAATATATTTTTAATTGATGTATATTGTAATTATGGTTTTATATAATGCCTGTGCGCCGCCCTGGGTCCTAACAAGGAGAAGGGCGGGGTATAAATTTAATAAAATAAAATAAAAATAAAAAATGGCTATCAATGGCTTAAACGATAGGCAGAGTAATTGTGATAGTACAGGTACAAATGTTACTGCTTACTTCTTTATCACAACTCATTTCATTTACAGAGGACATATTATTTAGTTCACTACATTAGCAATGTTTAAATTCAGACTAAATAAAAGTGTCTCTTAATATCCTTAACACTGAAATTGATTTCCATATACTTGTATAAAATTAAATATCTCCTGCATTTTGAGCGTTGTTTCTGAGTTGAAAGATCCTCAGTTTCTTGCTAAATTTTGTAATGTAACCAAATATTTCCCAGTCTGTGCTAAATATAGCTGCTGATTAATGTGCAAGCATAGTGTAAGAAAAGAGGCTATCATTATTTGAGATAGTTATCCCACAACAGTGCAAAACAATTTATCTAATTATTGTAGTAAGTTGCCATAGGTTCAGGCACCCTCTTTCCATTAACAAATGTGTGCTATTAAAACTTCTACATGCAATTTCCATCACATCTGACTTTCTAAAGAAAACAAGAACAATTTTGAACAATTCAGTATTATTCACATTATGTGTATGGTCATATTGTCACCTGGGAGGGAAATCCTTAAACATTAAGTCAAAACTAATCACGTATAAATGTTTTGCATCAAATTTTTATTTTTCTCATTCATATTGCACAGAATTGGGTGCATATTTAATTTATAACATAAAATTTTCTATATTTTTATGGAAATGTTTCTCAACCTTGGTGACTTTAAGATGACTGGATCAAAATTCTTAGAATTCCTCAGCCAGCTATGCGGGCTGAAAAATTCTGAGTTGAGATCCACATATCTTAAAGTCACCAAGGTTGAGAAACACTGGTTTATGGTCGCACTCATTGGGGCATAAATGATCAACACTTTCTCTGAGATTTCACCCTTATGTTTTTTATTATTTTGATTGTTATCTTCCTCCTTTCCTCCGTTCTAAACCTATCTCATCAGTAGTTTCTCCCACTGTCCTATCTTTCATTGGCATTTTATTCATTCTCTTTTGGCCTCTGTTATTCTCTGTTTATCTTCTTCAGTGTCTCGGCAGGTTTTTCTCCTCGGTCCCTTTGCTTCTGATCTCTTCTCTTTCCACAATCAGTTTGATTGGCACTACATCTTCATAAAATATGAATGGTTTTTTCTGACAACAGAAACAGCAAAAAGAAATCATACTGTTGATGGGTATAAAAAATATTCTGCATATTGCTGAGGCATGTCTATGTTTTTAATGCAGCTTAGGTGGAAACGCTTTGGTAAGGCAATAACTTGAAGTGGTACATTGGAGTAGTTTGTCCTTAATTTAACACAGGAGTAGTTTCATGAAAACGTCTTAAATCTTAGGAAAATGTATATTGTATCCACATCAATGTACTGCATGCAATAGTAGTTTGAGTTTTAGAATGGATCTTACAAGTTAGGATTAATACAAAGGTGGTTATTTTGTGATTTACTTTAAACAAGGGTAGAATAGTAAGTGTAAATACATACCTTGGAAAAAGTCTGTCCTTCAGAACCCATTATATAGCTAACGTATCTAGACTGTGAAACCTTGAGTGACTAGATCAGGAAAAAAGAGTTTGTGAACTGAAATTTATCGAAAGGACCTTTATCCTCAGCAGCAGCTGATTTCAAAAATATGTCAAAATGTTGCTAATATTTTTGCTAATTAGGAAGTGGAGGTTTGACTCACTTCCACTCTTTTTTTAGCTTACCACTTTTTTAAAAAAAAGTTTCTTACAGCAAATTAGTTCTATATTGTGTTGTTTTTAGTTTCCGTTTGTATTTTTTAGTTTTCTTGGATTTTGTGTCTACTCCTTTCAATTATACATATCAATGGCTTTTCTCTCAATTTTGGAGAAGCCAGAATCCTTGCTATATATTCAGCTTTATTATGTGAAAATTGTGAGGTGGGAGATGACCCCTCTTGGTGTAACCTTCGATATATTGGAAAATGTAACTTTCTGTACAATAGTCAGCACAAATTGTTCACTTTTCTTGCTAACAGCAGATGATTACTACCATGTAATTTATTTTTTCCTTTCCTTGAGAAATACTTTATAAAAAAAAAATCTTCCTTGTCCTTCTTCAACTGCTTCTATCCCCCATTATTAATTTTGAGATAAAATTGTTCTCTCTCGTTCACATACACATGCACAGCTAAAATGGGAGAAAGTAGCTCAGTGAAAAACAAAAGTAGCAACCAACTATGAATTGGACCTAGAGTTTCACCTTAAGGTTCAATGGGTCTGTAAGAGGTAAGCAATAAAAGTAAGCAACAAAAGAGAAATAAAAATCTGTGAGCTCTTCCAATAGCTTTGTTTAGAATACATAGAATCCTACAATTAAATACAAAGAATATGACTCAATTTGCACTGGGCTGACCTTTTTCCAGTAAAGGTAGTCTTTGACTTACAACCAAAATTGGGACCAGAAAGCAGTAAACCATGATCACATGACCATTGGGAGACTGCAATCAATTTTAAGGCCAATCTTTAAAAGTCCAAGTGCATGAAATGCAGTCACATAAAATCTTGAACCAGGGCACGAGAGGCCACAAAATACTTGTTGCTGCACTGGCTTCCTGTGGCCTTTCGGGTGCGCTTCAAGGTTTTGACGACCATCTTTAAAGCGCTCCATGGCTCGGGGCCTAGTTATATGCGAGACTGGCTTCTGCCCCATACATCCCTTCGGCCGATCCACTCCCACAGAGAGGGTCTCCTCAGGGTGCCGTTGGCCGGGCAGTGCCGTCTGGCGACACCCAGGGAAAGAGCCTTCTCTGTGGCGGGCCCTGCCCTTTGGAACGACCTACCCCCTGAATTACGCACCATCACCCACCTCCACTTCTTCCTCCAGTGTCTGAAGACACATCTTTTCCAGCAAGCCGGCCTAGCCTAACCTCCCGTGGGGACTATTTTAGAGAGTTTTAAATTGGGAATTTTAAAATTGGTTTTAGCATAGGATTAGTATAATTTAATATATTTTTAAATTAAGTATTTATTTTTGTATGTTTTTAAATTCCTGTGCGCCGCCCTGGGTCCTTTGTGGAGAAGGGCGGGATATAAATTTGATTAAAATAAAATAAAATAAAATAATTGTTCTAGAGTCATTTCAAATAGTTGCTACATAGTCATAAGTCAAGACTACTTGTATCAAGATTTTGTTAGAGCTTGAAAATTGTTTCCAACAAGCAGCTTATTATGACTTTGTGGCTCATGAAAGGTGGCTCTACAAATTACCTGCATACATTGTAGATTTACTGAATTATAATTAAGAATTACCATCTGAATCTGAATCTAAATCTCCGAGAGCCAAGTTTCTATAGTTTGCTTCCATCTACTGAGCATCCAGATTTTTGCAGTGCAGATATAGTGGTCCTGATATAATGTCATCATATTTGGAATTCTGGTTGCCCTGCTCATGGCATCCATCTACAATCTTCCCCAATATTTCACTTATGTTCTCTTTTTCTTGTAAACTGGTTATTTGATCATAGTGAAAGGAGCAGAAATTTCATTTCTGAACATCACCAGAACCATTCTGACAATTCCCATAAACTTGCTTAAGTACCATGATGCATCAGACTATTTATATGACCTAGATCAGGAATGGCTAGCCTTTACATCGCCACATATCGAAAGCATGTGCATGTTCATCATAATGCAATGCATGCATAATCCCCCTGAAAATTTTGAGTAGTTTGGAGAACTGGTAAATACCACCTCTGACTTGCTCTGCCCTCATCTATTTTCTGCCTCCTGAATCCCAGCTGATCAGGAGGGAATGGGGATTTTGCAGTAATCTTCCCCTAGAGTGGGGAGGGAATGGAGATTTTACAGTATCTTTCCCCTGCCACACCCACCAAGCCATGCCCCCAAGCCATGTCCACCAAGCCATGCCATGTCCACCAAGCCATGTCATGTCCACCAAGCCACACCACAGAACCGGTAGTAAAAACAAATGAATCCCACCACTGCTTTAGATCCATTCTTAATTCTATATAGTTTTGCTCCAGCTTGTGTAATTCATTGTCATTCTCAAAATTGGTTTTCCCTAAAATCATGATGCAATAGTACCCATGATGAACTTTGGTGAAATATGACTTTTAAATATCTTTATTTCCTTAAGTATGTGTAAATCATTACTTATTCTCTAGAAAAAAAATATTGTGGGGGTAAGACATTCCTAAAACCCCTTGGGGTGTGTATTCTGTTAAGATACAGCCTGTTGTGCCTTAAAATGGCTTCTACTGTACAGCACAGTGGAATTGCCATTGTAACGGCTTCACAGTACTCCACAAGGGCTCCCTCTGGTAAAGGGGAAAATCCAACATTAGAAATTATGTTTGGTCTGGACATTTTCTCCCTATAAATAAATATCCGGACAATACTGGGTTATTGGCTAGTTTGATATAATTGCAGTTGTGGTTGCTTAGATTATGTACCACTTGCATGGTATGGTGTTCAATGTCTCACACATTCACTTTTTAAACACAGCCCCTCATGTAGTGCATATCGATTTCAGTAAGCACAAAGATACTGTTTCACTGAACTATGCTAGTTCCTGATGAAAAGAGGATGCTGGAATGCTTCAACAAGGAAAACCCCACCAGATCAAGACAGTAATGCTCCCTGCTTTTCCATTCTCCTTTTTTCTTCCCCCACATTTCTTTTTGGATGCAAGCGAGGCTCCAACTGCCAAAGGAAATTGTTATTAGAAGTCTGCATTTCAAAACTGATTAAAAATAAATTCTCCATGTCTTACTGAAATTTATTCCATAGTGGGCCTTGATTTCTATCAGCACAAGCAAGAATATTCAATCCCCGGTTGTTAATTTGATTCACCTCAAACTTACCTCAGCAGAGTTAAAACAAATCATATCAGGTTTTCATTATATTTCATGTATTCACTATTCCAGCAAGCTTCATCAGGGACAGATATAATAGACTTTTTCAGACTTTTATTTTTATTTGCTTTATGGTTTTCTTGTTGTTTTTAACTTTCCTGAATAAATTAGAAATACTTGGGAAGAGTAATAAAGGAGTCAGCTTCACTCTGTAATATTCAATATTTTGGCTCATAGGCCAGTTAAAAAATGATGAGGCATTTTTTTTAAAAAAAAATGCAAATTTCACCTGTCCTTAGGGCAGGGGTCTGCAAAGTCGGCTCTTTTAAGACTGGTGGACTTCAACTCCCAGAATTCCCCAGCTAGCCAGGCTGGCTGGGGAATTCTGGGAGTTGAAGTCCACCAGTCTTAAAAGAGCCAACTTTGCAGATCCCTGCCTTAGGGGAACCGATCCTGGTTTTTTTAGGTACTTGGGAAGAAAAGGAAACTTTGCAGAATTTCCACATGCAAATTCATTTCAGCTGGCCTTTTTCTTTTACGCAATCTCTCATATCATTCCATCAATAAATAAGGAAGAAAAATGAAATTCTATCGCGTGCATTTTATAAATTTCAGTTTAGCTTTCCGATGTCACACCTGCCACAAGTCTGTTATTGGCTGCATTTCAGTCAACAGACATTACCATTTGTTTATTGTACTTGTCTTATTGCCTTGCGAGACTTCATTTATGTAACACTTGCAATAAAAGCCCCAAGCTTCTATAAATATAATATGCCTAGTGCTTGAAAGGTAGACAGTTGGCATCAAGCTCTCTGCGGGAAACATATTGCATCAAGTTAATTAATTGACAAAATTTATACCTTCTACACTTCAACTGACATGTTCTGAGCCTTAAAACCCGACTACTGAGACATTTCATTAAAAAAAGAAAAGAAAAACAATATTGTTGATAAAGATCCTTTCACAGGTATTTTCTCTTATATGGCAAAATAAAAGTAACCAAAGAACTCTTCCTTTAAAACATACGTCTACACATTAATTTTTGCTCTTTTATTTGCTTTAAAAATTTTGAAAGAAATAAACATATCTGTCTAGTATATTTTTCAAAAATGCCCTTGTGGCCTCTCACGCGGCGCCGAACCACCTTGGCCCCTTTGTTTTCCGAGGAGCTGAGGGTGATGAAGCGCCGCAAGAAATGCCTAGAGAGAATTTGGAGGTCCACTTGCGCTGAGTCTGACCGAACACGTGTTAGGTCCCATTTGAAGACCTACCTTGTGGCGATAAGAGCTGCGAAACGTAATTATCTCGCTGCCCTTATCGCGTCCGCAGATAACCGTCCTGCTGACCTGTTTAGAGTGACCCGCTCCCTCCTCCAACAGAGGCCGCGGGAAGCTCTTTTGCAGGGTCGTGCAGAGGAATTTGGACTTTATCTGCAGGACAAAATCGCTCAGATCTGGGGCGAATTGGCCTCCAATGAGGTTAGTCCGGGCGGAGGCAGGCCTTGAGATCGTTTTGTGGGAAGAGTTTGACTTTGTGACTCCAGATGACATGGACAGGTTGTTGGGGCAGCTGAATGCTACCACATGTTTATTCGATCCATGTCCCCCCTGGCTGGTACTTGCCTCCCGGGAGGTTACACGAGGCTGGCTCCAGGAAATAGTGAACACCTCCTTGAGTGAGGGATTTCTACCGACCACCTTGAAAGAGGCGGTGGTGAGACCCCTCCTCAAGAAGCCTTCCCTGGACCCAGAATTGTTGGTTAATTACCGTCCGGTCTCCAACCTCAGCTTTCTTGCTAAGGTTGTAGAGAGTGTGGTAGCACAACAGTTCCCCCATCACCTGGAGGAAACCATCTATCTAGACCCGCGCCAGTCCAGCTTCCGGCCCGGGTACAGCATGGAGACGGCATTGGTCGCATTGGTTGATGATTTCTGGAGGGCTCAGGATAGGGGATGTTCTTCTAACCTGTTCCTGTTAGATCTTTCATCGGCTTTTGATACCATCGACCATGGTATCCTATTGCACCGGCTGGAGGGGTTGCACATGGGAGGCACCGTATTACGGTGGTTCTCTTCCTACCTCTCCGACCGGTCGCAATTTGTGTTGACAGGGGGACAGAGATCATCCTCGAGGCCCCTCACCTGTGGGGTGCTGCAGGGGTCAGTTCTCTCGCCCTTCCTGTTTAACACCTATATGAAGCCGCTGGGCAAGATCATCCTTGGTTTTGGGGTAGAGTACCATCAGTATGCTGATGATACTCAGCTGTACATCTCTACCACCCCAATGATGCCATTGAAGTGATGTCCCGGTGTTTCGAAGCTGTGCAGGTCTGGATGGGGAGGAACAAGCTCTGACTCAACCCATCCAAAACCAAGTGGCTGTGGTTTCCGGCGTCTCGATATAGCCAATTAGTGCCATCTCTGGCTATCGGGGGCCAGTCATTAGCCCCCGTGGAAAGGGCTCGCAATTTGGGTGTCCTCTTGGACTCTCGGCTGTCCATGGATGACCATGTGACGGCCGTGGCTGGGGGAGCTTTCTATCAGGTTCACCTGATACGCCAGTTGCGCCCCTTTCTAGATTGGGATGCCCTATGCACAGTCACTCAAGCCGTCGTTACCTCCCGCCTGGACTACTGTAATGCTCTCTACATGGGGGTCCCCTTGCGATGCACCCAGAGACTCCAGTTAGTGCAGAATGCGGCAGCGCAGGGGATTTTGGGAGTCGCACGGTACTCCCGTATAATACCTCTCTGGCGCGAGCTGCACTGGCTGCCTGTGGTCTTCTGGGTGTGCTTCAAGGTGCTAGTTACCATCTTTAAAGCACTCCACGGCATGGGTCCTGGCTACCTGCGAGACCGCATCCTACCACATACCTCCCTTCGACCTGTCCGCTCCCACAAAGAGGGCCTCCTCAGGGTGCCATCTGCCAGTCAATGCCGGCTGGCGACCACCAGGGGATGGGCCTTCTCTGTAGTGGGTCCAGCCCTCTGGAACAACTTCCCCTCTGACATCCGAACCATCACGGACCTGCGCCGGACACTTAAAACTTATTTCTTCCACCTGGCTGGCCTGACATAGACAGATAAATGAGTAATTTTAATTGGATTTTAATAATTTTAAATTATTTTAGCACAGAGTCATTATTTAATTCCATTTTATACTTTTGTACTTGTTGTGGGTTTTATTTTTTCTGTGCACTGCCCTGAGTCCCATCTGGGAGAATTGGACGGTATATAAATTTGGAATAAACAAATAAACAAACAAATTCTAAAAATCGAATAGATTCCTGGTTTTGTTTTTTTTCAAATGTGTCTGGTTTTAGAAACAGTATCAATTCTCGGGATAGATTAACAGATTAACAGAGTTGGGAGAGATCTTGCAGGTCATCTAGTCCAACCCCCTGCCCAAGCAGGAGACCCTACATCTGCCTCTACCTAGGATTGAAGTCCACTATTTTGACTGAAAGTGATAAAACTTTATCTGCAGTCCAGTGGAAAATCAAAACAAAGGCGTATCCTTAATTTCATTGGTGCAAATGGATGCAAACATTGGAAAACCTTTGGCAAAATGGGAGGCTTTCCAACGATTCATACAATACTACCACAGATTACTTTTCGATTGCAGGTATATGTGTCTTTTAGCACATTTGTTATTTAATTTTGTAGATAGAGAGATAGTAGATGATAGATAATGATAGATGATTGATAGATAGATGACAGACAGAGAGATAGAGATAAAGAGACCATTTGAGGCCATTCTTATCTAATTTCCAAAGGGATCATTGAATGTATGTTATTGGAATCGTGTTCCTTAAAGTTTTACAAATATGCAGGACTCCAAGGTAGCTAAAGACCAGAGTTTTTCATTTGCTTATTCTTGTTCTGAATGTTCATATCAAGGGCTCACAAGTTTTTAATTAACTCTTCACCCAATGTGTGATTTACATACAAAATTAAATATAGTTTATTCATCTGCTACAGTAAACCCAGTGTCATGAATCTTTTTTTAAAAAGTTATTATACAGTAGTCTATCCAACCTCTAAAGGCCAATAGCTGTTGTGTTCAAGGGCTGAACTTCCATTATAAGAGAACTCCCCCAGTCACAGTTCTAAAAAAGCGGATAGGTGCGGTATTCTTATCCCTTCTGAGTTCCTTTTACTATTTCAGATTGCTTACATGTGTCATTTAATTATATTTCTGAGTGCAGCAAGCATCTTATCAGACTTCTGTACAATTCTGATATTTCTAACTTGAGAAAATCTTGTAAGCCTAAATTTTTTAAAAAAATAAATTTATCAGGATATTTGCAATAATTCAGTCTTCAATGCAAGCTGATTTGGATAGTCATCAAAAATATGAAAAAGGGAAACACAGTTAACTTCTAATATCAATTATTTATTTCAACTTTAATTGAATGAAATTTCAATTGCTCATGGAAGGCTGGGATTGTTGACGCAAGGATCATTTTAGACTCAAAAGCATAAAGAATTCCCACCAAATGTGTAAAACATTATGGACAATCAGCATCTTAATTTGGGAATATGTTAGAAAAGGTCAACTCAGAAATAAACAGTCTTTGTCCAATGACCTTTTCAAAGGAACTGTTTTTCAAAAGAAAAACAAGTCAGATTGGGAGCATAATTAGCAGTAATACTGACAGTCCAGACTAAACAAATTTCAGTTGAACTATTCTCTCCTGGTTTTAGGCTTATACACTAAAAATTAAGTGTTATGTTACAGTGGCCAGGAATCCAAAGTTCTTGTATTGGGCTTTGCCACATCAATATTGGAAAGAATTTTTTTACCAATATTGAACTGAGACTAAATAAGGACTTTAGTTTCTAAACTCTAATGTTATATTTATTTATATACTAGACCCACTATTTAATTTGATTAATAGAACATTTTACATTCAGTACCAATAATTAAGTATATCTTGGAGTCTGTTCAGTATGCCACAATCGCTCATTCCTACAATCCCCAATGCTATCTGGCAATTCTCACCACCTTTATGGAAAAGCATTTCTCCACAAAATAATTATTTATTTATTTATGCATTTATGTATTTATTTATTTATTTAGGAAAATCACAAGAAATCAGATTTTCCAGAAACTCTTGGGAATAGAAAGAATATTTTACAATATTTTTTTGGATATTATAGCTGTTTCTTCAGGGATATTTTTTTAATTTGCTATTGCTTATTGTTTCATTGTAATGCGTTATTTTTAATTTCTTGGAATGTTTTTTTGTTTTAATCTTGATTGATAAATCCATGCTCTACATTCAATTCCAATTTCTTTGTCAGTGTCATGAGCTAAGCAATGGGCTTGACATATATTGACAAAACTTAAAGAAAGAGTAGGAAGTTGGAGGAAGTTTTATAACTAATTAAACATACTTCTAGGACGCCATGGCTTAGTGGCTAAGACGCTGAGCTTGTCGATCAGAAGGTTGATTTGATCCCTTGCGCTGCATAAAGGGTGAGCTCCTATTACTTGGTCAGATTCTGCCAACCTAGCAGTTCAAAAGCACGGAAAAAATTCAAGTAGAAAAATAAGAAACATCTTTGGTGGGTAAGGGAACAGTGCTCCATGTGCCTTTGGCATTTAGTCATGCCAGCCACATGACCATGGAGACATCTTTGGACAGCAGTGGCTCTTTGACTTTGAAATGGAGATGAGCACCACCCCCTTGAGTCAGAAATGACTAGCACATATGTGCGAGGGGAACCTTTACCTTTACTTTAAACATATTTCATTTAAGACAATTGTTTTCTCCACTCAGAAATTTGAAGCTTTTCCCCTTAAAGGTCTGAAGAAGCTTGCCCAAAGATATAAAAACACTAAATTATAATATACAGAATAAACCATCCCAACTCATTTAATATGTATGAAATTGATGAATGACAAGGACATAATTAATAAAATGAGTAGTTTTAAGTTTTCCTCCTTTTTTGATGGAGGTGGGCTAACACATAATAATAGTATTAACATATAATTCCATGTAAATTATTATTCCACAAAAAATATAAGTTTAATGTTTGTGGTTGACACATTTTATTTTCAAAATAGTTTCTTCAGCACTTACTTAAAGACATAAGCAACATCTGATCTATAACCATTTACATTGCACATGCTTCAATGTGAAAGCAATTTTCTGGCAGTTAAAAGTTGTAGTGATTCCAGACCCATTAATATGGCCATTGCCATTGGTTTCCTCCATCCCGTTTAAATTGACCATCACAAACCACCATATGGCAATGATCTTGGCTGTGTCAAAGGTCTAACCATGGTTTATGTACATAGTGAATGATCCAGACAATCAATTTTTATAATGCAGTTTATCTTGGTGTGGGAAAACCATCAGCCAAATAGTGATTTTTGTATGTGTGTAAATTGAATTAAACTGATCAAAAATCAGTTTCTAAAAATCAGTTGGATTCAATGGAAAAATACATTGTAATTAAAGGAATATGTACTATTGGCTATATCAATCTATGTGTGAATGGATTGTCCCTCTGGAATACCATTTAAAACTGAATTACATAATAACTAAAGATTCTTTTCTTCCTCTCCTTCCCCCATTATATGAATCACTGAGGAAAGTGCACAAAACTACAGATACATTTTTGAGATAAGACTGCACTACAATTTTTGCCAAATGACTAAAATACAGAATGTGAACTAAGTATATTTGGCATTACATTCAATAAGTCATTGTTAAAAGAATGAATTTGTGGTCACGTAGACACAAGTTTAATCTATTCTGATGTCAGCTATGTAAGTCAATCAGAAACAGAATAAGATATAAGCTTTATTCATTCTATTGACAAGGACATTGAAGGGAACAGGAAATGGAACAAAATTAGTCTATTTATATGACAACCTAAGACTATAATCATATGGTTCCACTCAAATCCTACAGAAATTGGCTATAAGAAGCATCATAAACAAGACACATCATTTAAAACTATACTGTATCCATAAACCTTTCCAGTTTCTCTGCAGCACAGAGAAATAAAAACAGTAAAAAAATAAATAAAGGTTATCTCAAACCTTTTAACTTGCTCTAGAACTATTGCTTATAAGCTAAAATGTGCCTTAAAATTGTTTTTATCCAGAAAGGAAGCAAAGAAGAGAGGGAGGGAGGGAGAATCATTTAAATTTGCATTGGCTGTATATAAACAATATTATCAATTTTAAAGATGTTGCTTTTAGATGTATCCAATGCTTTTATGCGGGTGGGCATAATAGGAATGATGAATGCAAGTCAAATATCATTTCACAGAATTGCTGCCTTGCGTCTTGCTAATTCACTAACTGGGCTGCCACACAAATACAACATGGCACAGACTGCCTTATTACTCAAATGGAAGCTAGTAAAGCAATGTCCCGTTTTGATCAGTGTGGTGAAAAATGTCAAGAAGGTGGCTGTAACTCTTCAATCTCAGCCTCTCTGTGGTTTTGTGTGTGTGTGTGTGTGTGTGTGTGTGTGTGCACATGACTTATGCATAAAAACCTTATCCTTGTAAGCTGCCTGGAGTTACTGAGAATGAGTTGGGCAGCCATATACATTTTCTTATAATAAATAAATAATACAATAATACAATAATACAATAGCAGAGTTGGAAGGGACCTTGTAGGTCTTCTAGTCCAACCCCCTGCATGGGCAGGAACCTTATACCATTTCAGACAAATGGCTGTCTAACATCTTTTTAAAGACTTCCAGGGTTGGGGCATTCACAACTGCTGGAGGCAAGCTGTTCCAGAGGTTAATTGTTCTTACTGTTAGGAAATTTCTCCTTAGTTCTAAGTTGCTTCTCTCCTTGGTTAGTTTCCACCCATTGCTCCTTGTCCTGCCCCCAGGTGCCTTGGAGAAAAGTTTGACTCCCTCTTCTTTGTGGCACCCTCTGAGATATCGGAACACTGCTATCATGTCTCCCCTGGTCCTTCTCTTCATCAAACTAGACATACCCAGCTCCTGCAGCCGTTCTTCATATGTCTTAGTCTCCAGTCCTCTAATCATCTTGGTTGCTCTTCTCTGCACTCTTTCCAGAGTCTCCACGTCTTTTCTACATCGTGGCGACCAAAACTGTATGCAGTATTCCAAGTGTGGCCTTACCAAGGCACCATACAGTGGCATTAACACTTCACGCGATCTAGATTCTATCCCTCTGTTGATGCAGCCTGGAACTGTGTTGGCTTTTTTGGCAGCTGCTGCACACTGCTGGCTCATATTTAGATGGTTGTCCACTAGGATTCCGAGATCCCTCTCACAGTTGCTACTATCGAGCAAGGTACCACCTATACTGTACTTGTGCATTTGGTTTTTCTTGCCTATATGTAGGACCTTACTTTTTTCACAATTGAATTTCATTTTATTAGACAGTGCCCAATGTTCAAGTTTGTCTAGATCCTTCTGTATCTTAAGCCTATCTTCTGGAGTGTTGGCTATTCCTGCCAGTTTGGTGTCGTCTGCGAATTTGATGAGTTCCCCATTTATCCCCTCATCCAAATCGTTGATGAAGATGTTAAAGAGTACTGGGCCTAAAACAGAGCCTTGGGGGACTCCACTGCATACTTCCTTCCATGTAGATGCAGTTCCATTGAGGACTACACGTTGAGTGCGGTTGGTCAGCCAGTTGCGAATCCATTTGGTGGTGCTGCTGTCTAACCCACAATTTTCTACTTTATCTAATAGTAGGTTATGGTCTACTTTATCAAATGCCTTACTGAAGTCCAGGTAAATTATATCAACAGCATTCCTCTGGTCCACTGATTTTGTTACTTTGTCAAAGAATGCAATTAGATTTGTCTGGCATGATCTGTTTTTGACAAACCCATGTTGGCTTTTGGCTATTACTTTGTTTGCTTCTAGGTGTTCACTTATTTGTTGTTTAATTATCTTTTCCAGAATCTTTCCTGGTATTGAGGTCAGGCTGATGGGTCTATAGTTTCCTGGATCTGTTTTTTTTCCTTTTTTGAAGATGGGAACCACATCTGCTCTTTTCCAGTCTTCTGGCAGTTCCCCGGTGCTCCAGGATTTCTGAAAGATATAGTTCAGTGGTTCTGAGATCTCGTCTGCCAGTTCCTTCAGAACCCTGGGGTGTAATCCATCCGGTCCTGGTGATTTGAACTCGTCCAGGGCAGACAGGTGCTCACTTACCATTTTCTTCCCTATTTCAACTTGTGTTCCTAATCTGATATTTGTGGTGCTGTTTTTGATTGATTGGACTGTTTTATCCCTTTGTGTAAAGACAGATGCAAAAAAAGAGTTAAATAGTTCTGCTTTCTCCCTGTTGCTTATCATCTTCTTGCCATTTTCTCCCAGCAGTGGACCAATTGTTTCCTTAACTTTTTTCTTATTTTTAACATGTTGGAAGAAGCTTTTTTTGTTATTTTTTACTTTTTTGGCAAGCCTTTCTTCATTGTGAGCCTTAGCTTTCCTCACTTCGTCTTTACAGGCTCGGGCTATTTGCTGATATTTTGCCTTGGTTATGTCCCCCTTTTTCCACTTTTTATATTTATCCTTTTTGTCTTTCAATTTGTCAGAGAGTTCTTTATGCAGCCATGCTGGTTTCTTTTGGGAACTGTTATTTTTCTTCTTCATTGGTATTGCGCTGGTCTGGGCTTTTATAATCTCATTTTTCAAAATTTCCCAAGCTTCTTGAGTTGTTTTCCCCTTGAGGATTCTCATCCATGGAATCCTTCCCAAGCTCTCTCTGAGTTTATTGAAATTAGCTCTCTTGAAGTCTAAGACTCTAGTTTGACTTTGTTCAACTACTTTTGTTTGCATAATGTTGAATTCCAGTATTTCATGATCGCTTGCCCCCAAAGTTCCTGTAGCTTCTACACCTTCTATCATTTCCTCTCTGTTAGTGAGAATTAAGTCCAATATTGCTGATCCCCTTGTTCCCTTCTCTACCTTTTGGGAAACAAAGTTGTCTGCTAGGTTTGTTAGGAACCTGTTGGATCTTCCACTTGGTGCAGAGTTTGTTTCCCAATTGATGTCAGGGTAGTTAAAATCTCCCATTACTATTGCAGTGTGCTTCCTACATACCTTAGTTAGCTGGTTAGCAAAAAGTACATCCACTTCCTCTGCTTGGTTGGGTGGCCCGTAGTATAGACCTATCACAATATCATTCCCCCCCCCAACCTTTAATATTGACCCAAATACATTCAAGATAGTTCTCATCATTGTTGTGCTCTATTTCTGTAGAGATGAAATTATTTCTTATATATAGTGCAACTCCACCTCCTCTTTTATTTGGTCTATTTCTTTTAAATAATTTAAATCCTTCTAGCTGTATGTTCCATTTGTGGGTTTCATCCCACCAAGTTTCTGTAATGGCAACAATATCGTATCTGCCCTCATTTACTTGAATTTCTAATTCACCCTGTTTATTCCTCATACTCTGTGCATTGGTGTATAGACATTTGAGTCCATTTTGATTGACCCTGTGTTTTCTGTCTACGAAACCTGAATTATGCCTGACTATGGTTCTCTTTGCCCCTATTTCTTTGCCACTTGTATGGTTCATGTACATGGTATGGCACCCACTGTTAATTGTTTGGTTTTGCTTGACAGCAGTGTTGATAATATTACCTGCACAATTATCTATGTTACACGCACTGATAACCCTATGAATTTTAGTTTGCTGGGGACAGAAATATTCTTTATCTATTGATTCTCTGTCCCCACTATTCAGTTTAAATGTTTAGCCAGGAAATCTGTGAATTTAGTGCCAAGTAACTCAGTCCCTTTCTTGGATGGGTGCAAACCATCTCTTTTGTACAGTTTATCATTGGACCAGCTGCAGGCATCATGACTAATAAGACCAAAGCCTTCCTTTTTACACCACTCCTTTAGCCACACATTAAACTCTGCTATGCGCTGGCCCTTTCCTTTTTGTTCCTTGTATACTGGTATAACCTCTGAGAAGATAAGCCTACAACCTGTACTACTAAGTTCGTACCCCAAACTCTGGAAATCATTCTGCACAGAACCTACATCTTTATGGGACAGATCATTTGTGCCAAGATGTATAATAGCATCAACTTTACAGTCCTTACTTGCATTCTTGACTATCTTAAGAATACGCCTCTTATCTCTGCTGGCTGTAGCACCCGGTAAACATCTGACATCTTTCAAAACCTCCATATCCTTACCTAAGTTTACATCTCTTACGATTGAGTCACCAATCAGGAGGTGACTTCTCTTTTTGGGTACCTTGTATGTACCCTATACATACATAATAAACAAACAAACAAACAAACAAACAAATAAATAAATAAATAAATAAATAAATAAAAAAGAGGGGGAGCTTGAATTGTACCATCATGTCACTATATTAACTTGTCCTACTGATACCCCTGCCCCTAGCACCAGGGATGGTATTCGCTTACTTTCGCAAATATGAGCGCATGCGCCCCTTCCACACATGCACTCGGCCTTCCACACATGTGCTTTAATCATGCATGCCGCTTGCATGCATGTGTGAGGCTTGATAGAGTCGGGCTGGGTGGGTGGGTGGACCTGCGTTTTCCACTATCAGTTCAGGTGAGCCGGTCTGAACCGGCTGAATACCACCCCTGCCTAGCACCCTCGAATCCAGTATTAACCTACAATTATGGCTTTATTATTCTTTTCTAAGAATGTTTACTAAAGCCTTATAGGCCCAAAGTCTTTATTTTTAGAAGGGGCAGAAATAAAAATAGAAACTGACATTTTGCTTTGTGGTCTTCCAACTTTATATTTGTTTTTACATTAAATTAAATATATTATTATTTTATATTTTATTATTAACAATACTACGGTAAAAATCTCCATAAAAGCAGAAGAAAGCTAACTGTGGGCACTTCAGTCCAATAAACATTGTGTCCTGAAGATTATAATAAATCTCTTAATTCTTGATTAAGTAGTTATGCCAAAAAGTAAATGAAAAGGTAATTAAAAAGAAATAATAGATGGCTGGAGAATTCTGGGAGTTGAAGTCCACAAGTTTTAAAGTTGCCGAGTTTGGGGACTCCTGAACTATGCTACTATAAAGAGAGTCAGTTTGTTATAGTGGCTAAGGTTCTGGCCTAGAAACTAGGAAACATGAGTTCTAGTCTGCTTTAAGAATGAAAGTTGACTGGGCGACTTTGGGCCAGACACTCTCTCTTCAGCCAACCCAACTCACATGGTTGTTGTAGGAAAAATAGGAGAAGGAAGGATCATTATGTGTGTTCACCACCTTGAGTTACAAATCTAATAAACAAACAAATAATAACTAACAAATGTGCTTGAAGGATTGGCCAAGATAGTGCCCACAAGTGTATAATTAAAACCTCATCCTTCCTGTAAGTAAATTGATTATTTCTATGTGATTCTGTCTGAGAAAAATTTTGCATTCAACATTGATGAATGCATAAAATAAAATCTATACAACAAACATGTAATGGCGTTCCATGTGCCTTCGGCGTCTAGTCATGCTGGCCACATGACCACGGATACGTCTTCAGACAATGCTTGCTCTTCGGCTTTGAAACAGATTTGAGCACCGCTCCCTAGAGTTGGAAACAACTAGAACATATGTGCGAGGGGAATCTTTACCTGTACCTGTACAGACATGTCAAAATGACTTCTTTTTGATAAATACATTCCTATACATTTACCTCAGAGTAAGTACCTCTGCACACAGTGATACTTGCAAATAAATATGCATATAATATAAATATTGTAGTCCTAGTTAAATTTTCTGCCTCAGGGTACATATAATGATTGTTGTTTATTTTTGATGTCTTCTTTCTTATTAATTTTTAATCCTGATGCTTAAATATTAAATATTCAATGTGTTAATGTTGGTTATTGTTTATTTCTCCTGACTTGTCGTAATTTGATTATGTAGTTTTTAATTATGCATTTTGATTTTGTTGTATACCATCCTGAATATCTGGTTGGAAACAGCCATCAAAATAAACAATAATGTAAGATGAACGGCACCTAATTCCTTCAGCTTTCCTCTTTCTTGAGGCTGAATTCCTTTAAAGGCTATATAATCTTACATGTTGCTGCATCAAACCTTTGTGTGATGGTTTTTAAAAAAATCACATCTGCCTGAGTGAAAAATACTCTGCCAAAATGTATTCTCCTCCTCCCTCCAAAAACTTTCCTCTCCATGAGAGGCTCAAGTTTCTGATTCATTTTCAGGGTATTTTTAGAATTTCTTTTGGTGGCATTTTTAAGCTCACCTTTGTTGAGAAACGGTTGATTGAGGAAGCTCCCTGTTGTTGTTTTTCTTACTTCATATCTCTCCCTAGCTCAGCGGATCCTTGATTGCCCCCACTTCCTGATCTGAAAAAAAAGCCACAGCAGAGAGATTATTGCGTGTCCATTTCCCTTGGGCTTTATGATAAGTACAGAAAGCCAAGAATGCTGCAAAGCTGATTGTAAATAAGAAATAGAAAGTTGCAACCAAGATTAGCACAAGATCTCCGCATTTTACAAATGAGAAACCTTCTCCTTTGAAAGCATGCTTGGAAGCAATTTGTTTCCTATCAGCGTATATAAAAATGGTTGGATATGCAAAAGAAAATGAGCAGCTCAACAGACCTATGGGTGCAGCTGATTTTACAGTTGAATAAAAGGCCTCAAAACTTAAACACAAATAATTTAGGACTATTTTGGATGACTATTAAGATTATCTACACTGCCTGTTGTGTAACAGCAGCCTAGGTTTTAAAGTTGGAAAACTCCAACTTTAAATTGTTTTAAAATATTGTTTCTACATAGTGTCTTAGGTCTACCTGACATTTCCTCTGTTCAGAAGTATAGCAAGTATTGCAAAAAAATATTAAATCATAACTTTTTTCTTCTGTAGTGACAGATGCTGGTTTAATTTAAAAAGGATCTCCTACTTGAACTTCTAGGAGGTTTTACAGTGTGAATTATAACTGTCTGAAAGCTGGAGGCTTTCCTAGAAATGTTGGCAGGCACAACAATCTGAAACCATGGGAAATCCTACCTTTGCTTAAGAGGTCACAGTTATGCAGTTCACAGGGCCAAAGGTAAATATTACTGACACCGCCTCACCTAGCCAACATGGGAGAATGATGAGGTAAATTATGTTTTTAGAAAGAAAAGGCAATATGGTGGGTTTCTCCCTCCCAGAAAACCATGTATTTTGAGGAGACAGCAATAAAACACAAAGGAATCCAAAAGCACAAATACAGAGGCCTTTTGGATAGTTCACTGAAAACATCAGCTCAATATGCTGCAAAGGTCAAGAAGGCAAATGGAATGTGACAGACTATTAGGGAAGAAAAATTACAGACGATCTAACAGCACTGTAAAATTTGCAGCTGTGCAAACTGCAGATTCTGCCTTGAGACGGGTTGGGGGATGGCTGAAAGTTTGACAGCCCCACCAAGGAAAAGGCCACTGATCTTTGCAACAGATCGTGGACGTGTACAAAGGGGTAGGACCCCTCTCACCAAAATAAACAAATAAACTGGTAGGTGCAATCCTCTACCCAGGATTAAATAACATAGCTTGGGTGATCTTGTGTGAGAAATCAGTCCCCTGTCAAAAGCTCATTGCACTTGGAATATAACAATACTGTTGCAGAAAATAACGATGCTTGGACTTCTCAGAATCAGGAAAAGTTTATTATGGCTGCCAGGTTCAGAAAGCTAGTCATAGGCCAGCATGTAACTTCTAAACAGTGTTCTGATAGCAAACACACATTCTTATACTTTGACAAAGACAGCATCACAAATACTTAACTCATCACTGATTGGTTAAGCTCCTTATTGCTAGGCGAGAAGCATGCAGGAAACACTAGTTTCATACTGATTTATGTGGTTAAGCCCTATGTCTGACTTACAAGGGACTTGGACTTCCAACTAACTCGACCTACTTGCAAGCAGGTGAAGCAGGTGTTCGTGGTTTGACACTTGAATTTCCTGAATTCAAGCTTCCTGTCTCAAAGATGCTTTTTGTACTTTAAAAAGCGTAAAAATAAAAATGACTAAAGATAATCTAGCCTGACCCCGACTCATCTCACCCTTATGTCTAAAACTCGCTTTATGCCCTGCCTCAATACAGTTTGACAGGAAGTTGCCTTAAATAAAAAGCCTCTGGCCTAGCATAGGGTCAGTCCTGATTAATATTTCTACAGGAGGCTTCCAGGACTGTAGAAGACCATACAGGCCATTTCTGTCCTTTTGTCCAGAAAACTGCACAACTATGAATCACAGTCCCAATAGTCATAAGGCAAGCAGCTACAGTATACTGATCCATGTCATTTGAATTTCCTTTTATGCATGAGGCTAGGAGTGCAAAAGTATGCAATATAATAACTGTCTTGCTCCCATACTGGAGCAGATTTACAAGACATGTATAATGGCTATTTAGTTCCAACAAGCTTTATCTCTTCCAGAAACTATCCTTTAGTGAAGCTAAAGGAGTCTTAATTGTCCACTGAGGACACAAAGAAGAGGTCACAACAAATAAAGGATATATGGCAACTAAACGTCAGGAAGGGAAGGTCACTGACATTACTGTTTGCAAGATGTATGCAAAAAGGTACTTTTACTGGTTATGAAATGAATAGCATAGATGATAAGCAAGGTCTGAAGCGTTTAGGCGCGAAAGCATACATATCAATATATGTCCAACCCCCTTTACCCAATAACCCCCACCCCATTGTCCAATGTGCAAGCCCCTCAGGTGTCATGTGGGTTGCCTCTTCAAGGAGCATCATCAGGATGGCATGCAAGACCATTGACCTTGACCACTGCACGGCCCCAGCCACTGGTATGCAAAGTAGATGGCGATAATTTACTCCTTTCTGCAAATCACTCTCCTGCACCATAGAATTCCATACTCTAATAGCAAAGCCCCTCCCTCCCCATTTCACATGGCAGCCGAAGCAAACAGCAAATCGGAGGCTGACAGTAAGATGTGTATAAAACCTATCAGCTTGGGATGAATTAGACTAAAATTGGAGGAGGCATTAAACTCCTCAGTCTTTGTTCAATGTTTATGTGAGTCATTGTTCAATAGAAATTTATTTTAAGGGAAAATATATATATTAAGTTTGGATCGTTGAAATGCCACCCCCAGAACCGATCAGAGAAAATAAACAAACAAAGGCAACAACGGAAAGAGGAGAGATGAGGAGGGAAAGGAAGAAAGGGTAAAGTAGAGAAAGTAAGGGTGGGGAATTAAGAGTAGGAGATGATAAGAAAGAAGAGAGGAGAGAAAGAGAGAGGAAAGAGAGGGGGGAAAGGGAGAAGAGAGGAAAAATGAGAGGAGGAAACAAGAAGGCAGAGAAGGGAGCTTGAGAAAGTAGGAGTGAGGCTGTTGCAAAATAAGATGGAGACACGGGGTGGCAAGAAAGCGATCCAAACTGTATCATACAGTATATAGGTAAGAATGTGTATAGAGATTAATGATGAATAGATAAATGTTAAATAGTATTTATAAGAATGTATATCAATAAATGTTTTTGAAATGGGAAAAATAATAATAAAAAGGACAGCTCAAAAAAAAAAAGATGTACGCAAGGGATCAACGAAACAAAATGGCAGCCAAAATGATGCCCTGCCCCATTTTTATATGTGCCACATGTTTTTACACATATCTAATGTACAGAAGGGGCAAGTTTTTATTTCTCTGGTCACAAGTGCCACCTGGATTTTTTTTGACACTTTCCCTGACAACAAATCCCTCTAATTGTTCTGTTCCCAGCCAGCTGAGGAATTGTGGGAGTTGAAGTCTACAACTCTCAAAGTTGCCAAGTTTGGAGACCCTTCCTATAAAGCATAGCATGCATTTCTGATAGTTCAAGAATAAGTATACAATGTTATGCACTTAAATATACTGGGGATCATGTCTAAGTAAACATAGAAATGGCAAATCCAAAATGAATGCACAAATCTCTGAAAAGCTTGCTTGGTTTTTATATGCTGGCCAGCCATTGTATTCTATGAGTTTGGTTTTTTTGGGGGGGGGGGAACCCTTACATTTAAATTTAAATTTATATATGCAATATTCCATAACATATGGAAACTTTTCCTGTATCAGCCCATAATTTATGTAAGAGTTGCAGAAAATTGCTCAAGAAATATTTTTAATGTGATTCACCCAGGTTCCATACTTTGACATTTTCCTTATGCAGACTTTTTAAATGCAAATGTTACTGTATATGACTTCCACCAGCACACTTTCTCCCTGGCACTTTTTTCTTCTTTTGCAGATTATTGATTGTGAAAAGACAAATGCTAGTCAATTTTGTTTGAAGCTAGAATTTGTGCCACTGTGAAGTTGGAATGCAGACTTTCAAATTTACTGCCGGCTGAAGTGATGATTAGAAAGTCTTTTACATCGAAATGCAGATTTATCATTTTGGTCCTTATTTACTCTATTTGATTACAGAGAAGAGCTTAACATTTTCTGATTTTTCACACAGGAAGAGTCATAAGAAAAACTTGATAATACAGCCGATTTTGAAAGCATGTTTTTCTCCCATACTCTATGGTCCCTTCTCAGGTGTCATTCGACTCTTTATCCTCATATACTGGTAGATATGATCGCTAAATCCAGGTGGTTTTATCTGCCAAATGTCTCTAAAATCTTCCATTTCCTCTTCATTCTCCCCACAGAAATATAAAACTTGTCAAGTCCATCATCCTGTTCATCCTTGATTATTGCAACCTCATTTTCTTCAGGTTCCTGCTGATACCCTCAACATTCAGGTTTGCCACTAATCTGTTGTGAAAATAATCCTCCATTAAGATAGTGCTGTGACATTCCTAAATTGTCATCTCGGCCAGTTCTCTGTTGCCTGCTACATCTGATGTAAGCTTCTTGTATTATACTTAATAGTCTTATGAGCTGACCCCTTTCCTGCTCCTGTCTGCTTTTCACCTTTCATTCCTGCCTTCTTGGCTCATCTAAACTTCCCATCAAACTCCTTTTTCCCTCCTTTCCACCTCTGAACTTTTTATGCAGTTTTCTTTCTTCTTTTTTGTCAGTCTTATAAATGATGATGAAATATAGCTTTAAAAAAATGACAAGGGAAATGGAGTGAACTATTCTAATTATCCTAGATAGCAACAAATTAGAACCAGCAAATGAATTTGTGCACCTTGATAGCATATTTACTAAAATGACAAAATGGATGGACAATGTGAAAATATGGTGGAAAGATAGTAATAAATTAAAGAAAGGATGGGATCTGTTGCGAGAACGAATGTTAACCAAAAGAGAAATTGGATAGGTGGAGGGACATGCTTCTTCCTGCTTTGTTACATGAAGTGAGACTTGTTATAGATGAAAAAATTCAGGAACATAAATTTCCCTTCATAGCACACACCACAAACTGAATCAAGCAGAGATTAATCTAAGGCTTTCTTCCTGCATTATAGGAACCAATTATGCCAATGTTTACTCAATGCAGTTCTTGTGGACGTGAAGTCACAACTTTCCTCATCTTGATTTCTGGTCCTTGTTTGTGCCTTTTGGATTTTTTTATTGGAGACATTGAAAATGGGGAAAACTCATTGAAAGCATAAATGGTGCTACTGCAGCAACAGCTGGATTTTGCTTTAATATCATTTCCTGCTCAATACTGAACATCTCCTGAAATATCTTTGCTTCCTTTTTGGCCAAGAAAGACAAATTCTGATTGACTTTTATTGTTTGCATATGTTATAGCCTTTCCACGCAAAAGTGACCATCACATTCTGGTGATTTTAATAATAATAAGAGCCACTCAAGCCCTTTTCCATTTAAAATGTAAAAGTGGAAGGTTGGAAATTTCTCGTGCCTAGAAGAGTCCCATTATGTCTACATAAATAGTTACTAAAAATTCATCTAAGGAAGTACCTAAATATATAAGGAAATATTCTCAAGAAGAAACATACAAATGTATACTCCTTTCTCTGAATTATAGAACACATTTTTAAATATAACAAGCAGTGAAAGGACAAGTTTCAGAAGAACCAGTCCATTTGATAAATGTGCAAGTAACAATACCTCCTCACCCAAAAAGTGATTGACAGCTTGATGTACCTTTTTTGTGTAAAACTGAACAAGCTGAGGAAGGTGGCTCTTAAACAGTTTAGAGTCTAGTTATTTATAAATCTCTTGTAAAATGAAATACAGTCCAGACAGAAAACAATAAGATGGAAAAAGAACCTCATCTGTCTCAGTCCTATTGGGAGTGAATTCGGGAATCCATTTTCACTGGAATTTATGGCAGGAGGCTACTCACTACTAGCACAAAGATTTTAAAGCTTTAAAAGTTGGAAGAACCCATGGGTCTGCTTTTGATCTTTAAAAAAATATATTGGCACCCATTGTATAGTTTAGTGAATTTTTCCTAACATCACCAGACTAGAAAATTACCCTCCTATTACATGGTTTTATATGTCTGGGCATTTATTTCATTCAGTCATTGTCCAGGCAGGGTAGGTATCAAAAAATAGAATTATTGGACATCTGTGAGATCATTAGATTCTTCTGTCTACATCTTGTCAGCCTTTCTGCTATTATTTATTGCCATTGGTACTTGCGTACACTATCCCTAAATGAACAAAACATGGCAGGAGAGTGATAGGCAACAGAAAAAAACTGCTTTCCTTTCTGTAGGCTTCTTTTGTAGAGAAGTGCAAGCAAAATGCCATGGTGTAAGGATGGTGTACATCCCGCCAAAAAGGGGAAAGATCTTTTCCCATGAACATCACAAAGTGATGGTTGACACTTCTGTCAAACCAAGATCTTCTGAATTTAATTTCTTTTGAAGAGTTTGTTCAAAGTAAAATGAGAGGCAGTTTAAGAATACAGAGTAAGATTTCCCACAGCTTTTATGCTTATCTTAAACTATACCCAATTGTCTATTTTTGGAGAAAGAGCCATCTTCCTTCACACAGAAGACCTGCACTCATCTCATAATTGATATTATATAGCATTTTCAGATAAACATTGAAATACTTTCTCAAGAAATCTTGAGCGCTAAAGCTTATTTGTAGTCAAGCTTGCATTCAATCAAACCCTTGGAAGATGATGCCATAATAGAAACAATGAAGTGTTCCTTATGTAGAGATGGCATTTCAGTACATCATGTTGCAAGAGGTTCATGGCAAGCTTCCAAAGAAATCACACCGAACATAGACTCTAACAGGAAATTACATATCAGAGATAGCGGGGATGCATCATTATTTTTTTCACCATTCTTTGTTTGGTCTAACAAAATTCTTGTTTCCCACTTCCCCACTGCATAGTATAGTTTCTTTTATTGCTCCTTTTATCCCTTAATTATTGTGATGTCATCTCCTTTAAGGTTTTGACTTATATCTCCCTGCGTAGGTTTCCCTGCTGTCCCTGAAATTCTTTGCTGCACATTCAGTTTCCTGCCTACTTCCTTCCAGAGCTTTACATCTTTGTTTTCCACACAAAGAAATCTTAGTGGATTTCCTGTACCTCCTTCTTATACTGCTGCTCTTAAAGTGACAAATTTTTATGTAGCAGCTGGGATATTTTGGATACTCAAGGAAAGCCATCAACAAGGCAGAAGCAGTCAGTCTTCACAAGCTTTTGGGATACTAGAGTTTTGATATGCTCAACCGCCTTCGACAAAGAGAGATAATAAGCTAGCACCTGGTTTGCCCCCTGGTTTTACTTCTGATCTGTTGTCCATAGCCTTCCAAGCCAAGTTTGGTTTACAACTCCTTCCACAGCCCTTAACATCACAACCTCTGTACTTACCTTCCATGCTGATCTTGACATTCTCATCTTTTCTGTTAGCCTTTCTATAAAACGCTTTTCTTTTATCTCCCAACTTGTAATTCACCATTTGACTCTACCTTGCCCTGTCTTTAAAAGATCTGGAAGAGCATATCTAAGGATACATGTCATTGTAAGGTCAGTAGCTTTGCAAGGATTTTGTCTTGTGTTAGCATGTGTGGATATTGGGCGCATGAGCATACGACATCCAACAAGATTCCTTCTTTTGTAACGACAGGACTTGAAACTGGACACTTCGTAGAAGCACCATCCATGAAGCTTCTCTTGCTTTTAGGTAGGTGATTTCCTTTTCTAAATAAAGATTAAGACTAAATTAGAGTTAGGAAAGAAACAAGGTTCTTATAACAATTGAGAAATTCCTTTACGGTAGTTGCTGCATTTGACAAGTGCAACAGATATTTAGCATCTGTAAGAACTGGCATGCAAGAACCCTTATGGATTAATTCTCATTGAATTTGGAGGAGAAATTGTACTGTAATTTTAAAAAAAACAGCCAAAGAAGATTTATTTGTTTATAAATGGACAGTAATAACATATAATAATGCTACAGATAACATGAACCAGTTCAACGTTATATTTACAAACTTATTTAATCTTAACCTTTAAAATATATTTATTATTGTCGTTCTGGTCATCATTATTCAAGAAAGCAGCATCTGATTTTTATGAAGAAATTCATCTTATACTTGTATATTAGGACTATGATTCAAAAAAGCAGTATGTAGGTAAATATATTCTCTCCTGTATAAATTGGTTTTACCCAAACACTTCTTAACCATTAGGCTATAGTTTTTTTTAAAAACTTGGGAGTAAATCTCTCCGAGTCTGTTTTTGATTGCTGCTAATCAAACTGTTGATCTGGTCATTCTTTTTTCATTATATTAATCCCCACAAGTAAACAAGGGCATATATTTGTATATGTAAGTGTGGGGAAATGTGCATGCATGCACACATATAAGCACACATACATACATACTCACACGTATATATGAAACAAAGGGAAGAATTTTTACGATAGCACGGAAAGAACAGCAACATAAAATATGACAGAGACAATAAAACATTCCCAACAAAAATATTTTCAAATGCTTACTCAGATATATCTATTTTTAAGCAGAGCTTTTAAAAGTTTAGTGGTGGAATTGTAATTTTTCATGTGGGAATAGGATGCCTCAGGTTCCGACTAGTAAGTCCCCAAACTGATTGAAGTAGAGCTAGTTTTAAAATTCGGCATGTGGTTATACTCTTAATATCAGCAGTTTTGTGTTGCTTTTCAATCCCTGTAGTGTTTCTTGCCACCCTGCTGGATAGTTGCTACAGCCTCCAGAACTGTACCAACCCATGTCACAAGCATGCCAAATGTGAAGTTCGCAATGGAATCCATGGTTGTTACTGTAGCCCAGGATTCACCGGACCTGGGATAGATGCAGATGGCAACAGTGGTTGCTATGGTGAGATGCTAAGCTGCTTTGTTTGATAACTTTTCCTCCTTTGGACAGCCTTGCAATTATATCAAGCATCATATGGGAGAACGCTAAATGTAGATATACGAAGGTTGTACGGGCACTATAGGAATGCTATGGATCCTTTTGCAAGTCATAGGGAAGAAATGCTTTGAATCCTGCCCAAGTAGAAGCCCAGGAGTTACCTGTTTTGAAAGCATTTTTTTTAGATTTCCATGCAAAACTGAGGGAGGAGGAGATACTGTTGTTTCATGCATTAATTCACTAGAATTAAAGAATGTCTTAAAGCAACAGCATCCATTCTTTTCAGGCTCACTCAGATGGCCAAAAGGGGATGCGGCTGCTTTAACTGTAAGGCATTGGTGGGGGGAAGTTGTTGGGGGTTGTGTTCCTACAAAACCTAAAGCAGTTTTTCTGAATCGTTCTCAGAATGTGTACAGCTATATCATGTAGTTTGTTTCTGAAATTATGCATTACTTATGGCTTGTGCAACTGCCCAGGCTAAATACACCCTTAATTCTAGAATTCAGGTAGTATGTTGTGTGATGCCATTGCAGCTCATGACAAACAAGCATTAGTAGCATACGTTTTTCCAAACTGTGAATGGACCACATACTGCTTAGCACAGTCGTCGATTGTTAGCTGGACGGAAAATTCAATGGCAATACAAATTATACTTTATAATGCCAGTTTTCTGGAAATTATATCCTGTTTGTTCAACTGTCACCTGCAAAGTTCTTACTCACTGTCACTTTGCTTTGAAGTAACTTTCAGAAGAGAGCTACGGAGACAGAACCACTGGAGAGGGATAATTATTTGTTGATTCCTCTCTAGGTTTTAGGTGCTAATGGAAGATTTTATCTGTGGTTCTGAGTTTTAATAAATGCTTAACCTGTCACTCCTAGGCATATTTATTGTCAAACTATTCCCAAACTATTCAGTAAAGTTCTGCCTTACTGAATAAGCTTTTACAGGATAGCAATATCGGCCTCTGATTCTGTGCACATTTTCAACGTGTCATTATTACAGCTATTAAACTGCCAACATAAAAACACAGATTAAATATTCATATTTGTGCATATTGTAAGCACATATAACAAATATAGAAAATAATCTGTTGAAAATACAACAGATGGCAAATTAATGCTCATTCTCATGTTTATATTCATGATACCTTCTATCAAATTGTAATAAATGTTGTTCTATGGTGTTTCTCAAGATATTGATTACAGTAATATATTGCATTTTTGCTGTCTTACCTAATTGCTTTGACGTTTATGATCAATCCTCTTCTCCATTAATAGAAAACCAGATTCAAATTTAAACTCCCCAAATGCCCGAGAATGTTGTTGCATACTTGGGATATACAAAGATGCAGCTTCTCAAATTAAGAGTGCCCCAAATCAGCATGCAAAATTTCTGACTATATTTTATAATTTTTTATTATCAGATCCTTCCCAAGGATCTAGGATAATAAAGCTACCATTGTAATATTAATTAAAATAGAATTATAATAAATAATATTAATTTCATCGCACAGCCAGCCAGATATTCAGACTGGGTTTGGCATTTTTATCCACTTATTGACTTCTTCCCAAGGACCTGGCATGGGGAGATGTTGATGTTTTATTGTGTTAGAGGCATGTCTTTCTTATTTCCTTTGTGTTGGCTTCCTTGAACATTTTGTGCTGGAATGCAAAAAAAGAAGTATTTTGACTAAAAGAAACACTTCCCGCAGCAAGGAAGTATTATGTCTAAGAACTAGATAATAGAGCACTTTAAAATTAAAAGAAAAAATGTTCCTTGAAGGCAGTAACCGTTTGGGGTTAATATTTTCTGTCTTCTAAGAACATATCTACTATCTTGTTGTAATTGGATAAGATCTTAGAAGGATTAAAAGACAGTCAGGATAATAATTAGCTTGAAGCTAAAATATGGAACAATGCTTTGACTTAATGATATGTTAGATACTGTGGTCTGTGCCCCCCTCCCAGTTCCTTTTTTTCATAGAGAAGGCTCTGTTGTAGAGATAAATGCTGGCTTCATTTTAATTGATAATCTTTGTTAGCAGTTTTTCTTCTATCAAAACAGACTCATTTTCGTGCGCTCACGGGAATCTCAGTTACTCAAATAGCACCCACAGTGAAAGCATATTAGTTACATAGGTGGTAACATTCACTGTTACTGTTATTAGCATCAATTTAACAATTTTGCACCTGTTCAGTAATAGCTAGTTTTTAATGATATTGTTAATGATGTTATTTAAATACTCATTTTTCCCACTATATTTCTGGCACTTTTTTATTGGAATAATCAAAGAAGCCACAGGAGCTACTGCTTACAAAAATAAAATTCAACCTTTGGAGAAAAAAATAATTTATGATGGTAAAGAAAAGATCAAATTTTATCAATTTAATTTCTTCTAAGCTTATTCAATCATAAATCTAATTCTTAACTGTTGGAAAAAGCAAGAGAATTGCATCCTGAGTAAAGTTTCAATTCTCCTTGAGCAGAAAGAAGTGGCTTGGAGCCAATCTTTGTCATTTATAGTTCACCTCCCAGGATTCATTGATTATCAGATTATAAATTGACTATTAACAATCAGATTATTAACTAACTATTAAGAGCAGCATGTTTCTATCGCCTCTTTCTTTTGCATCTGCCAATAGCTTTGGGAACTTCTTCTTCAGTAACTCTTGATTCAATCTAGAACTACAATCTGTTATCTCAAGAATGACAGTGACAGGAAGTGGCTTGAGTACCATATAACTTTTATTATCCTTACAGCAAGTGGACTTTAAAAATCATGGAATTAAATTGCTGCCAAATCTCTAGGGCTTCTGCAATAACTCTTAAAATCGTTCTCCCTGCCCCAGAATATGAATCCTGAGAATGTTCACATACATAGTCAGATCTTTTACAAGAATATATGCGTACAGCAATATGTGCATTCTATTTCATAAAACACACACAAACACATATGCAAATCTATAATCAAATTAAGTATATGTGCAGAATGATGCAGAGGGGACAAAGGTTGAACTAAATTACTTGTAGGCAGTTCAGTAGTTTAGGTTCACAAAAAGCTCTTCATTTACCATAATTTCACTGTTAATTTCAAGCAACGAACTCAAATATTCAGTGGTGAACTGGTAATCTATTACTCCTTTGGGTATGTAAGAAGAGAAAGGAAGGGAAGAGAAAGAGGTTAAACAGGATGTAGAAATGGGTGAGAAGGAATCAGATGAGGGATTTGTATTTGAAGATTGAACCATTTCTGACAAATTACAATCCAGCTTTATATTTGATTCAAATGTAAATCAAATCTTTGCAGAAAATTGCAGAAAAATAGAATTGGTGCTATGTATAATCCTTGTCCAAAAACAATTCAGATACTGTTGGATACCTAAGGGTGACAAAGAAGATAAATGAAATGCATTATTTGGAATTTTTCCCTTCCTTTTCCCATATTAGAGCTAAAAAGAGCTGACATACAGTCTGTTTTGTAGCTTTACTATTTTACTATCCCCTATCTTTTTACTTGCCAACTGCCAATTTGCCTTAGGAATAGCATAGTGCGGAATATTCAACTAGTAGTTGAATCATAGTGGGTTTTTTTAAACTTTCTAAAATATGTCAGGACAACAAAGCAAAGTTGTTTGTTCAATTGAGCCCAGAAAACAGAGAGAGTACAGACACAAATAGCACAATATTATTTTGCAAATATGAACCACAATTTTCACTCTTACAAAACAAATCAATCTCCCCTGAAAAATAAAAGCAGCTTTCCTAGATATCAAGAATTGTGTGGTCAGGTCTACTTTAATTCACATGTAGTTACAGCTCTGAAAAGCGATAGGCTCTCTCTTCCCAAATACAAAGCAATTGTATTTGCTTTAGATGTAATTCTACAACTCAGGCTATCTTTTAAGAGAACCAATGTCACAACATTTAGCATACATTCTCAAATGACAATATAATGCATGAGACACACACAATAAAGACATTGGCATCATGTGTGAAAAATCCCTTTGTTTTCAGATCCAGTAACTTTCTTTCAGCTCTTGAACATTCAAAAATATTAAGAGCTGAATATGCTGAGGTTTGATAATATGATAGTTCAGTTTATGTCCTTGACACTAGGTGTCCTATTTGCATATGCAAATTGCATATGTGTACTGTAATCATCAAATGTATTGTTGAAATAATTATTAATCATTTCAGGACTTAGCTGTTGGTGTTTCGTGATCCTAGTGAGTAATGGGCACTAGTTTTCTGTTCTCTTTTGCAGACATTTCTGTCATATCTCTTGCAATATTTATTTATTTACCATATTTATATAGTCTCTCACTTCACAAACCTAAATATTGGAGAAATGTGCTGAAACCAGAGATATACTGCAGCAAATATTATTAATATCAAAAAGTTCAAGCTTCTTTTGCCCTTTTCTCCCTCTTTGTATTAGCTTCTAGAATGTTTTCCTTGGTTAATGTCAAAATCTTCTCTATAAAAGATGTCCTTTATACTTGTCTAAGGAATCCCCCTTTGATTTTTACTCTGCTAGTTGTTGCCAAAGGCATTTATTTTATTTTTTTTATTAAATTTATACCCCGCCCTTCTCCTTGTTAGGACCCAGGGCGGCGCACAGGCATTATTAAAACTACAAAATACAATAAATATCAGTTAAAATATATTAAATTAGTTAACCCGTGCTAAAACCCATTGCTCAACTCTTTTTCAAGGACATTGAGCCACCATTGTCAGAAGATGTTTCTGTGATCATGTGGTCAGCATGACATCCTGGAGCACCATTACCTTACCACGAAAGGGGTATCTATTTACATACCGTATTTTTCAGAGTATAAGACACACCTTTTTCCCTCACAAAAGAGGCTGAAAATCTGGGTGCGTCTTATATACTGAATACAGCATTTTTTGCCTCCTGAAACCTCACCCCCTTTACCAAAATGGCCATGCATAGCCTTTAGGAGGCTTATAGAGTGCTACTGGGGGGCTGGGGAGGGCAAAAATGAACAAAAAACAGGCCAATCCCCCCAGCCCCCAGGAGCACTCTATGAGCTTCCTAAAGTCTATGCATACCCTTTTTTTTGACAAAAAATGGCCCATTTTTGTGAAAAACAAGCCATTTTTGGGAGATCTGCAGAGTGCAAACACTTTTTTTTATTTGCCTCTTCAAAATCTTGGTGTGTCTTATACTCTGGTGCATTTTATACTCCGAAAAATATGGTACTTGCATTTGAATGCTTTTGAACTGCTATATTGGTAGTTGCTGAGGTGAGGATGGGAGCTCACCCCATCATGTGGTGCTTTGCTCTCAAACTTGGGCTGCCAATTTTCCAGCTGACAAGCCTGTATCTTAACTGCTGAGCCACCACGCCACCATTAAACCTGTTTAAGGTTGAGAAGATGAATTACAACAGAACATTACATTTGCTAACTTGATTTCATTCCAATGTGCTTGGACAACAGATAGTCCTAAAAATCAGATATGTTCTGAGTTTCCAGGCAACTTTTAAAACAAGAAAGATAGGAAAGTGTTACATTCTGTTGACCAACATTGGAGGGCTACTACCATTAAAAATAGTTCCTTCTAAAGAAACATGACATTGGTATGAAATAGCTCCTAAATATTACTTGCTATGATATTTCTAGCATGAGAAATATATGGGCTGAATGTCTATCTTAGTTAACTATGCCTTAGCCTCAGGTTACAGTCTGGTTCTGGCAAAGTCTGGCCTGAGGCATTGTACATCAAACTAGCAAGTGCAACCAGATGATCAAAGCTCCACCCCTTTATATTATGTGTTCCATGCATCACCCACATGTAAAAAGGGACAGAGCTTTGATCACCCTGATTGTACCCACTGTTTTGATGTCATTGATCCAGTCCTGCAGATGCCCTTGCTTATATCCCTCCCAACCCTCCTTTACTATACCAAAAGACTCTTAAACTTTCTAACCTACAAATCTGCCAAATAACAGAAAGCAGCAATCAATTCATTCGTCTACATGAATATTTCCTCTTATCCATAATTCATTCTTTAAGAAATGCAAAGTGAAATTTGGGGCAAGATGCTCTGTGCTCTGCTGGTATGGTTTCTATGTAAATTGTATTTCCACTTATTTGAGCAGTTTGAGGAAGCCATGCTTATCACAAATTCTTTCATCCTTCATAATTGTAAACTCAGGGAAGAGTTTCAAGGACATCATAGTAGCCCTTTGGATTTATTGGAAGAATCTGGAAAATTCTGCAGAAAACACCATCACTTGGGCAGAAATTGCCCTGATTTCACGATACTGTTATGCAACAACAAAACTTCAGATTTTTCATTTAATCAGACACAATTCTCTCAATAAGCTAAGCCAGGAGTCTGCAAAGTCGGCTCTTTTAAGACTGGTGGACTTCAACTCTGGGAGTTGAAGTCCACCAGTCTTAAAAGAGCCGACTTTGCAGATCCCTGAGCTAAGCTGATGGGAAGCTAGAAAAGTTGAATCCATACACAGTTAAAAGATTGTTATATTTTTGTTTTAAATCAGGGGTGTCAAACCTGCATTGTCACGGTGGCATCACGTGATATATTCCAACTTTTCCCCCCTTGCTAAATCAGGCATGGGCGTTGCCAGTGTGTGACGCATTCGGCCTGCACGCCGTGAGTTTGACACCCCTGCTTTAGATGCTTTTTTTCTTTTTCTATTAGTTTATAATATAAAATACAAAAATGCAAAATAAAATAGTATAAAAAATAGGGGAGGGAAGAGGGAAGGGAAAAGTGTAGAAAAAAGGGGGAAAAGAAACAAAAGGCATTGACTTCCGATTCCCTTTGGTGCGGTAGAATACGATAATAACATTAAACCTCATTTTTAAAATTGTACACAATAGTATAAACTAGCCATTTCTATTACAACAAACCTATCTAATCATTAAACCCAAAATCAAAGTTTCATATTTTATCACCTCAAGTACAAAGTCCAGTAGTCATTTCCAAGTAGAAACAAAACTAATGGTGTTTTTTTTCCTTAATCAAAGCAGTCGGTTCAGTTATCTTTGCTAACTCCATCAACTTTTACAGTCATTCATCCATTATATATAAAATTCATAATGTATGTATGTATGTATGGATGTATGTATGTATGTATGTATACACACACACACACACACACACACATACACACACATATATATATTGCATAAAGTAAAATTGCATATATATATAAGTGTGTATGTGTGTGTGTGTAGATATGTGGGTGTGGGTGTGTATCAGTGGTGGGTTTCAAAATTTTTTAGAACCTCTTCTGTAGGTGTGGTCTGCTTTATGGCAGCCATGTGACTGGGCAGGAGTGGCTTGCCGGCGATGTGATTGGGTGCGAGTGGCTTGCTGGCCATGTGACCGAGTGGGAGTGGCTTGGCAGTAATGTGACTGGGTGGGTGTGGTCAACACGTAAAATGTGGTGAAACTCACTTAACAACGCTCTTGCCTAGCAACCAAAATGTTGGCTCAGAAACTCTGGCATTTGAAGCATCTAAGTCTTAAAACTGTCAAGTTACAAGACCCTTGCACCCCTAACCCTTTAGAAAAAAAACCCCAGGGGTGTTCAAACTTGACAGCTATAAGACTTGTGGACTTCAACTCCAAGGATTCCTCCTCCAGTCATGTTGGCTCAGGAACTCTCACATTGAAGCATGCAAGTCTTAAAGCTGTCAAGTTACAAGACCCTTGCACCCCTAACCTTTTAGGGGAAAAAACCCCCAGAGGTGTTCAAACTTGACAGCTTTAAGACTTGTGGACTTCAACTCCCAGAATTCCTCCTCTCGGTCTTCATCCTGATGATGTGCAGATGAGCGGGGGGTGGGGGTGAGCTGGAACCGGTTCTCAATGTCACTATAGATTTGTGGAACCTCTTCTATAGAACTGGCAGGAACCTACCCCTGATGTGTGTGTGTGTATGTGTGCGTGTGTGTGTGTGTGTGTGTGTGTGTGTGTGTGTGTGTATCAAAGTTTTCATTTTCATCAAAGTTCAATTTCCCCCCGTTTTTTTCCATTAAGTCCAAAGGAAAAGTTTCTGGTTTTATGTTTACATTCACTTCGAGACTCTTCTGTATTAGAATGTGAATCCTACTCCAATATTTCTTTGCTTTCTTATGTGTCCACCATAAGTGATAAAAGGTCCCTTCGTTACTTTTGTATTTCCAGCATTCATTTGAAATCTTTTGCTTTAGATGTTTGAAGTATTGGAGCAGATTCGGGCCAGGTTGGGATCCTATTCCAACCAGGGATTCAATGCTGTATGAATTCATACAATATTGCTCTTTACCAAACATAGAGGTTGCAAGATATTCTACTTCTATTCTGCAGGCATAACTTATAACTCAAAGGAAATATACATGATTTAAGGCAACCTTCTTCCCTAAAAGGAATCTCTGTTAAACTAAGTGAGACTTATTTCCAAACAAACATGTTGAGGATTGTACAACATCATATATCTCCTTTTTTATCAACTTTCTCATTAAACCTTCTTACACCAGTCAGTTTTCTTATGCTTCTCCATTGAGATTTGCAGCTTCAGAGTGAGAGCAGCCTGGGTGAAAAGCACAATGTACTTTACAGAATGTCTAAAGTATAATTACATGATTGACTAAAATGCTCAAATATTAATAGTAACAGTTCTTTTATAGCATCTTCATCTATCACTTCTGTGCAGTGCAGCTTCAACACCTTACAGCAAATAAAATCATATATAGTGAAGCCACAATAAAAAAACATTTGAAAAAAATGAAAAAGGGAAATGTAGTCAGGATTTTTGAAAAGATAAAAATACACTGAGAATAAACTCTAAAAACAATTGATTGAGACACTTTTGAAAGGGGAGAAGGAAGAACGGATGATGGCAAAGTAGAAATATAGTGTTCCACAGTAAGGCTGGATCACAGTGACAGAATCCCCAAAGAGCAGGCAATTATAAGGAATTCAGAAAGAATGCATTTATTTAAAGCAATAAATGCATTCATAAAAGCTAAAGCAATATCACTCTCAAGTCCCTAGGTGGTAAACAATAGCTTGATTGTTCAAAGCTGCCATAAAACTGAATCATATTATTTTTCATAGGTGATGAAAGTTGGTTTTGATTGAAACTGCATTTTTTTTTTAATCCACTGTAACAGAGTTTGAATGGAAACAGCTAGCAACGTAAAAACCCATCACATAGATTAACTGCATTTATTTGGTCACAATGAAAAAGTGACTTCTTCACATTCGGAAGAAGCTTTGTGGCTGATGGGTGTAGTGCTAGTACAGTATAGGCTACAAATGGTCATTAAGATAATTTGTTAATACCAATCATCATATGAAAATGCTGATATTTTCATATCTTCCATATGGGTTTCACTTAGAAATCTGGGTGGAAAAAGGAAACAGAATATGATGGATTGCTGGTTTGAGCCAACAATTCCCTTCTTATGCTCCTATGTTGGAAACCAGGGCAGAATTGGCAAAGACTACATGGAATGATACTGCTTAGAATAGAATAGAATAGAATAGAATAGAGTAGAGTAGAGTAGAGTAGAGTAGAGTAGAGTAGAGTAGAGTAGAGTAGAGTAGAGTAGAGTAGAGTAGAATTCTTTATTGGCCAAATGTGATTGGACACATAAGGAATTTGTCTTTGGTGCATATACTTTCAGTGTGCATAAAAGAAAAGATACATTCATCATGAATCATAAGGTACAATACTTAATGATAATCATAGGTTACAAATAAGCAATCAAATCATACTAGGAAACAATATAAATCCTAAGGATACAAGCAACAAGTTACAGTCAAAAGTTGGAGGAGATAGGTGATAGGAACAATGAGAAGATTAATAGCAATAGTAATTCAGACTTAATAAATAGTTTGACAGTGTTGACGGAATTATTTGTGCATAAAAGAAAAGATGCATTCATCATGAATCATAAGGTACAATACTTAATGATAATCATAGGTTACAAATAAGCAATCAAATCATACTAGGAAACAATATAAATCCTAAGGATACAAGCAACAAGTTACAGTCAAAAGTGGGAGGAGATAGGTGATAGGAACGATGAGAAGATTAATAGCAATAGTAATTCAGACTTAATAAATAGTTTGACAGTGTTGACGGAATTATTTGTTTAGCAGAGTGATGGCATTTGACAACAACTGTCCTTGTGTCTAGTTGTTCTGGTGTGCAGTGCTCTATAGCATCGTTTTGAGGGTAGGAGTTGAAACAATTTATATCCAGGATTTGAGGGGTCTATAAATATTTTCACAATCCTCTTTTTAGCTCGTGCAGTTTACAGTCCTTGATGGAAGGCAAGTTCAGTTATTTATATTGGATTGTTGCAATGCCTTCTATATAGGATTGTGCTTATCATACAGCAGATCCAGAGATTGACATCTTTAGAATTTGTACAGTCTCCTTCATGTTGCTAGGCTAAATTTATTTTAGACCAGTAGTCCATTAATTGAATTAAAAGACATTAGATTTTAATTAGAAGGTGCTAAGAAGCTATAGTTTGGATTATTATAGTTTGTATTAGCATTTTGTTTCACTGTTAACAGTCATATTAAAAATACAGAATTGATCATTAACTCTAGTGTTAAAAAGGCTTTGTTTGCTAGAATATGAGTAAACCCACAATATCTTTATTATCTAAGGAGTAGGTTCTTCTGTGATAACCTTGTAGTAACATCATAGTGTTTTCCAGACAATTATGGGTGGAACATGCAGAACAATAGAATTTCAATATAATATGTTTAAGTATATTCTGAACATCATTTATATTGTTAAGATTATTATGTACTTTGTGCGTGCAGGTATACACACACACACGCACACACATACCTGTTTTTAATATTGACCTTGGTTATGTTTTTGTAATTCACTCTTCACAAGACTGTCACCATACAGTCTATTTTAATCATTATGTTTTTATTTGGGTCAACATCCTTTTCCTAAAATGCATGCGTACAAAATTAGAACGACATGATTACTTTTGCCTAGAAGTAGTTTCTATTTGTTTTGATCAAATAAATCCATGAATTGATTTTCTAATTACTATATTTGATGGGGAAACTTGAATCCTGCTTTCAGTTAACACCTGTAATAGATAAGGAGTTTAAAATGCTTTATCTTCAGATAATTAAATTGGAAGTGGTTTTCTTCTTGGTCATGGCTAAACCTAATCTTAATATAGTACTTGGTAGATGTTTTAGATTATTTAACTAGAACTATGGGCTATAATGTCCTCTCTTTGGACAATTCCCCTGCTGCTGTGCCACTAACAGCAGTCACTTTATCTTCTATGTAAGTGATTGGCAAAGGTTTTCTTTCATGTAGGTAGATCCTATAGGACCTTTGGTTGCTGGCCTGTACTAGTAACTGGGCAATATGGCAGCAGGGTTAAACTTTAAACAATACATGGAAATTGAAGAGAAACCTATTGTCATAATCTGAATTCCTCTTCCATAGACTTGTGATTTATATCAGAGAATACAGCTTTGTTGTGACAAATGGCAATGTATCACCCTTTAAAATACATGTTATATAGAAGTGGTAGTCAACCTGATCCCTACCGTCCACTAGTGGGCGTTCCAGCTTTCATGGTGGGCGGTAGAGGTTTTGTCTGATACTAAAGCAGTTTCCTTTTTTTAATTTAATTGACTTCCCTACTTTATAAATCACCATTACTGTGGAAACGGTGGGTGGTTAGAAAATTTTACTACTAACAGAGATATAAAAGAGGGTGGTAGGTATAAAAAGGTTGACTACCCCTGTTATATAGGAGGAAATTGCCCCCAAAAAATGGAAATTAGGACATATTAATCAATGAGGCTAAGGGAAAAACTACATTCTGGTTCATTTATGTTGCCTTTATATTTTTTTAAAAACCCCAACCATACCCTATCATATATACCATTTAGAAGTGCCTGAGTTTCTTGTTTTTAAGGATCACCTAGAAATGTGTATTTATGGAGAGAAATGCATCGTCAATGTTTGAATAGTATATGAAAACAACCTAGAAGATGGTTTAGATCGTCTGCAAATATACAAACTTAAACTCCGACAGCACAATACATACAGAACAGCATTCTGTAACATAAACAGAATGAGATCTCAGGTCTTTTTGTTATGATTTAATGTTGGACATTTGTTATCAAGACACCAAACTCTTGTTTTTTCAAAAAAAAAAAACTTTTTGAAAGCGCCCCCCCTTTAAATAAATGGTTATTTTCTTTCAAACATTTGAATCCAATCTTTGTATATTTTAGAGGCAGCTGTGTAATGGGTGCTGCAATTTAGAAAAATAGCTTGGGTGGATATGGGAAGGTCTGATGCTTTATTCATAATGAAAGCTATTCACATGGGCAGCCATCTAAACAAGTTATTTTAAGAGTCGGCATAAGCTCTTGCAGTGACTAGCATATTTCTTGATTTAATACATATTTCTTACATAGACATTCTAGATTTCTTGGAAAGAAATTGTGACTTGTGCAAGGAAAAATATGATGATTCTAACTGCGGAGCAAGTCGTCTTGTACCCAAAATAAAAATACAACATTTTTAAGAGAATAGTAAAAAGTTTACACTGGCTATGTCACATCCTCTATTAAAAAAAAGAAGAAATCAACATAATAGTTGGGATTTATAAAGAGAGAGAAAACAATATGAAATATATTAATTTATATTATTTAGCATTAACTCCACAGTCTTTTTGGCATAGTGGTCATGGTACCTAGTTAGAAACCAGGAGTTAAATTTTAATCCCAGTTTATGCACAAAGCCAGCTAGTGACCTTGGAAAGGAGACAAGGGTGAACCACTTCCAAATGATTGTCAAGAAAGCTGCAGGAACTTGTCCAGTCAACAGGACTCAACACTAACACAAAGGCACACACACAGAGACTTAACTGTAGTTCTTAACCTTTTATCTACACTTGCAACTGTAGTAATTAGGCTTATAATGAATAAGTGAAAATCTACTCTCTTATGCTGCATTGTATTTCCTATCAGCAACTCCTAACTTTGGGACTATCTATTCACTGTATTGTTTGCAATGGCTCTGGAAAATTCTGTGATCAAAATATAGATAATACAAAGACAACACTAGTGTTATTAAGTCTGCGTCTCCTTATCTGTTGTTCATATTTTTACCTCTCTTTTTACTTTTGTTGGCTCTTTTATCTGCTTCTGCCTGTTAATTGTTTTTAAAGCTTGTTGATGCTTAAGAAATAGGCATTGGATTATATTTTTGGAAGTTGAACCCATTGGCACTTGTTCTTGTTTTGATCTGGGTGCAGAGATTGACTGGAAGAGGAAATATTTATTGACATTAAATCTTTAAGGACTAATATTAAGATATTGAAGGAATTTGTTGATGGTCTGGGAGAATAGATATAATTTTTGAAAAAAACCTGGAAAATGTATTCTCAAGGAGAGTTTGTAAAGGATTAAGGGAACTAAAGAATAAAGCTGTAGGGAGATCTGGATTCAAAAAGTAAATGGTAATTCAAGAAGCACTTAGAGATAAATGTAGTACTTGTGAGAAGTATGTGAAGCTTTTGTGAGTTGGGTGGCCATATAAATTTGATGAAGATATAAATAAATATAGAGAAGGCCTATTCAACTGCGCAGCCTTGTTTGGATCTAAAGGGACCCTGGTTCCCCACCCTCCCAGACCTGCCAGGCACTTTGGCCTAGGCTTTCCCTGCAGCCTAGATCAGACTAGCTATATACGAGACCGCCTCCTGCCCCATACATCCCTTCGTCCAATCTGCTCCCACAGAGAGGGTCTTCTTCGGGTGCCGTCGGCGGGGCAATGCCGGTTGGCGAAACCCAGGGGAAGGGCCTTCTCTGTGGCGGGCCCGGCCCTCTGGAACGACCTACCCCTCGACCTTCGTACTATCTCGGACCTCCGCCTCTTCCGCCAGCGTCTTAAGACGTATTTATTTCAACAAGCCGGCCTAGGATAGCCCCCCGTTTCTGACTTTTTAAAGAAAAATTTATAATTTGGTAAGAGTTTTAATATTGGGTTTTAGCATGGGTTTATTAATTTAATACATTTTAATTGATATTTATTGTATTTTGTGTTTTTAAATAATGCCTGTGCGCCGCCCTGGGTCCTAACAAGGAGAAGGGCGGAGTATAAATTTAATAAAATAAATAAAAATAAAATAAATAGACTACTTCTAATGAGGTCTCTATCTTGGTGTGCTCCTTGGTTTTATAATGAGTTTTGAGAGATGAAACACCAGAAGCAATGCTTAAAACATTGTTGGAGAAAGATGAAAAGTGTTATGACTTCAGAACCAGGGTTCAAGAACATAGGGCGATCAGGTCCTCACTGGCCCCTGTGATTCAGTATCCACTAAATGAAACACACTGTCTTAGATCTCTCCTAAACCAGCATTGAACCTTCTTTATCCAATGGGGTGCCAAGAAGCAGGGCAATTCCTCTCAGCATGAGAATCCTGTACCACATCCCATTAAAATAACTACCTCATTATTTTGTGCAAGATACTGGCTCTGCAAACAATATTAGTGCTTCATTACTGGCAACAACCGAGCAAGGAAATCCTCAGCCCTGTATGTGTGTCAGGGAGAAAATTTAAACTGTACAGGGACTACCTTCTGTTGCTGGAAGCATCTTTGGTATCTGGTTTTGTGTTTTGTTTATTCTTGTGTCTAACTTCTGCTATGTTTTTTGACCTTGGTGTGTTTCCTGGCCAGATCTCTGACTGTTTCCTTGGTATTTTTCAAGATATTGTAGGTTTATGATTATGGACTATCTGACTTGGATTATGATTTTTCCTCAGCCTCTAAACATTTTGCACACTCTTCCTCCCACTTCCCAATTATTATTATTTTGCCCCTCTATCTGTCTGCTGCCAGCTCAACAGACAAATTTCCTGATGCATAAACAAGCCTTGCTACACACATTCTGTTCCAGTCACTCTATTCCAACCAGCCACACCCACATTTTTGTCTCCTTTCTGCATTTTGAGAAAATCTCCCTCTACAGTGTGTTTTCTACTACTCAGAATCTCTACAAGCCTTGCTTCCTTTCCAAGTGTCCACACTGCAACCACCCAGTTGCATGGGTGCTTTCTCCCTTTGCTGCAGCCAGGACACACACAAAAGCAAATCTGATACAATGTGAGAAGAGCACATATTTTGGCCTACATCATGATGAGCATTTCTCCTCTCTGGTTGTGTTTGATTCTGATTCTGATTCTTCCTGATTACATCTGAATAAGTACACAAAGTCCTTTTATTTGTTAGTTCATTGACCTCATTGACAGTTCTTGGTCTGCCTAGCTTATTAAAGCAGCTTGTGAGATAACCATAGGATAGGTTCATGTGGTTTTAGGCTCTTTGAGAGATGGAGTGATCACAGCAGCCTTGAAGGAGGCGATGGTATGTCCCTTCTTCAAGTGGTCATTACTGGGCCTATCTCTGTTGGAGAATTATTGGCAAAGGTTATGGAGCAGGTGATAATGACAACTATAGACAATATTGAAGGAAATGAATGATCTGGACACATTTCAATCTACCTTTAAGCCAGGGTAGATTAGAGACAGCACTGGTGGCACTTGCTGATGACTTTTGGTGGAGCCTGGATGGAGGTGATACATCCATTCTAGTTCTCATTGATGTATCAGTGGCATTATAAACTATTAACTACTATATCCTTCTGGTATGGCTAGTGGAGTGGGAGGTTGTTCTCCTCCTTCCTAGGTAGTCAATTCCAGTCAATGTTGGAGGGTAAGAGATCACATAGTCAACCCCTCATGTGTGATGCACCTTTGAACATAACACACACCCTCTCCTGTTCAGCATCAACATCAATTCATTAGTGAGATCACCCACCAGTTTGGGGTGTGATATCAGTATGCTAGTTAGTTACCATCTTTAAAGCGTGTTAGTTACCATCTTTAAAGCGCTCCATGGCACGGGACCTAGTTATTTGCGGGATCGGATCCGGCCCCATACATCCCTGCGGCCGATTCGCTCCCACAGAGAGGGACTTCTCCGGGTGCCGTCCACTAGGCTATGCCAGTGGGCGACGCCCAGGGGAAGGGCCTTCTCTGTGGCGGGCCCAACCCTCTGGAACGACCTTCCCCCCGAAATTAGAACAACTACGGACCTCCGCTCCTTCTGTCAAAAACTGAAAACACACTTCTTCTGCTTGGCCGGCCTAGGTTAGTCTTTCGTCTTTTAATAGGGTTTTAGGGGATTTTAGCGTAATTTTAATACCCTTTTAATAGGGTTTTAGGGGATTTTAGCGCAGGGATAATTTTGTTTAATTTGTATTTTATCTATTTATCTATTCATGTATTCAATATTGGTTTTTTAATTTCCCTGTGCACCGCTCCGAGTCCCTCTGGGGAGAGGAGGCGGTTTATAAATAAAATATTATTATTATTATTATTATTATTATTATTATTATTATTATTATTATTATTATTATTATTAGTATTAGTATTAGTATTAGTATTAGTATTAGTATTATTAGTATTAGTATTATTATTAGTATTATGCTGATGATATCCAGCTTTATATCTCCACCATCTCTTAAGTACCACAAGTAAAATGGTCAGTGTACTGATTCAATGGCTAGAATGGTTTGGTTCTGGATGGGACAGAACAGGCTTAGGTTCAACACAAAAATGGCTATGACTATTTAGATCCTCTAGGTCAGGGTTAGGGACTCGTTTGGACAAAACTCAGCAGCACTTTTTCATGCTGCTGTTGACAAAAATAAGATTGCCAACATGATCACCAACGTTCGAGGATGGATATGGCACAAGAAAACGAAACAGGTCAGAGTTGTTGACATTCTTGGTTTTGCATAGGGCTGCATTTTCAAAATCAAAACTGGTGCACAAGTCCTTCTGGACTCACAGGTACTGCTTAATAAGCAGGTGGAGTTATGTCCAGGAAAACCTTTGCCCAGGTTAATCTTGTGTGCCACTTGTGCTCTTTCCTCAGACATGAAGCGCTCTAGACATTCATTCATGCCATGATCATCTCATTTGGAGATGTTTATCAGGCTTGCAGATATTGGGTAGGATAGCAAATACCCCAAATATTCAAACCATCTGGAATACCACAAATATTCGAACCATATTAGGGCAATGGTAGAAAATAACTAAAAATAACCAAAACAAATGCAAAGTTCTTCACTTGGGAAAAAGGACAGATATAAAATGGGGAAACCTGGCTTAGAAAGAATACTTGTGAAAAATTCTTGTGATAATAAGTTACTGTACACAATGCAATATGTGGTGGTTACAGAAAAAAAGGGCTAAATTACAGATCGTGTCAACAGAAATGTAATCTCTAAACCATGGGATGTAATTGAAATATTATTTAGTTCCTCCTTCAGTGTTTTTATTCAGTTTTGGTCCCTCACTTGAAAAAGGTAAATGCGCTGAGTGAGTTCAGGGGGCAATAAGGATGATCAGAGCACTGGATACCAAGCCTATGAAAAGAAATGAAAGGAATGTTTAAGGTTTAGCCTTAAGAAGATAAAACCGAGGATCATATAGTAGCCCACTTCAAATACCTGGAAGGAGGTCAACATTTGTTCTGTATCAAGCAGAGTGTAGGTTACAAAATAATGGCTATAAATGACAGAAAAAAAGATTCTGATTTTAAAAATAAATAAGTAAGACCCATAGGAAAGGAAGGGTGGCAAGCTCCTCCTTACTGAATATTATCAAATGGAGCTTAGGTAGCTATCAAATAGAAATGCTTTAATTTGTATTATTGCACTGTGTGAAGGCTTCAGTTTAGGGACCTAGAGGCCCTTTTCCAGATCTGTGATTCTCTGTATCCATTCTACTGATAGAGGTAATTGAGGCAGAACAAAGACTATACATAGTCAAGTTTATCTGTCAAATGCCAAAAATAAGACATTCATCATTCCAAGATATCTTCCTGCACTTCTTATTCTACATTATTAATCTAGGAATCAAGAATGTTACAGTTGAAAGAGAAATAGGTGTCCAGTGCTCTGGGTTCTTTTTTAATCAGCATTTTTAGAAGCGTTACATCTAGCTGCTTTCCTCTGTAAAGATTATCTCCAAATTTAATTCAAAAGATGGCCCAAGAACAATTTTCTATACTTTTTGGTTGATCTTCTTTCTTATGCATGGTTGAGGGGTTCTGGATACAATTGAATGAACAGAGCAGTGCTTTTTTTTATGCTCAATCAATGCAATGCTTAATCAATGCACAGAAGTGCTTATGTACACTGAAATCAAGTTGGGCGAAAATGAAAATTGCATCATTATGTCAATAATGATGATGTTGGTAAAATAACAGGCTTCTACTGCTTGATAACAACTTCCAAAGGAGAGCAATCATCCAAAACCCCAGTATCTGAAGGAAAATTTTGTTGGGGAGAATTCTGTAAAGTTCCCTATTGCAATTCAAATACTATCTTCTTGATATTTTTGTTAGCGTCATGCATCTTGCAATAATAAGCACTGTGTGCTTAGAAGATTATAAAACTAATGTTTTAATGACAGGAAATGAAATCTTTATTCTCTATGAAAAGAAATATAGTGCAGGCCAGGGGTGTCAAACTCACGTCTCCACGACGGCATCACGTGTCATATCAGAACTTTTTTTCCCTTCACTAAACCAGGTGTGGGCACAGCCAGAGCCTGACACATCCGGCCCACAGGCTGAGAGTTTGACAGCCCTGGTGTAGACACTTAACAGAACATTTGGTCAGTGGCACGATATCAGTCCTGCAATAGTGTAAGGCAGTGATGGCGAACCTATGGCACGGGTGCCACAGGTGGCATGCGGAACCATTTCTGAGGGCACGCGAGGCGTTGCTCTGTCAGCTCCAGAGAGCATGTGTGCGCTGGCCAGCTGATTTAGGCCTTCTTTTGAGGCCGTTTTTTGCCCTCTGGAGGCTTCAGGGAAGCTCCTGAAACCTCTGGAGGTGGGGAGGGGAGGCTGTTTTCACCCTCCCCAGGTCCTCTGGAGTCTGGGGAGGGTGAGAAAAGTGCGCCAAAAGCAGGGGGTCGCACACATAGCATTATGGGTGTGGCACACCCATGCACGACCCCCCTTGTGCTCCCCCTGCTTTTGGCACACAAGCCAAAAAAGGTTAGCCATCACTGGTGTAAGGTGTAAGCAATTGACATTGCACAGAAAAACAAAATCTTATTTCCATAGCAAAAAGGCTGAAGGTTGCAGATCAAATAGTTTCAAAAAATTATTGACCAAGTTATATTCAGAGGGGGAAATGTCTCAAAGTTAATAGGATTTTTTTTCTATCCTATTTAAGAAGCAACAGAAACTGGAGTCTAGCTGATCATTTTTCTACAATATTCATTTTTGAACTGATTTTATACAAGTTACATAATCTGCAGTGTTTAATTTGCAAGATTTGCTATGATGATTGATTCTGAGGAAAGCGCGAGATTCCTAAAGGTGATCCTGGACCTATATTTTCTAAAACCTAACTATATGACTTATACTATTTTTGTAGTAAATGTAGGATCTTGAAAGATGGTTTTGAAAAAAGATATAGAGTGAGTTGGTGTCTTTGTGCGCCAGTGGCTGCTCCAGATGGAAGAAACGCAGACTGTGAAATTTATTTACACAGCTGCATGGTGTAGAGGAAAGGCTCATTAGCTGAACATCTAGCACATCCTTTCATGTAAACAGGTAGTTGGCTCATGCTCCTTTGTGTTTACAATATATTCAAGGAGTTCTACATTGGAAGAGTGCTTGTGTAGAGGATGTGCATTCTTAAAACATATGATTCATCATTGAATTAGGAGTGTCAGAAAGGTAAATAAATGTCTACATAAGACCTGCATATAACTTGTGACTCGTCTAACGGTATGCACCCTGCCACATAGGTGTCAAGTACAGATATACGTGCTCTGTCTCCCATGTGTACATAGGCAAACACACATGTTTAAAAGTCAATCAGAAAAAGCAAAGGATAGATCCATCAAACACTAATAGTTCTGAAGATTCAGGGTTACCTCTGGGTTGGGAACTACATGCTTCAACAGCATGGAGCATCATTAAATATTGTCTTTTGGGTGGCTGACTATCTTCTGTGGAATTATCTCCTCACCAGCAATATGCAATTGGTTTCAGTAAAGGAGAATATTTGTAACTCTGTTTGACATGAGGGATCCTTGGTGCTTTCTGAGCTAGCTTATTTTCTTGCAGATATTTCATTACACAAACTAGGTAACATCATCAATGCTTCCACCAAGGAGGCCTCATATATAATTGGGCCCAACTATATTTCCTTTAGCAAAATGGTTATGGCTTGGCTTTCCTACTCAGGACTTTAGGTCCAGTTAAGAGGAATTCCCTTCCAGTTGTTTTAATTATCCTGTTTAGTTTGCCATATATATTGAAGATAATGATGATTATTGGTAACATTTTGTAAATGTTTATTTTTTGTGTGGCTCTACAGTGAAAATTATAATAATCTTCAAGTACAGGTAATCATCAACTCACAGTCATTCATGTAGTGACCTGTCAGAGTTCCAAATAACATCCAAAAGTAAATCAGATTCCAAGGCAAAGTTCCAATTTATTAAGAGAGCCATGTTGTCACATCTGGGAAAACCCAGATCTGAAAGCTTCCCGGTCCCTCCCCCCCCCCATTGAAAGTTCAAGATCTTTCCCCCACACCGACAAGTCCATCACATAGTCTAATATTCCACTGTCATACTGGCTGTTCCACCCATCCAGTTCCCGTCAGGTGCAGAGGTGCAAAGACAAAGGATGATCTTGGCTTTCTAAAAAGAATTTTGTTATGTCTACGTCTAACTTCAACAATCCCCCCTCCCATTTTCCCACAATAGAAAATTCACAGTAAAATAATAATGTGGCAGGCCAAAGATCCAAAAGAAAAATGACTGCATGCCTGACAGAGACCGTTTGAAGTTACAATGGCACTGAAAAAAGTAACTTATGAAAATTTCTCAAATGTATGGCTGTTGCAACATGGCCCCATGATCAAAATTCAGATGCTTGGCAACTGGTTCATGGTGGCAGTATCCATCATGTGATCACCTTTTGCAACCTTTTGACAAGCAAAGTCAATGGGGAAGCCACTGTGTCAACTACTCCTTTGCTACTGTTCTTCAGCAAAATTATTTCTAAGAGAAAGGAAAGCATCTAAATGCCTTTGCTGGTAGTGGTAAAGCTTTGTTGTCCCAGGAAATTCAATAATTAAATAAGTAGATAATATCCTCCTTATTGAGGAGATTTAGGAAATTGTAGGGACATTAGATTATTGCAGTGCTTAACATCAGCAGAGGGAGAAGAAAAGAATTACTACTGATTTTATTGGTTATAATACACATGCAGCTATTTTTCTTATTTTGAGGACAATACTAAGCCGCTTGTATCGCCATTGTTGCTGATGTTCACTGTTTGGTGGCTAAAACATAAATAAGTTGTGAAATTGATAACATACTATTAAAACACAATTTCACAATGGTATGCAATTTTTTTTTCAGGCCATAAATCCCAATACAATTCAACTATACTACAGAGGCATCATAAATTAAAACACTAGAAATATCTCCTTCATTGTATAATTACTATTTTACATATTAAGCATCTTATCTGCATCTTAAGCACATTTTTATCATTTAGAAAATAAATTTGTTTAATTAAAGCAGGTGATAAAGGACCTTTAATCCATAGTTTTATTCTTCTAAAGCACTTATAAAAGTTAGTATTACAGACAGTTTGTAAACATACTGTAGAAGAGAGGAAGAGAGAGAGATCTTTACCTGAGTGTGTGTGTGTGTGTGCACACGCATGCATGCATACATGCATACAAGCACACAAACATACATACACATACACAATACATACATACACAATAATTCTATTTATCTCTGGGATAAACATGACAAGAAGTTTCATAATTTTTTATTCATGCAGAATCAAGCACTGGAAAGGGGCTACTTGATTTTAATCAAGCCATTTATGCTGAAATATTTGGCAGATTATAGCTTTGCAAATCTACATGCTAATGTTTACATCCTTAAATTCTCCGTTCCAAATATCTTTATTCTTTGGTGCAGGTCTTCTAGATTCTGAACTGCAGGGAGAATCACACTCTGACAAAGGAAATAAATGCAAGAAACAATTGTGGGGTATGATGGGGATTATCCAAAGAATCAAGATGTTGGTCCCAGCAATACAATCAAACCTCTGCTCCTTTTGTATTTGTATCAATTGTATCAAAGTTGTACAAAGGGGGAAGGGCTTCAATTACAGTGCCACAGCAATCAATCAATCAATCATTCATTTGTTCAGCCATTCATGTGTTCATTTATTTGAAAACTTGATTGGCTTGCCTAATTTTAGACAGATGTAGGCAGCTTGCTGTGTCCTCGACCTGCGACCGGTCTCGACTTACGACCGGCCGCAGGTCTTCCAGGCTGTCTCTTGGAGCCTTGGCAACAGGCTGTAGCAAGGCGGCTAACCGACAGACGCGCCTGATTGGCTGAGGCGCGCCTGGCCCTTGCTGCAGCCTGATTGGCTCCCCCTTTGACAGCTCCAAATATAAAGAGCTGTCAAAGCGCGGGAGCCCCTGTCTACCGCGCTTTACTTTACTCCCTATTTCTTCTGTAACTGAAATAAAGAAACCTGTTAGAGCAAACCTGATCCCGGACCCTGTCTTTTCGTGAAGTTACAACACTGGCGACGAGGATGGGATCAGGCAGAGCTCATTTCGCGGTATGATCAACCGGATCGTTTCCTCCGCTCGACCCATCGACGCGGCCACGGAAACCTGGGCCCTTCCCACGGGCAACCTCGAGCGCTTCCCTGCCGGCCAACGACGACCGGGCCAGGACGCTCAACCTCGAGCTCTCCCTGCCGGCCAACGACGACCGGGCCAGGACGCTCGACGACCTCTCGAGCTGCGGCGGCCGCGACCTCGAAACCGCGCACGCTGTGGCTACCCTGGCAGCGGTCGACGACCTGCCGCGGGACACCGCTTCTCCCCCGGACAGAGCTGGCAGAAGCAGCCAGGAACTACGAAACGCACCGCTTCTCCCTCGGATCGAGCCGACAGAAGCAGCCAAGGCCTACGGGACTCCCGAGTCGCCGTGCAAGGCCCCATCTACCGCCGCTACGGCCATAGGGGCCACCGACACCTGCGCCAGCCACACCGGAGGCTCCACGCAGGATCCCTGATGACCGGCAATCCCAGCCGCTACACCAACGAAAAAACCCGAGAAGCCAGGCCGCTGCCTGCACCAGCGACAACAGCCGTCCGGCTGCCACGCCGGGCCCAACAACCCCACCCAACCGGGCCGGCCTACCCATCTGACTCCGAGAGCCTGCAAGATCTACAAAAGGCCTTCACCGTTCAGGCCTCCCTGCTCCTGACGCCGCCTACCGGCAACCATCATCGGCCTAGCTCAAGCCGAGCGGACGACCAGGCCTACACAACAATCGCCACGCCCCCTCGCCCCGACTCACCGTTCCAGAGGACTCCGCCTATCGGTAGGCCTCTCCGATGACGCCGCCTGGAGCTACACCCCGGCAAGGACGAGCTTCCAGGGGCACGTCCTCTTCCGTCAGCTCCTGACGAGACTCTGGGACAATCCGGCGGACTGCGCATGCTCCGCTCTCCTGATGGACAGCTTTTTCGCGCATGCGCAGACCGAGGGGGGAAAGGGGTGTTGTGTCCTCGACCTGCGACCGGTCTCGACTTACGACCGGCCGCAGGTCTTCCAGGCTGCCTCTTGGAGCCTTGGCAACAGGCTGTAGCAAGGCGGCCAACCGACAGACGCGCCTGATTGGCTGAGGCGCGCCTGGCCCTTGCTGCAGCCTGATTGGCTCCCCCTTTGACAGCTCCAAATATAAAGAGCTGTCAAAGCGCGGGAGCCCCTGTCTACCGCGCTTTACTTTACTCCCTATTTCTTCTGTAACTGAAATAAAGAAACCTGTTAGAGCAAACCTGATCCCGGACCCTGTCTTTTCGTGAAGTTACAACACAGCTCACAAAAGAAAGAAAATTGAAACCAACAAACACAAGAAAGGGCACATATCATGACCATCAAGTAGACAAAGGGTGGGCATGAGGACTGTATCCAGTGTGTTGTAAAGACTAAGGGTAAGGAGAAAGGTAAGAAACAGAGCAAGATCAACCACACCTCTTGTGTCCCATAAGATGATATTATTTTAAGGAAGGGACCTGGAATGTGCCTTTCCTACTGCAGTATGTGGGGCAAGCAGATATCTTCAGCTGTAGGCAATCCCACAAATAGCAGTAGCTCTACCAATAGCACTTAGACTACCTCTTCATAGTGCTTTATAGTGCTCTCTAAATGGTTTACAGCAGGGGTCCCCAACCCCCGGGCCGCGGACCGGTGCTGGTCCGTGGCTTGATAGGAACCAGGCCGCAGGGCCGGAGACGAGGAGGAGGGAGGAGGGGGCAGCCCTCTGGGCAGAGCGCGCACCGGATGGGGGAGAGCGCAGGCGCGGCCGTTTGCACCGTTGGAGGCCCTAGAGGGCCGAGTGACCTGACTCCCCCCCCCACGTGCACATGTGCCGCCTGTTCCCCCTCCCCCCCCCCGTTCCTCCTCTACGCCAGCCTGTCTGCAGAATTTTCTTTAAAATGAAACCAGTCCCTGGTGCAAAAAAGGTTGGGGACTCCTGGTTTACAGAGTCAGCCTATTGTCCCCAACAATCTGGCTCTTCATTTTACCAACCTCAGAAGAATGGAAGACTGAGTCAACCCTGAGCCAATTAGAATTGAACTTCTGGCCGTTGGCAGAATTAGCCTGCAATACTGCATTCTAACCATTGCACCACCCTGGCTCATGCACCACATAAGGCGTTCCAAGTGATAACCAACACCTTAAAAGGAGGTGTTCCGTTAAGAGGGGGGAAACACAAGTCATTCCGGTGGAGGGCTTCCCCATCCAGAGGGTCGTGGGGAGGGGCAGGGCCGAGGGGAGACAAGTTCCTTCCTCCCGGTTGGAGGCACGTAGCCGTTGGTTACAAACGGTTGGGTGCCACAACCCCCGCAGGCTAGGTGGCCAGGGAATACAGAGCCAGGGTCTGCGGCTGATGTTTTGCAACGCCAGGTCCGTTGTCAACAAAGCCCCCCTCATTAGTGACCTTGTGTCAGAGGGGGAGCCGGACCTGGTAGGAATTGCGGAGACCTGGTTGGGCCACGAGGGAGGACATCCCCTCGTTGAAATGTGCCCACCAGGCTACCGCGCATTTCATCAGCCGCGGGCCCTAGGCAGGGGTGGTGGGGTAGCGGTCATTATTAAGGAAGGCCTTGAGCCGAGAGAGACCATTGTGCCTCAGACTTCCGGCTGTGAGTCCCTCTGCGTGAAGTGGGGCCTAGGGAGGCAGTTGGGCTTGCTGGTTGTATACCTGGCTCCCCGCTATGTAGCAGCAGCCCTGCCCGAGCTCCTGGAGGTGATCGCTACGGTGGCAGTGGAGACCCCCAGACTTATAGTCATGGGGGACTTTAACCTGCCATCGTTGGGCGAATCATCCGTGGTAGCTCGGGAGTTCATGGCTTCCATGACGGCCATGGACCTGACCCAAGTAATTCAGGGCCCCACCCACGAGGGTGGACATACGCCGGACCTCATCTTCGTCTCGGGCCAATGGAAAAGTGATCTGGGTACAGGGGATATAGTCATCACACCCTTGTCATGGTCAGACCACTCACTTCTCCGGCTCGACTTTCCGACCGCTGCTCCGCTCCGCGGGGAGGCGGAACCAGAGTCACCAATCTGGTACCGCCCCAGGTGCTTGATGGACCCGGATGGGTTCCAGACAGCGCTTGGGCCATTTCCTGTATCCCTGACCCGCGCCCCGATGGAGGACCTCACGGCCGCATGGAATAGTGCGGCCGTGGGAGCCTTAGATCGGGTCGCGCCCTTGCGGCCTCTCTCGCGGCGGCGAACCACCCTGGCTCCTTGGTTCACTGAGGAGCTGCGGGTGATGAAACGCCGCAAGAGATGCCTAGAGAGAAGATGGAGGGCTAGCCGCTCTGAATCTGACCGGACACAGGTAAGAGCCCATTTACGGACTTACATTGTGGCGCTGAGGGTGGCCAAACGTCATCATTGTGCCACTCTCATAGCATCCGCAGAAAACCGCCCTGCCGCCCTGTTTAGGGTGACCCGCTCCCTCCTTCAACAGAGGGAACGGGAAGCCCCGCTACAGGGTAGAGCAGAGGAATTTGTGATTTTTCTGCAGGAGAAAACCGCCCAGATACAGAGTGAGCTAACCCCCATTCATGGCCCAGTGGGATGCCACGAGAGAGATCTTGTTTGGGAGGAGTTTGACTCCGTTACTTCCGAGGATATGGACAGGCTACGTGGGCGACTGCGAGCCACCACATGTTTATTGGACCCGTGCCCCTCCTGGCTTGTACTGGCATCCTGGGAGGTGACACGAGGCTGGCTCCAAGAGGTTGTCAACGCATCCTTGAGTGAGGGTTCCTTGCCTGCCTCCCTAAAAGAGGCCATGGTGAGGCCCCTCCTCAAGAAGCCCTCTTTGGACCCAGCTCTTTTGAACAACTACCGTCCAGTCTCCAACCTTCCCTTCTTGGCGAAGGTTGTTGAGAGTGTGGTGGCACAACAGTTTCCCCGTCACCTGGAGGAAGTTGACTATCTAGATCCGCGCCAGTCCGGCTTTCGGCCCGGGCATAGCACCGAGACGGCATTGGTCGCGTTGGTAGATGATCTCTGGAGGGCCAGAGATGGGGGATGTTCCTCCATCCTGGTCCTATTAGACCTCTCGGAGGCTTTCGATACCATCGACCATGGTATCCTATTGCATCGGCTGGGGGGGTTGGGGGTGGGAGGCACCGTTTTACGGTGGTTCTCCTCCTACCTCTCTGGCCGATCGCAATTTGTGCGGGCAGGAGAGCAGAGGTCGACCCCGAGACCCCTCACATGCGGGGTGCCTCAGGGGTCGGTCCTCTCGCCTCTCCTGTTTAACGCATACATGAAGCCGCTGGGCGAGATCATCCGTGGTTTTGGGGTAGAGTACCACCTGTACGCTGATGACACCCAGCTGTACATATCTACCCCAAACCACCCCAACGATGCCGTAGCGGTGATGTGCCAGTGCCTGGAAGCCGTGCGGATCTGGATGGGAAGTAACGGACTTAGGCTCAACCCGACCAAGACCGAGTGGCTGTGGTTTCCGGCTGCCCGATTCAACCAGCTCTCTCCAACGCTGGCCATAGGGGGCGAACATCTTGCCCCTGTGGATGGGGCGCGCAACTTGGGTGTCCTCCTGGATACCCGGCTGTCCATGGAAGATCAAGTGACAGCCGTGGCCAGGAGGGCGTTTTACCAGGTTCGCCTGGTACGCCAGTTGCGCCCCCTATTGGATCGGGACGCCCTTCGCACAGTCACTCATGCTCTCGTGACATCCCGACTGGATTATTGCAACTCTCTCTACATGGGGCTCCCCTTGAGGTGTACCCGGAGGCTTCAGTTGGTCCAGAATGCAGCCGCGCGAGCAATTATGGGCACCTCTAGGTTTGCCCATGTAACACCGCTGTTGCGCGAGCTGCACTGGCTACCTGTCGTCTTCCGGGTGCGCTTCAAGGTGTTAATTACCATCTTCAAAGCGCTCCATGGCTCGGGACCTAGTTACCTGCGGGATCGGATCCTGCCCCATACATCCTCACGGCCGATTCGCTCCCACAGAGAGGGACTTCTCCGGGTGCCGTCCACTAGACTTTGTCAGCGGGCGACGCCCAGGGGAAGGGCCTTCTCTGTGGCGGGCCCAGCCCTCTGGAATGACCTTCCCCCCGATATCAGGACAACCACGGACCTCCGATCCTTCCGCTTAAAATTAAAGACGCACTTTTTTCGTCTGGCCGGCCTTGGGTAGTCTCTTTTTAGGTTAGGGTTTTTTAGGGGTAATTTTTAGTTTAGTTTATGGGTTTTAGCGCAGGATCTATTTAATCTATTTTTAACTCTGTATTTTGTATTTGCTTGTGCTTTATTTGTATTTTTAATTGCCTGTGCCCCGCCTCGAGTCCCCTTGGGGAGAGAGAGCGGGATATAAATTAAAATTATTATTATTATTATTATTATAGATGGATTTTGAGATCTCCCAGGGGTGACCAAAAAGCTTCTTTTTGCGTAACTATATTAAAAGGAATTTAACCTAAAGGCATTTATTGGAACCCCTTCCTGTAGTTTGTAATTCTTAGTAAAAATTATGATGATTGCTAAAAGTTATCTTCTGAGAATTTCTTTTTTAAATGTCATGATACTAGTGAATCAAGGTTGAATCTTAGTGGCTACGTGGACTTAACTACATACTAATTTTGGCAACTGTGCTGTAGAAGTTGTTAATGTCTTCTTCAAAGTTGTTGGGGGTGGTTTTCTATTTCCTAGTCTAGCCTATTTGTCCTTTACATGTCCTGCTAGTATCCCAAACAAATGTTAGCCAACCCTGGGCCCACTCAGTACTTGACATGTACTCCCTGGCTGAGGAGGCAAAGAAAAGGCAGTTTAAATTATTCAATTATGCATTTGCATTAGAAGAATGGAATAGAGGGTCAGGTTGGGGTGTATTACTTTTCCTTCAGGAACATAAGGCGGTGTATATTTCAGTCATTCTTTCTCTTATCTTTCTACCACAACAAAGTTCACCCACTGAGGTTTCATGGAGAATGAACTTGAACCCGGGTCTCCTCAGTCTTAGTTACTACACTGTACTGACCATCATTCAACTACAAAACTCTGATTTGGAATGCAGTCATAGACCTCATCCTGTTGCTCTCTGGGCCAAGAAAGACAAGCAGGCAGTACAAACCTCATCATAACATTTCATGATGCATCAAGGAATGTGACATTGATTGACAACCCTTAATAGAATTGCCTTGCCTTCCAGGTGCCAATGTTGGTAGGACAGCAGTAATTGTTCCCAGTCACTGCATAAGTAAAGAAAAAAATATGCATTGCGTATAAACTGATTTCAGTTATTACAGGTTTGAAAATAGTCACTCAGCAGGCTCCATCCATCTCTAATCTCCCTGAAGTTGAGCCTTATTTTCTGCTTTCTTTCTCTGTTTGTAAATATGCATGTAAAAAGTCAGTACTGATATGGGGCAGTGAAACATCTTGTCCCTAATAAATTAGGATTAGAGTGACTCAGGATTAATGTTACCTTTAGCCATGTAGGAGAAGAACTATTAGTCTGTGTTAATGTTAGTTTATGGTAATACAAAATAATATCATTATTATTATTATTATTATTATTATTATTATTATTATTATTATTTAATTAATTAATTAATTAAATTTTTATACCACCATTCTCCCTTCCGGGACTTAGGGCGGTGTACAGGCACTAATAAAAGGCAATGATATAAAATATAAAATACAGTTAAAAATCTCTTAAATAGCTAGCCTGACTAAAATCCTGTTAAAAACCCTTACTAAAACAATTAAAAAAACTATGCCAGGCCGGCCACACAAAACAAATGGGTCTTCAAGGCCCGACGGAACTGGCGCAGGTTCGTGATTGTCCGTAGGTCAGGGGGCAGGTCATTCCAGAGGGCAGCAGCTGCCACAGAGAAGGCTCTCCCCCTAGGGGTCGCCAGCCAGCATTGCCTGGCTGACGGCACCCTGAGGAGGCCCTCTCTGTGGGAGCGGACTGGGTACTATAAACCTGGAGTAAACCTGGGTACTATATCAAATCCTTTTTTTATTTTTATTTTTATTGTCATTCATGAAAATTTAGTGGGTGACATTAGAAGATGAAGAAGAAGATACTCATCTTCTTTCTTTCCAACATATTTTAAAGGTTGGTCAAATAAAACGAAGAGAGGTTATTCATTTTGAGCTCCTGCAGAAAAAGATGGAATATAATTTTGACAGCATAAAATACAAGAAGGAATAAAGACCTATTCATATATCTTGGTGGAGGTTGGGGGTGGGGGCTGGAAGATTGGATTCATTTTAATTTGGCAGACTTGAGTGAGCCATTCATGACACGGATATAAAATATGCACTTGGAACAGGTTTATCATGGATACTGGTGAGACTGAGTTCTATCTTCATTATCTGGTTAAAATTGTTACAGGGTGGGTGTGTGGTAACAATATTCCAGCTGTCCTCCTGAATTTTCAATTTTTCAAGAAAGGAGAAACCTTTTTTTAAAGAGCTATATGGAAAATCATGCAGAGCACATTCTTTTACTCACTGTGAGGTAAATTTGTCCCTCCCTTGGGAAAGTCTCAATTAAAGTTCTTGAGATAAGTGATGCATTTCACTATGAAATTTTAGAAACACTTATCCTATGTTCGTTCTCTTGGCCACAATACAGAAATCAGATTTTTTTAAAAAGAAACATCAAGTCTAGTCAACTAGTATGGTAGATACCGATAACCTCCCATTCTAGTACTATTCAGACCTGACCCTGGTTAATGTTCCAAGATCAGCCTAGGTTAGCTAAATTCACTATGGCCAACTTTAAATGACATTCTCTACTTTGGCAGAAAACTCTTGAATATCTACCAGCAGTATGCTCTGAAATTTAAAGCAGCATTTGCAGTCGCAAATACTCTGGATAACTCCCCCCCCCTCAATTTGCTACAGTGACGTGAATGTCACTATTACGTAGGAACTAAGGAAATGTTGATGTATTTCAGAATAAGACATATTGTGAGAAAGGGCCAGAGGATAAGGAAATTCCAATTTCGGGTAGCAGAAACCTTGAACTTTGTTTGTGCTAAATGTGTCACTGATCAAGAAGTAGTGACATGTAATCAAGAATTTATACAATTGTAAGAGATTTGGAATTAGCAAATAGCAAATAGAATTAGCAAATAGCAAACACTATGGGGATGCTTTGAAAATGTATTCACTGTGCCAAACGGTGATGACTGTTCATAATGTATGGAACTACTTATTATGTTACTCCCTACAGTTACATTGTGAAAATCCAGTGGTTGCCATCACTGAGGGCATGGAGATGGTTGCACACCCACATAATATATGATTCTCTGAGTTGGGGCAGAAGCCATTTATCACAGGAAGCCCATTTCTGGCATTATCCTGTGGCTAAATGGAATGACGGTTCCATGAGAATAATGGAATAACTGTTTAGAATGGGGAGGAAGTGATACAGGCAACAGGCAATGCAAGGCAAAATAAAAAATGTAGCTCTTGCCTGCACTTACTTGGTGTAGAATTTATCAGCTATGATGTATTGCAAACTTACTGTGACAGTATTAACATCAAGTCATGAGTATTTAGAGAAACGTTACTATACTACAGTCCATTTCTACTGCCAAAGAATTGTTGCAAGATAGAGTTGAAATAGAAGGCTAGAGCAGAAGTGGTATACTACCGTTTCACACCAGTTGAGGCGAACCAGTAGTGGCTGTGGTGCGAGGCTCTGCCTACCCTCCCCAACATCATCAAGGACCCTTCTGAGGAAGATTCTGAGCACGCCCAGATATGCCATGTGTGAACAAAGCGTGCACTCCTGCTACTGAACTGGTAGTGAAGATAATAGGATCCCATTACTGGGCTAGAGGATATGTATGACATCAACCTTGTGTGTCTACAGAGCCCAAAATACTTCAGACAGATATAATATAATACAATACAATAGCAGAGTTGGAAGGTACCTTGGAGGTCTTCTAATCCAACCCCCTGCCTAGGCTGTCCAACATCTTCTTAAAGACTTCCAGGATTGGGGCATTCACAACTTCTGGAGGCAAGCAGTTCCATTGATTAATTATTCTAACTGTCAGGAAATTTCTCCTCAGTTCTAAGTTGCTTCTCTCCTTGATTAGTTTCCACCCATTGCTTCTTGCTCTCCCTCAGGTGCCTTGGAGAATAGTTTGACTCCCTCTTCTTTGTGGCAACTCCTGAGATACTGGATCACTGCTATCACTTCTCCCCTAGTCCTTCTTTTCATTAAACTAGACATACCCAGTTCCTGCAACCGTTCCTCATATGTTTTAGCCTCCAGTCCCCTAATCATCTTTGTTGCTCTTCTCTGCACTCTTTCCAGAGTCTGCACATCTTTTTTACATCGTGGCGACCAAAACTGGATGCCATATTCCAAGTGTGGCCTCACCAAGGCATTATAAATTGGTATTAACACTTCACGTGATCTTGATTCTATCCCTCTGTTTATGCAGCCTAGAACTGTGTTGGCTTTTTTGGCAGCTGCTGCACACTGCTGGCTCATATTTAAATGGTTGTCCACTAGGATACCAAGATCCCTCTCACAGTTGCTACTATTGAGCAAAATACCACCTATACTGTACCTTTGCATTTTTCCTTGGTTTGTTTGCCTAAATGCCTAACCTTACTTTTTTCACCATTGAATTTCATTTTGTTAGATAGTGCCCAATGTTCAAGTTTGTCAAGATTTGTATCTTAAGCCTATCTTCTGGAGTGTTGGCTACTCCTGCCATCTTGAAAGCACACACTGTTGGGATGGTGCAGCTCTTTCAGCAGGGAAACTTCCCTGATGCAGTGCTGGGGACCCCCTCTTCACCGCTCTCCAGGCAGATTTTCTTCATGGCCACCACTTGGTCAGTGGCCTTGTGCTTGCCTTTGTACACCACACCATACGTTCCTTCACCAATCTTTTCTATCTTGGTGTAGTCGTCCATCACTCCAAAGGATTTGAGCTGGCCGCTTCCCGAAGGACGGAGCGAGATATGGCCTTAACTTTTTCAGGTAATGGTAGAAATGTGCAAAAAATGGATTAATGCCTTATGGCAACATTCCTGTTTGGCTATCCAGCGTGCTAAGTCTTTTTCCAACCATTCTTGTCAAAAATTAAAAACCATATGGTAAACAGGAAGCTTATTTGATGTGTGGGTTGTTTTGATTCTAGAAACAGTAGAATAGCGATTTAAAAATGCATTAAAGCCACAATAAGGTTTCTTGTCGTTTTGACTGGGCACAAGCGATGAATTGGAAAACAAAATGAAAAGTGAATCTTTGAAAAAGCAATTATGCCTCTAATTCCAAATCAGAATTAGTAATGGTATAGAATGAAGAGATGTCTTTAACCATCTACTAATATGACATGTTTTAACACTTTTGATTGTGTGTGTCTGTGTCTATGTCTGTCTGTGTGTGTCTAGATAGATAGAGATAGATAGAGATACAGGGGAGGGTAGATGATGGAGATAGAGATAGAGAAATAGAGAGATAAGCACTGATGTTGGAGCAGCTCTGTGGAAATTCCCAATAGCTTTTCACTTTTAAAAGAAGTCCTCACTAAAACAAGAAACATAAATCTCCTAAGATTTAGTCTAGTGCTATTGCAATTGCTATATACTAAACTGAATGCTTGAAAAAGATTCATGAACTCATAGTATATGAAGACCTATTCACAAAGACAGAGCAAAGATATGGAGAACCTCTATTAGTGAACAGGAGGAAATGTTTGTATTTTGGTTTTTAAAGTCAATTGAGAATTGGAAAGAAACCATAAGCATGGCTGACATGCAGGCAATCATATTGTAAGCTTGCTAGCACAGTGCTCTTTAGCTAAGTATCTCACCCATCCCTCAGCAGGTAGAAACATCTTTCAAGTACTTAGACTATATGTCACTCCCTACTATACAGAGAATTCCAGGTTTTAGATTACACTGGGATTGTGAAAAATACTAGGGAAAAAATTAAGGAAAGCCATTTTGTTACCACAGAAAATATTTAAATATATCATATAAATGAGATAGACAAATTAGATGATGGATGGATGGATGGATGGATGGATGGATATGATGGATGAATCAAGGTCCTCTAGAACAGTGTTTTTCAACCTTTTTTGTGCAAAGGCACACTTTTTTCATGAAAAAAATCACGAGGCACACCACCACCATTAGAAAATGTTAAAAAGTATTAGAAAATCATTATAATCTAATGATTGGTCTATTTGTGAGCCGAAGCCGCATGTTACGGATGAAATTGGAATTTTTCCCACGGCACACCAGACAATATCTCACGGCACACTAGTGTGCCACGGCACAGTGGTTGAAAAACGCTGCTCTAGAACAGGGGTCCCCAACCTTTTTTGCACCAGGGAACGGTTTCATTTTAAAGTAAATTCTGCGGACCGGCTGGCATAGAGGAGGAGCGGGGGGGGGGAAAATAGGCGGCGCATGCGCATGCGGGAGGGAGTCGGCTCACTCGGCTCTCTAGGGCCTCCACCTGTGCTCTCCCAGCGTGCGCTCTGCCCAGGGGGCTCTCCCCTCCTCCCTCCTCCTCCTCTCCGGCCCTGCGGCCCGGTTCCTATCAAGCCACGGACCGGCACCAGTCCGCAGCCCGGGGGTTGGGGACTCCTGCTCTAGAAAACTTACTTTTTCTTGAATAAGACCTATATTTTGTTTGGTTGTTGTCGATGCTGTTGCCATTTTTCATATGTCTTCACTTCTAAGATCTTTAAAAATATCAGTCTGGCTTTATTAAAAATCCTCTTATTGAAAAGAGGTAGCAACATGCAGAGATAGCAAAGCTATATTTACTAATTTTCATTTGGTGGGACAATTAAAAAAAAACAGGGAATCTCTAGAAAATAATAGTATTCACAGGAATAGGCCCAAAGTTATACGTGTTTGGTTCTAACAAGGAACTAGGTTTTCATGGAACAACTAACGTATACAATTATATTTAAGGAAGACAATCATAGCCTAAAATATTAAAACTATACTTATATTAAATCATATTAAGAAATATTTATCTTCTGTAGTCTCCCAGTTTCTGAAGATTTTCATATTTAATTTCTAAATACCAACCTTTAAAATAATGGCAGTGATTAATATTTTGTATACCACAAATTTTTCCAACATATATATATATTGAAAATATTGCCTTATTGAAGATTTAAACCATAATTCTAAGCAGTCTGTCCACTTTATACTCTGGGAAAAAATCATGTTCTAGTCTCACTCACAATAACCTATTCTTCTAATAATATAATTAAAGAAGTGTTATCTGTTTTGAAAGAAGAAAAAGAAGAATTTTCTCCCTTAAGAAAGGATAACAAACAAATTCCCTTTAATGGTGTCATATTCACCCACTGGAAAGAGCCTACGGTGATTAAATAAGCCGCCTTGTTTATATTATCACAAAAAGCTTGCTGTCAGATAGTAACTTGCAACAACTTCATATTGTGAAAGTTTACTTTCTCTTAGTGTCATAGCCCTATTCTTGCATTGTTTGACCCTATGTTTTCATAATCCCTGTTCCATAGGAAAATGTGAGATAAACCTGAACCTTTGCACTGTCTCATTGTGAGCCTTTTCATTGTTTTTATAAATTACACTGCTTCCTCAAGTGATTCAGAGGTTCCAGTTCTTTCAAGGACATTATGTTCTTTTCTATCTAAAGGAGAAGCAGTAAAAGTATGATACAAATTACTTTTAAGAATGCTGCATATGCAAACATGCATATACAGACACAATATAATTATTCTGGATGACTTCTTCAAAATTAAGATAAAGACAAGTTTGGTTCTTCCTTTACAAGGCAGCCAATATTATTAAGTTGGAGGACAGCTACTTATTTTGCATCTCTTAACATGGGTTGCTATCTTGGAATGTAGATGAACCTAAGAAAAAATATTGACCATCTCGAAAGAGCATTGCCAGACAAAATATTAAGCAATAGTATTTAGGTTAAATAATGTATTTTGGCCTATTCAAATTTCTCTGATAATCTTCTATTCACCCTTATACACACACACATACACACACACACACACACACACCTATTTTTGTAGGCCTTTGGAGCTTTACTTACTCCAATGAATACAGATTGTTCATTCACTGAACAAAGCTAATGAATTATTATTATTATTGTTCTATTGATTTGTTGTTGTCAGTGTTGATTCAGAACTGAAACAATATCATCTAAACCAGGGTGTCAAACTCACATCGTCACGGTGGTGTCACATGACATATCAGGACTTTTTTTGCCCTTCGCTAAACTGGGCATGGGCATGGCCAGCATGTGACTCATCCAGTCCATGGGCCAGAGTTTGACATCCCTGATCTAAACCCATTATAGTTCATTATATTCGCACTAGGAAGAACAATATATCTAATATGTAGGTCCTCTACGATACTGATAGAAGCTTGAAACGCCAGCAATTATGTCAATGACTTTGTGTCAATCATTTTCTCTCAGGTCAACCTGCCTTGTGGTTGTTGGAAAAACAAGAAGGCCTTGGGCTCCTGAATGAAAGACAGGATATAAATGTAATAAATGTAAAAATAATAGTAGTATCATTTTAAAAATGCATTGAATTTAAAGAGTTGTTTTCAAGACAGTACTACAGAAGAAGTACCATTCAGTTAAGAATGGACTGATTTTGAATTCTGTAAGAGTCCATCGTGTCAGCAGAGAGTAGAGATTTAAATGGGTTTTCATACAACACTATTATTATTACACTGGTTGTTATCGCTTGTCGCATATTTTCTTTTCATTAGCTCTCTAAATTTATATGAGCTAAGCACCTTCTGGAACTTAAACTGCATAGCTGTGCAAAATAAGAAATTCATTTTGAAAAGAAAAATAGTCTATCGAAGTTGGAGTGATCTGTGTCATTGAGACACTTCTTATTGCAAAGTGGACACAATTCAGCTTCTGAATCTGGTAAGACTTGTTTCTCACAGACACTTTGCAGCCTCCTCCTAGCTTGCTAGGTTTTTCCATAGCTAGAAGATCTATTCCAAATTCTTTCAGTATCTGGACCCATCAGAAGTGTTTTTGTGCATGTAGAGCCCTGGCTTTTATGAATTCTACAGAAGACAGAAACACTAACAAGGCAGCTGTGCACTTTGATTTTAAGAAACAGGTGGCTTCATGAAGCAGTTTCAAGGCTTGCTACATTCACATCTTTATCACAGCAAAGCATCCCCTTGAAGAATTGCACAACTTTAAAATTATTTTCACACACACATATAATGAGTTGGTTTATAGTCTTCACTTCATGAAAAAGAGAGACATATTTTATCATTATGTTTTCTGAAGATTCACTGTTTTCCTGGGAAAGAATGCAAGCAAAACTCTTTGTTAGTATGATATAATTTGATCAATTTCTAATTGTATGGTGCATAGCTCTGGTCCAATAGCATAAAAGGATATATCTTCTCCCCCATTTCTTTTTTCTTTTTGTCCAGTGGTGTCAAAATACTAATAAAGATGGCTGCTACGATTAGCAATTGCCTTGGTGTAACAGTCTTGCTGGCTTCTAACGGTGAGATAAATGTCACACTTGGCTAAGAAACAAAAATTTCAGGGTAGTCTTGGGCTGTATCATGGGACAGCATATTTCTTGGCTATGATTGATGGAAGGAAACAACTGTGAAAATATCTGACTAGTTGCAAAAAAAAAAAAAAAGGTACTGTAAATTGTAACATTTGGTTAAAAATAACACATATATTTTAAATGGAATGAAATCGAAGTCGAAAAATAATTAATTTATTTTGCTTTGAGTCTGCTCTAGTCACGCCACATGTAGGAACCCAAACAATTTCATTCTATGGTTCATACCCTGATCTTTTCTGGTTTTGGGGTTTAAAAAGTGCCTGAAATACGGATTAGCAACTTAGAATATAAATAGTATTCTTTCACAGAGGAATAGATTTAATGACTTAAAACTTGTGTGTAGGTTTCACCTTTGAGTCAAATACTCCTTACTTTTTTTTTTAAGTGCAGTGTTTTGGTGTAACATACTAACTCCCTTTATTAAAAAAAAAGGTAGCATGTTGCAGCAAAGCACTGATATTTCTCGTCTGCTACTGCAAAGCAAGAGGGATTGTGAAAAACTACCAGTGCGTTTCACATTTTAACTAGAAATCGAGTATTTCTCCAGGATGACATATAATGAGGTAATAAAGAATAGCAAATGTCTTCCAGCGGCGACGGACGGGTCCTGGACTCGTCCGCCGCTTTGTCCTTTTTTCTGCCCCCCGACGGGGGCGAGGCGCCCCACCTTGGGGGTCTCCCGTAGGGTTGGCTTGCTAGGGCCGTTTTTTTTCCCTGCGGCGGTGGGGAAGCGACCCTTGTCTTCGACCTAGGTGAAGAGAGGCTGGCTGCAGGGGGGAGACGCTTCGTCTCTTCCTTCGCCAATGGAGAACGGTAAAGCTTTGTGAATGTGGGGAGAGCCAGACGTTCGGGTCGGAAAGCTCTCCCGAGGCTCGGCTGCGAGGTGAAGAGTGAGTGTTCTTTTTTATTTCGTCTTTGCTGGCAGCGCAGGACTAAAGAGCTTGGAGGGGGGTGTTTTGCTTGTTAAACCCCCCCTCGGATTTAAAGCGGCGCTCGGAAATGGCTCCTCGTTGTGAGGAACCGGATTTTTTCTATGTGGATTGCCTGGAACTTAATGAAAGCAAGTGAAAGTGGTATGCGGCTTGCTTTTTTACAATGTTTCTAAGTTCGACTGGCTTGCAACAACTTTTCTTTTGTAACTTTCTGCGGCTGGCTCTCAGTTTGGGCGGTGGAAAATGGCTACTCTTTGTTCCTGAATGACTATTTCATTTATGGAAAATTACCAGCATTTCCTTGTGATTTCCTCTTGCCATTAATGAAGAATTTTTTGGATTAATTGATTCCTTGTCTGGAGTGCCTTTTTTACTATAATTATTGATTTGGAAAAGTGTTTCTATTCTGGTTTTTGAACTTTCTACAACCCTGACCTGAAACTTTCATCTCCTGACTTGCCTCAGCGGCCCCACCCAAAAAACGCCATTTTAGTGGCACTGACTTTAACAGCTAACCATGGCACAAAAATCAGAACTGGCAGGTTTGGAACAAAGAATGTCTTCTCTGGAATCTGTATTACAAACTTTGGTGCAAGAGATCAAGGCTCAGAGAGAAGAAAATAGTAACTTTAAGAAGGAACTTCTGGAAACACGGAAGCAAGTGCGGGAGAACACACAGAAGACTGAAGAGTTGGAAGGGGGGTTGGCTGGGGCAAAGGGAGAGCTTAAAATGTTACTAATGAGGTTGTAGAAATAAATGGGCATGTGTCTAGGATTGATATGGAAAGGATGACATATTTTTTAAGATTTCAGAATATTTCTGAGGAACTGGGTGAGTGTCTCCCTGAACTCATGAGTACAATTTTAGCAGATTATTTGCATAAACCTAAGGATGAGCTCAGGGGGGACATTGACCTAGTTTACAGAATAAATTCCGCATATGCCAGGATAAATGAAATACCCAGAGAGATACATGTTAAATTTGTTAAAAGGTCAACCAGAGAGGAAATTTTGAAGGCGCAGAGAGGGGGGCTGTTAATTTACCAACAAAAGGTTGTCGTCATCTTGAAGCAGATCCCAAAAAAGATTAGGGAGATGAGAAGGAGGTATTCCTTCTTATCCAAAAAATTGTTTGATCACGGGATTTGGTTCAAGTGGGCGATGCCCGAAGGGATGCTGGTGTTCTGGGAAGGAGGAAAAGTAAGGATTAAAACAGTTGTTGAGGCGGAAGCCTTTCTTAAAAAACATTCCTCTATCCTGGGGGAAGATCCAGGAGGGGCAGAAGGAGCCACGGCCCCGCCCACTGGGGGCCAGGAGGGAGAAAAAGTAGATACAATTGCCAAGAGGCTTAGATCCAAAAAATGACTTTGCTTGCTTTTTTTCTTTTTTTATTAACTTTTTTTAACCTTTTTGTACCAGGATGTTTGTACAAGTCTGCCAGCGTAGAATGGGAAATGTATGATGTATTCACTTATCTTTATCTTGTAGTATTTTTTGATAAATTTTCTTACCAATGTTTTATTATGTAGCCTGGGAAGGGCCAAGGACTCCGATGCAAAGGTTCTCAAAATGTTTCTGTAACCCCTATCTTACCCTTTGGAAAATTGTAAAAACCAATAAAACTTTTTCAAAACAAAGAATAGGCAAATGTGAAATGTGAAAACATTTTTAAAAGCATACATTATATATAAAATGTAACCTGATATATTCAAATCAATGAATGGTGTTTATCTCAAATGTTCCAACTTTGCTTACCTTAACTAATAAATGCAAGCTCACTCATGAATCAAGGTAAATGCACGTTCCCAAGCTCACTGAGATACAAGCCCTAATACAAATTTAATAATCAGAATTATGTTTCCATACAATATCTGTAGGTTTATATGCCTTTGACTAAAGCAAATTCTTCAGAAGTTGAAAACGGAGCTACAAATCCTAAAAGGATTTCCCAGGTTTGTCAATTCCCAGGCTGATAACAAACTGCAAAAATCTAAGACCACCTTCTCTCTACCTCAGGCCAAACTCATATTCATTTATGAATGGTAACCAAATGGTTTTCCCAGTTGCAATGTATGGCTGTGAAAGTTGGACCATAGGAAGGCTGAGAGCCAAAGAATTCAGGCCTTTGTGCTGGAGAAGATTCCTGCGATTCCCTTGGACTGCAAGAAAGATCAAACTGGTCAGTCCTAAAGGAGATCAACCCTGACTGCTCTTTAGAAGGCCAGATCCTGAAGATGAAACTGAAATACTTTGGCCACCTAATGAGAAGAAAGGACTCACTGGAGAAGAGCCTAATGTTGGGAAAGATTGAGGGCAAAAGAAGCATGGGGTGACAGAGAATGAGGTGACTGGATGCAGTCACCCAAGCAGCAGGCATGAGCTTAAATGGACTCCAAAGGATAGTAGAGGACAGGAAGGCCTGGAGGAATGTTGTCCTTGGGGTCATGATGGGTCGGACATGACTTTGCAACTAACAATAGCAACCATAAAGGGCAGCATATTCTCACATTTCATAGACTGCTACATAAAAGTTTGCACTGCATTGTCAATACCCTACCTTGATTCAGTGTCCTATGTAACTTGATGAAGGAAAATAAATTAATAATTAGTGATAGGGATACTTATCCTAAACTTAAACAAATATTCAAATCAGGTATAGACGCCTTGATCCATAGCCCAATCCAGAAATGCAGTCTGTTCTGTGTGGCTAGTAATCCTTGCCTAAGGATGAAGACCTATAGCTGTCTATCTACAGCTTAGAGATGAGAAAACAATTCAATGTCTTGTTTCCAAGTGCACATTACCATTTAGGTATTTATCAATGTATCTGATTTGGATTAATTGTTTTCACTTCCTCCAATTCAAGGGAATCCATGCATTATATTATCTTCCACCTGTATTTTGTGAATTTTGCATAATGCTATAATAGTAGGGCTTGTCGGCAAAAGTGCAGTCAATGTATTGGATGCATTTACTGATGAGCTTTCAATTCAGAAAAGGATTTCAGTATTTTTCCTATTAAATTTGAAAAACTTTTCCTTTCAAACAATATCTTTTTTAAAAAAAACCACTGAAGTGGTGTGCTTCAATGGCTTTTTCTGTAGAATTAAATGACCTTAATCCTTTGGAGACTCGATTTCATATTATCTGGGATATTTGGATTTCTTTTCCTTGGTAATTACTGGACTGAAGCTATTCTTGATATAAATAGAAATCTTCTGTGCTATTATATTTTCAAGTATTCCTGAACCAGTTGTTATAAAGAATGAATCTATTCACTGCATGTAGGCATGAAAGAATTAGATGGGATGTGTTCCAGTTTTACTGAAATATTGTTTGTTAAAATGTTCAGTTGTGTTCAATTCTCAGTGATTGCCAGTACAAATTCCTGCAGTTTTCTTGGCAAATCCCAAAGGTGTTTTTCAAGAGGCAACTGGACTTTCTGGTTTTATTTTGTTTTGGACATTTTACTTCTCATCCAAGAAGCTGTAGGAGAGCTGCATGGATGAGAAGCGAAATGTCTTCAAAGAAAAAACAGAAACTCCACTTGCCTCTTGAAAAAGCACCTTGGGTTCAACCATGACCTGGATCACTGAGAATCTCCATAGACATTTTTCTTGGTAAGGTTTTCCAGAAGTGGTTTGCCATTTGCCTCCTCTGTAGAGCTTAGAGAAAGTAACTGAACCTAAGGTCTTCAGCTGGTTTTTTCACTAAGTGGACCTAGAGCTCATAGTCTCTCAGTCTGTAGTCTGATCCCTTAACTTCTGCATCAAACTAGCTCTCCTTGCATCTGTACCTAAAATTAATTAACTATAGGGCAATCACAGTTATTCCTAACCGAGGGGCAAACCCAACTGAACATAATGGAAGGTTAGAGAAAGAGATATTTCACTGATAAAATATTTCTATATTATTTTCGATCAAAACAATACAAGGTAATTTCAGAAAAATAACAGAGGTGTTTTGATTGACAGTTTCCAGGGCATTTGTCTTTGTTTGAGAAATCATTTGTGATAGGAAGTAACATCGTACAGGATATGATACCTTTTGTGAACTTTGTACAAGTTGTTCTTTTGGGTAAGAAGTCCCTGCTGCACACAGAAAACGATTATAGATTCCTACATTTCCTGCTAACTCCTACTTCTGACATAAAAAAAAGTTCTAATTATTAACTTTAGAATTCAAGCTCCATAATGAGGTGAGGTAAAGTGATATGGAAATGTTGCTGTTATATTTGTAATCCAGGTTGGTTTGCTGACACTTGAAAGTCCATTTGATATTATAATTGTGGTGATCCTTGAGTGATGAATATCTATTTGTGAATATAAGTCTGGTACCTTTGATCCTGAAGTTGGACACCGAATGCTGCTATCTGTCTTTGCAATCAAAAGAAGCAGGTGGTTTCAGGAAGGGAATCATTTAATCTGACTCTAATTTTAAAGCAAACAGACTAAGAGAAGGAGGAAAGTATATCAAAGGCATTTCCAACTGGGCAAATTAATTTTTGCAAATGAGCCATTTATTTCCTATTACCTGAAGTAAAACTAATAATTTTCGCTATCTCGCCCAAACAATCTAGTTTATAGCCTTTTACCCAAGCATTCTTTTTGACATCTGACCAAATGCATTTTCTATTATATATAGTAAAGTTATTTTTTCTAGGATTTATTTAGTAAATATACTTTTTCTATGTAATAGCAAATTATTCTGCTAAGCATTCATTTTCTCCCTCCAGTAACTTTTATCGAGGTTTTTTTTTCTTAAATCTTTGCATATTCTTTATGTTCCAAGGCAGAAATGGAGAAACAAATTAAGGCGTCCAAATTTAAATTCTGCCAACATCTTTTCAAAATGGAAGCATTGAAATGGGGAAATGTAACTGGCTTAATAGAGAAGCAGAACACACACGATAAAAATTCATATGACTATCCTGGCCATTTAGTATAATATAATAAAAGGTGCTGTGATTATAAGCATATAATTGTATACAGTATTTATCCTGAGATTTTTGCACACTAAAAATATATGTTTGTGATCCCCCAACATGTTTAGATCAGATGAAAGCCTTGCATGATATACTAAGTGTATTAAGGTTTTGTGGCTTAGGCATCATTCATATTTACTTTAATTTTTAGGATAGTGTGCAAGCTCATAAATTGGGTTGATTTAGTAACCAAGTTGATCTTGTTGTGTGAATGCAACAAGCATTGTCATTTCTGAAGAATCAAAAATAACATGACTGCTCTATTTCTTTGGAGATGTTTTAGATAACCTCCTTTACCATAAGACTCCAAACGTAGATAACCCAGACAAGACCACAAACCTTGGTGATAAAATATAATAATAGACAAAGCACATTAACAGAACAGGAGGAGGAAAATGAAGGGAATTTTAAATCTTTTAAGACACAAAATTGTTCTATGATCGGTGTGGTCTATTATAGAACCATTCCATCATTTTGTGATTCATTTGTAAAAGTTCCAAAAGTTGCAAGTAAATACAATTCTCTTTTTCACTCAAAAAAAAACCCCTGTTCAATTGCCTTTTGATGATAATGAAACAAGACACCAGTCCTGTTTCAGTTTTATTGGTTTATTATTACCATAATGAATCTATGGAAGCATCAGACTTACGTCTTTCTATTTCTTTGGGTTTCCTCCAACGTGGCCCCAAATTTTTTGCTTTAAAGTTTTTGTGTTAGTTTTGATTAATTTCAGTTTATTATTATGCTGAAAATCCTAATTTATGGCTAACCTTAAATAAAACTTTTTTTTACTAATGGTAGTATATAATTTTAATGAGTAATTGGCACATAAGAATGAGTCTACACTATCTGTCCATCTGTCTAACGTGTATACTGCAAAATCAAGAAAATGAAATTTAATTTACTGAGAGGTAGTTTTTGTTTACCTAGAAGCTGGTTCTTTTTGAACAAGATGTGGCTTCCATTACTATTTAACTTTTTGAGTGACTTGGAATTCTAGTTTTATTTTTGTTCCTTTTACACATTAAAAAGATTCCTGATAAACTCATAGAAACATTTCAAGAGCGCAACCATTATTCTATCACTTCATGGATTAGCCATGTGACTCTGCAAAACTGTATCATCACATAGCCATTTTAAAACTGCAAAAATGAGTATTCTATTTTTCAAAATTCTCAGAGCTGCTGCAAGTATATTGACCGTTTAAAAGTATGGGGGGGAAGCATATACTTTCTAAAGTTTTAAAGTTAGTCCAATGTCCATTCATTTCTGGCATATTTCTGTGTTTCTTTAATAAAAATAATAGATTAGAAATTTGTCAGATCTTGTCCCAAAAATAAAGTATAATACATAATAGGGACTCACCTAGATTGCTAATCTTTAACCAGATCGCTTCTATAATTCCACCTCTTGAGGTATAAAACATATATAAGAATCATAAAAAATATTTCATACAGTAAAACAATATGGAAATGGTCTCTGTTAATCTCCACAACTCCACAAATTTTGAGGGTTGCCCTTTTTTGAGCTCCTGAGAATAGTTCCTCAGTTTCTAAAGTTTACTAAACTCACTAGTGCTAGTTGGAAAACTGCACAACCACAAACCATTATTCAGTAATGGTGGAGATTATTAGGGAAAGTACAATTTTGAACTTGACTTTGTTTCTGTATAACTAGAGCAGTAGCTGAAGTGGTAATATATTCCAGATTGCCCGCTACATGGAGACCTCTACGCTAGCTAAATTCAGCAAGGTGAATATCGCTGGAATTTGTTTTACAGGAAGACTTCATTTTCTTGTTTTGGAGGGGTTAAGTGAGCAACTTCAACCACTGCTTCCCTTTGGGGATTACGCTACAGAAAACATCTCCGATATCCCCAGAGAGCAGAGAAGCAGAGTGCGGCTGTCAAAAAAATAGAGCTGGATGCCATGAATCAATGTGTTCCCCAGCCACCTTCGCTCCATTCACTTCCCAACCAGGGCTGTCCAGTTTTGTGCAGTGACAGCCCCTCAGCGGCCACCAGCCTGAAGCTGTCAAATTCACCCCAGACAGGTTTGATCACAGGGGACCCTATGTCCAGGTTATTCTGGAGAGAAAGAGGTGAAATATTTCGTTCCTTACGAGTTTTTCTGATGCTAGCGAGGAGTTGGGGGGGGGGGGGGCTACATCCTTAAGTTCAGAAACTTTTGAACAAAGTCTGTCAAAAAGTACTCAGGTCAAAACGCCATTGAAGACAATGAAGGCTGTAAGAGAAGCATGGATATTTATTAACAGGTGGCTAATTACTTGGATATGGGATGGTTGGCAAGTAGAGGGCCTCTTTGAAGATGACCTCAGGGACAATTTAACATAAAATTATAACAATGTCAAGTCTAATAGGAAATCAGTACAACGGATCCCTCTAATGGCTGATTTCATAACTGATGCCACCTGCCTACCCAACCTCATTATCCTGTCTATACTATCTCCATCCTCTATGTACCACTTCATTGCTCTCCCTTAATTTCCACATACATATCACATTCTCATTGCTCTATGTATTAATTTCCATCTCAACAAGAAATAGAATGTATATCTCCAGCCTGCTATCCTCATAATAGCGACTACAGGAAATTTCTGGTGATGGTATGAGGATGCTAATCATGACAATTGTTGAAAATGAGGATTCAAGCTACCCCTTATAAACTGGAGATTGATCATGTCCAGCTTTGCTATTTTGTTTCATTTATGTTTAGTATTATAAGAGATGGTTGAAACTACATTCTCAATAAAACAGTAAATATATAGTGTTTCCTTGTAAAATTGCCATGAAGAGTAAGCCAGGGTTCACTGAAATTCATGGTAATTTTTTCCCTGTTATTTTAGAAGCATGAGAAAAGATGTAAATATGCAGATGATACAGCTTTAAAATTATTGAGAGTGAACTATGTGGTTATGAAAAAGATTGATAATAGATATATCCATTTTTATTTAATATTAAGTATATACAGTCAGCCAACATGTTTGCCTGGGAGACAGAAATATATGCATAAGTATTCCATAAATTGTGTTGCTTTATCATGTTATCATGTCTAAAATTACTTATGAGAAAAAAGATCTACCATGTTCATCTAAAACTATTTCTCAGTCAGTATTATGTATAAAATTACGAATATGCAGTGTTGGATTGTCATGCTTATTTTAAAGACTTTGTCCCATAGAGTTTGAATTCTCATATTTATAAAGTAGTAGCAGAAACAATTGTTCCTGGTAAACTAATATTCTACAAAGGTAACTTTCATTTATGTTGGTTGAAACAAGTTAGAAAGAAAAATCTGGACAGCCATTTTTCCTGAACTGAGTTAACGAAAGTAAATCCCCAAAAGCTCTGATTAAGATGTGACAAACTCTTCTCAATCTTTAAGATTAGAATCAATTTGACACTTAATTAATCCTTTGGCTTTTGTTGAGTCTTGGCTGTTTATATTCTTGAAATCATTACGTTATGGCTTTTCATATTCTGCCACAGTTATCTTTCTTGGGTTTAAATTAAGCAAAGTTCTGTAACTGAATTACTACTGATTTCTGCTCTAGTTGAAGCTAGAACTCTAGGGAAGTAATCTGCAGATAAGCTTGTAGAAGTCTATTACATTCCTGAAGAGATTCTGAATCTGGTCAGCAGCACTTCCACTTAATAATATAGGCAGTATGGAATTATTGAACAAGGCCAGCATATTACTTTATAATCTACACACAACATGATCTAATCAGTAGCCCCTAATGCGTCTCTCAAGGCTCGCTTCTTTCTCCCATAGTGGGTATGTTTCCTGTAAAAGAACCAAGGTTGAGGTAGTTTTAATACAGAAAATTTTATTTTACTATGAGCCACAGTGAATTTGCTAATCTCAGATATTGTTGTTTTCTGAGTAAACAAATTAATATAACCTTCCCAATGGAATATGTAACTGTACTATATTCTACAATATCAGGCATGACTCACTCAGTCTCATTCAGCAGCTGATGGTGTGACTGGTAATTAGTTATCAAGATGCCATGTGAAGAACATTTATTGGCCTCGACTTTTCCTATTTGTGCTGGTTCAATGCTAACATCTGCCATAAAGTTACCTTGTCTTATTTAAGCTATTATTATTAACAATGGTGAGGATTCAATCCATTATCCATGGCCATCAAAGGGGGGGGAAATTACATCAATACATTAGGCGTACATTGCTATAAGTGCTCTGAGATTTCTCAAATGTCAAAAAGAATTATTTCCTGTGATGCCTTCCTCTATTTTTTTTTTCCAATGAAGAGAGTCATTCATTGTGCATATTAGGATTGGGAAAAGCTTTGAAGGGATGCTTCGATTTATTGAAGCTTTGATCAAGTCACTCTATCAAAGGAGATTTATGAATTGGTGTGGGGACCTGCTCGGGAGCAACAGATCAAAACAGGTGTCTTCAAAGCATATTGTAGCCTCTGGAAACACAGTACAAATTTCTGTACATTTCTACTGCTTGTGTGATGTACAGTGTTGTGACTTTATTTCCATGGGGGTGGAGGCTGAGCGGCATTCTGAGATGTTTGACATTGATATGAATAGCCAGTCAAGGAGTTTCATCTTATCAAATGTGGGAGGTTGGAGGTTTTTTTGGTTTCTTTGTTTGTTTTTGTTTTTTGAGAGGCAAGAGTGCCATTATTTAGGATTTTATTCTTTTTCATAACTCAGCTTCTTTAATGTGGTCAGTCATAAATTGTATTTTTGCCCTTCCTACTTGAGTCTTACTCTTTGGTACTGGTGCTGACAAAACATTTATTTATTATTAAGGGCTCAAGGCTATACATCCCTGGGTCAAACAAACCAGGCTTTCTTAAGTTACATTTAAGTTTATACACTTTAAGGCACTCAACTGTGAATGAATTGGCATCAGGATAAAACAGCCCAAGCATTATTCTTTTATTAACAAGGACAAGAAGAAAATAGTACTGTTCCTTGAGACAACTGCTTTCACCTTAACTTTGTCTCTCCTTATGACAATGTATTCTACTGTGCCAGTTTTGTTACCCCTCCTGAATTTTAGCAACCAATCACAACTCTGGCATAACCACATTCTTCCAATGATGAGTGGGGGGTTTTCCTCACCAAGAGAGGCCAATCTTGCAGCCAACAACTATGGACATCAAAACATCCCTACACATAAGAGCAAATCAAAGATTATTCCTCAGTATATTGCCAAGCCTGACAGCACACAAAAAATGTGAGAAAATAAAGATTGCTTTAAAACTGTTTTTAAAAGTTTTAAATTGAGATAGTTTGTGTGTTGACATGGTTTCCTGATCATGTTCTGTCTCTCCTAAAAGACCTAAACTGGAAATTGTAAAAAAGTAATTAATGTGATGATGTTCTTAAAGATATTCACCAAACCTGGCAGGGATAATAACCTCTAATAACCTCTAAATCAGGGGTCTCCAACCTTTGCAACTTTAAGTCTGGAGGACTTCAGCTCCCAGAAGCCTGGGAGCTGAAGTCCTTCAGACTTAAAGTTGCAAAGGTTGGAGACCCCTGCTCTAAATAGTTCACTATCCCTGCTTCTTTTCTCTTATTTTGACCAAAAAAATGAAGCCACTGAATGTATTCATCTTGAGGCTTCCCCATGATAACACAGAGACTGATGTTTTTTTTAATTAAATCGCAAATCGCAAAGCAGCTTGAGAAACAAACGGGTTTGCTCTCCAATCACAGATTTAAATTGAATCGTGTCCTTATCAAATCTCAACTATCCAATTCTAATCGTATCAGAGTAGAGTTGTAAGGGTCTTGTGTACATTCATGTTCATGTGGAGGCACACTTGAAATTCTTAAAAATTTCCAGCACAGTATCAGTGCAAAACTGTACAGAACTGCACTGAGCATATAAGGTATATATATATATATATATATCATTGGGAAATCAATATCCTCTTATCACTTAGCAGGCAACCACTTTTTTTTTCCTCGAGTTCTTTTAAATGTTTCCTTTTAAAAGAAAATCTTGAGTTCTTCTCAAAAAGTTTATTCTTCAGTGCTTGAAGTCATTTGGTTGAGCATAATTAAGCTACATAGTAATGCGGTCATGGAGTATATGCTTGGTTGCCTTCAAAGGTATCCTTTCTAACCAAGATGAGAAAAACAAGCTTGTTTACAAAGGTTACACATTTTTCAATCTATAAAACCCTGCAGTTGCTATTTCCCTTGAACCATGCAGCGCTCAATAGCATAGTAAATTATGATAAAAAGTTAAAAGATAAATTTCAACCCTTAGGTCCCCAAACTGATTTATTGTGTCCTGTGTCTTTGATTTATTAAAAACAGGCTGATGATTAATATACTCTACAAGAAATATAAAGGAGTATTAGAACTTAGATGTTCATAATTTACACATATGTTGTTCATTCTCAATAATATTTTTATTTGGAGCACCTTTGTTAAATGTCACCCAGGATTGTCAATATTGTTAACTTTGATTCCTAATGGCTTAGAAACTTAATGGTTAATCAACACCCCTGCAACTTTCATATAACTTGACAAGCGCTATTCCAATATGTAGCTTTTATATTTTACATATTGAATTTGCCCCACAGGTATACTTTTTAGCTTCATCAAATAGTTTCTGATATAGAAGTCAGATGGAAGTAAAAGCGCAGTAAAAAAAAAAAAAAAAGTAATATTCAGCCTGGAAAAGTATCCAATGTATACTTTGGGGGTAGAAGTGGGTGGCAGTACGTTACCATAATTATTTTCTAACTATCCAAGGAAGTACTGACTCTTATTAGAAAATAAATTGAAAGCTATAATACCATCACAGTTTCCCCAGAACAGATTCCCCAGTTTTAAATAACACACTCGATATTGGAGCAGGTTTATCTAAGTCTCTTACTCCTGCATATTGTCTCTGAAAGCAAATTAATTCCACCAGAAATTTAGTTAGCCTGTATAACTAAAAAAAGCTAGCCTTGAAAGTTGGCAATGGTTTGTTGTTTCTTTTGTGAAAATTGGAAGAGATATCCTTTGTTGGAAAGAACATTGGGCACTGAAGACAATCTACTGTGTACAGATCCATTAAATTTTTTACAAGGACCTAGCTATGTGGATTACTGCAAACACTATGATAAAATTAATAAGCAAAACCTGTAAAGATTTTTATAGGGACTACTACGTGCCAGTTGAAAGCATTCCTTGCCTCATTTGAGGGTTCAACCATTTATTTATTCATCATGAATAAAATTTATATAGCCAACCCATCTCCCAAAGTGCGCTTCTGAGCAGTGTACAACAATACAATAACAACAAGTACAAAATCAGGCGATTTAAAAATATAACATCCAGCATAAAATAAAAATTATTTTAAAAAGCCAACCATAGGCAAAGGGAGGATATGAATGGGCACCTAGTAATGGAGCCCTGGGAGCCCTAGAACTGATTACATAACCGGGTCTTGGGGGACTTCTGGAATGTCAAAAGGAATGGAGTAATGTCAAGAGGAAGATTGTGTCAGTCAAAACCTAAGAATGGCATAGATCAGGGGTCTCCAACCTTTGCAACTCTAAATCTGAAGGACTTCAGTTTCCAGAATTCTCCAGCCAGCTTTGCTGGCTGGAGAAGTCTGGGAGCTGAAGTCCTTCAGATTTAAAGTTGCAAAGGTTGGAGACCCCTGGCATAGATAACCCAGAGTCTTGCCAGGCTAAACTTACATTACCCTAAGCCTAAGGCATACATCCTGGGAGATTCTAGGGAGTGGCAATGCTAACTCTCTTCCTCTGTCTTCTACCTAGCTATAGGATATGTGTCTCTTGTCTCACTTCTCTCCATGGAATAAGCACCCTCCTTTATAGGAAACTGCCACATCACTGAAGTCCATCAGAATACCTACCCCTTTGCAGATATAATCATCAGAGAATGTTCCATAAGGCAGGTGCCACAGCCGAGAATACATGTGTCCAAGGACCCACCAAATGTAGGTCCATAACTGATGGTTCCAACAGTAAAAACATTTTTTTTTTGCACTGTACCACATTTCAGTCCATAAAAAAGCATGATGGAAATATTTGGTTTGTATTTAAAAGGGAAAAGAATGGAGCCTAACAATTATAATGGACTGAAAGCTATTGCGTTGTCCTGGAATATATTCTCCCATTCTCCTGGGTGGTGGTTTTTTATTTTCACCCAGTTGAGAATTCTAATATAATGTTTTTCCCCCAAAATTGCAGCGTATGCTTGCCTTATATAATCCAATATTAATCTATGCCTCACTGTTTGATAAGCCTCTCGTATCAAGTACACTTTCAATCACTAAAAGAGATGCATTTTGTATAAGTTACTAAAAAAAAACCGTTCTCTAGAATACATAAATAAAGAAAACATTGCCCATGATATGTGCACCGTAGTGCTCCCACATTTGCAAGAATAATAGAAATGTTGTTGACTGATTGTTCCATGGCCAAGAATATGAGTTGAACTAACTCAAACAGGAATGATACATACTGTAAAAAAAAAAATTCCCCCAAAAGTATCTCAGCCTCTAATCAACATTGTGGGGCATAATAGAACTGGAGCAATCAGAAGAAACCCAAAAGTGTTTTTTCCCCCCAATAGGTCAGAGTAGAATCAACATCTATAAGGAGTCAAGAAATGTTTGGAACAACAACTGGACTTCCTTGATGTTTCTTTGAAAACTTTGCACTTCTTATCCAAGAAGCTTCTTCAGTTCACGGTTGTCCCAAAGATGGACAAAGCACCTTTGAGACAATCATGACCTGGATGGTTGAGAATCTTAATAGACATCAGAAAAATCATTTTCTTTTACCATATTAGCTTACCCAATGTTTATAATTTTTTGTTCTACAGTAAGGAGTATTCATTTGATTGTGGTCCAGATGAGTAGATACTATGCTGTAGTCTTTCCACGGGAGAATAACATCTCTTACAGCACGGAATTTCCCATTATGAAATGCTATTGCCAAGGATCAAAGACCTGTTTATTTAACTGGGCATTTAACCCTATAAAAATGTTAGCAATGAAGATTTATGGCTTTTGCCTTTTTACTGGTGTATATTGTTGAACAATTTTATGTAAACACTTTTGGAATTTAGAATGAAAATGATCCATGGCATCAGGGAAAAAGCATTATGCTCAGGAATACCCTGAGATTTGCAGAAGTATCCAAAATATTTTAAAAAGAATTGTAAAGTGCATATATTCAAAAACACACTCATAGCCCCAAGTAAAATATTCTGCTGACAATTATAGGCACAGATTATCAAATGTTGAAATAGAAAAGCAAACAAGAAGGGGAAAAAATATATTGGGGAGACAGCACATTGTCCTATGTAAGTTGTATAATATGTAAGATGCAAGAGAAGGAGAGAAGCAGAATAAATGACAGACTGAAATGCCAGAGTAGGATCAAGATCTATAAGGAGTCAAGAAACATTTTCTCGCAGGTTGCAAGGTTAACAATGTCTATCTAACAATGGTATACCAATTCAGTGAACTCACATAACAATTGCTCGAATTATATACACTCCTACCATAAATGTCATGTATTCTAGAATTCCCTCTTTTTTCTTCAAAACATTCACCTAATTTATGTTTTACACTTGGTAAGGTCCTTTACCTTACCCAGATGTAATCCTATCACATTCCTCTTAGACAAAACATTTTAAGATTTTGAGGTTATGATTTCAGTGTCACGTCAATAGTTCAGAGTTCATTGACTATGAATTTAGGGAAAGCTCTATTATTTTTAGGACTAAATCTTGAAGTTCATGAAATAGAAAATTCTGTAGATCTTTGTCATTGTATAAAACTTGGGCCAGGGATGTTCTCTTCTTCATTCTAGAAATACCATGTTTTATTTTTCGAATTTATTTTACCCTGCTGTATCTAATGGCAAATGTGAACTCACTGATGGCAAATAGGTGGCAGACTCAGCTTTAACAGTTTTTGAACATTTCATTCACATTCTACTTACATTCAAGTAACTATCAGGAATTCCCTGCAGTTTACTTAGCACTTCCTGAAGGTCAATAAGCTGAATGGTTTGTGCCATAGGGATGCCATGGATCACACAGAGCCTATTATTGTATGAGAATTGTTCTCTCTCTCTCTCCCTCTCTCTCCCTTCTTCCCCCCCCCCTCTTCTTCCCTCCCTCCCCCTGCCTCTCTCTCTCTCTCCTCCCACCCGCCCCGAAACGCACGAGTAGGGTAGCATAGTATTGTAGACTTCAATCATGGAAACTAAGTTCCATGGCATTCTATCAACCTAAATATGTAAAACAATAATACGTAACACAAAGACACTCACACACAGGCAAGCACATAATATATATATACAGACATACACTCACACAAAAACAAAGACATCCCATTTAAAACTAGTGAATTTAAGATTTTTAGATCAATTTTAAAAATGAAAATCTACTATCTGAGTGCATCTTTCTGTATTCAAAAAAAAGCAAAAACTAGTTACCATCATAACTCAATGCCAGAAAAAAAAATTTTTTATTATTCCTGATCACAAGTATTTGCCTTTAGGGTATGTCTGTGTGTTTGTGTATGTTTGTGTGAATGTGCCTGTGCATGCACAAACTCTCTCACACACAAAACCCTTAGGTATCTAAGTAAAAGTATGAAATAATTTGAGGGTGCAGTTCCTGAATCATAAAGACGTTTGATATCTGGGTTTATTTTTTACTTTAAACTTACCATACTTAAAAACTTTACTTTAAAGTTTTTCTACTGAGAAAAAAGTAGGTGGAAAAGTCAATATTATTTGAGAAATCTCAGAAAATTTAAATGGAAAGAGGGAAATCATTTTAACAGAAAGCAAATAATTTTATTTATTTACAGATGATAATGAATGTGCAAATGCCACACAACTTTGTGGAGAAAAGGCGAACTGTACAAACACTATGGGAAGCTACTTCTGCGTGTGCAAAGATGGATACAAATCTAGTAATGGCAACACAAGCTTTGTAACCAATGATGGTACTTCTTGTAGAGGTAAGATCCCAAGAGATCCCCTGATCATTTATTGATGTTTTGTTCCTTAACCAATATGTCCCTTTCTGCCTTTTCTTTTTTATATACCTGTTTATTCTGTTGCTTAAAATATTCTCATAGATAAATTATAATGAAAATGATTTATTTTTTTTAAAAACAGACTTTAGCAGTATCAGACAAAATGAATTCAATGTAATAATTTAGCTCTATATAATTTTGTATGTATCACATTGGGATAATTTAATATATGATGGTTTGCATGTAAAGTAAAGATTTCCCTTTCAATCATGTTCAACTCTAGGGCAGGGTGCTTATCTCTGTTTCTTAGCCAAGGAGCCGCCCTGGGTCCTTGCAAGGAGAAGGGAGGGGTATAAATTTGAAAAATAAATAAATTTGTGCGAAGATAATTTCCGTGGTCATGGCTTTACATAAAAGATGCACAGAACTCTGTTATCTTCTCACTAAAGTGGTACCTATTAATCTACTTGCATTTGCATGCTTTCAAACTGCTAGGCAAACTGCAACTGGCAAGTAACAAGAGCTCACCTGTTGTGCAGAATTCGGGTCTCAAATCTGAGCTGTCAACTCTCCAGCTGACAAGCACAGTGTCTTCAACCGTATTTAAAGTATTTAATTATTTACTTAAATACTAAGTAAAATATTAAGTGCTTGTTACATGTAATAAACACTTAATACTTTACATGGTATTTAATTTTGTATATAATCTTTAAGAAATTTATTTTGCATTAGGGAAGGAATATGACACTTTTCTTCTACTTTTCCAATCCAGGAAATAATAAATCAATATATTTTGGGGGAAAGTATAAAATCCCTGTGCTGATATTATCTTGTTCAAGTCACATCTCTTTATTTTAAAGAAATGTGACTTGAACAAGATAATATCAACAGAGGGATTTTATACTTGCTCAAAAATAAACTGATTTATTATTTTTTAGGATTGTAAAAATCCTGAATAAGGATTTCCCCAAGTGAAATAAATTTCTGTGCAGTTATATGTTTTTCCTATGTAAATTATACTGTATTCACAGAGGCATGGGGGATTAACATTTGATTCCCTAAATATTTTCATGTTAGACCAATTACATTCCCTCCCTCCCTCTCTCCATGTGTGTGTCTCTATGTCTCTCTTTGATTATGTAATCCAGGGATGTCCAAACTTGGGAACTTTAAGACTTGTGGACTTCAACTCCCAGAATTCCCCAGCCAGCATAGCTGGCTGGGGAATTCTGGGAGTTGAAGTCCACAAGTCTTAAAGTTCCCAAGTTAGGACATCCCTGATGTAATCAGTCTAAAAATCGAGTCCTTCAAGTCCTGCCTTAGCCACAAAAAACCAACTAGGTGATTTTGCGGCAATTACTCTTTTTGTCCAACCTATCTCACAGGGTTGTTGTTGTGGGGAAAATAGGAAGAGGAAGGAGTGTTGGATATGTTTGCCACCTTCTATTATTTGTAAAATAATAAAGATGGAATACAAATAAATAAATAAAAATTTAATTGTAGAATTTGTAGAAGACTCTAGTTTCTATAACCATTAACTTTGTGAAACAGTGAGTGCATCATAAGGTAACAATTTTTGAACAAAGGTATCTCAAATGAACCAAGGTATCTCAAGGTATCTCAAATTACCTCAGATAATTTACAGGATACATCCAGAATCCAGGAACCATTCCTCCAGAGAGAAGGAAATTTGAAGAAGTTGCTTCAGCCATGCTTGACTGTTGCTCCTGCTGTAATCACATGATATTCATTTTAACAAGAAGGAGGGAGGGAGGAAAGGAGGGGGGAAGGAGGGAGGGAGGAAGGAAAGGAGGGAGGGAGAGAGAGAGGCAGGCAGGAAGGAAGGAGAGATAAATCTATCTATCTATTTATCTCCATCCCTCCCTCACTTCCTCTCTCTCTCTCTCTCATTTATATGAATTTTTGAGCACCTATGTAGTTCAGGACATTAAAAATCTAATTTATCCTCTTATCATGCGAAAAAGTTAACATTTCCAGTTTCTCAGAAGTTTTGTTAAATGAGGCCATGCTTCTATAAGCTGACATTTTATGAAATCAAATTTCATGAATACAACTAACCATAAACGCTTGTCACATAATGAAATACTGTTTTCTCCAATGTAAAATTATCCAAATGTTCTAAGATGCTACATGGCAGATATCTAAGGACTCCTGTGCTAATTCACGGACCTACGCCACCTACGCCTCTTTCGCCAGGCATTAAAAACACACTTTTTTCATGTGGCTGGCCAGGCATAGTTTTTATCATTGATTTTTAGTCAGGGTTTTAATTATGAATTTTAGCATGGGTCTCAAAATTGATTTAATCTATTTTTAACTATGTTTGACTGTATTTATTATCTCTGTTTTTATTATTCCTGTGCACCGCCCTGAGTCCCGTTGGGGAGAGTGGGCGGTATAGAAATGTAATAAAAGAAAAAGTAAAGTCATTAAACTTTTTAAAACTATAACTCACATATTTTCAGGAGTTCTCCATGTTGGAATGTTGTCCTGCAAAGAAAAACAGATATGAGGTTCTTGTATTCATCGGAATTCATATCACACATTCTTTTCCGTTAACAATTAAAATAGAGGTGATGATAAACTTTGTATTACAATGTGCTATTTTAATTGTTGATTATTTAATTGATGTGCTGCCACATCTTATCAACTCCCAATAGGTTACAGCAATTTAAAATGCAGCAACAGTAAAATGTCCACAGTAAACTACAATAAAAAACAATTTAGCATAATAAAACCAGCCCAAATCTCAGTTCACCCTCAAACATTCTCTGAAGCAATTCAGTTTCCTAACTAACGTATGGAAGGCTGCTACAAATGACACCAGTTGTGCTCCCTAAGATAATATGTTCCAAATCACTACAGCATCACTGAAAAATAGCTCTTTTGGGCCTCAATGCTGGTTTGGTTGGTTTGTGCTATCTTGTGCAATTTGTGCCTTGGTTCCCATGGATAGCACAAATTGTTTAATGCTGACATATACATATAGGTAGTCCTTGACTTACAACCACAACTGAGCCCAAAATGTATGTTGCTAGGTGAGGCATTTAAGTGAGTGTCACGGTTGTTAAGGGAATCACTGCAGTTATTGAGTTAGTAACAGGGTTGTTAAATGACTCTGCCTTCCCCAGTGACTTTGCATGTCAGAAGGTCGCAAAAGGGATGCTGCAACCACAATAAATATGAGTCAGTTGCCAAACATCTGAATTTTGATCACGTGACAATGGGGGATGCTGCAATGGTCGTAAGTGTGAAAAACGGCCACATGTCACTTTTTTCAGTGCTGCTGTAACTTTGAACAGTCATTAAATGCACTGTTGTAACTTGAGTTGTACCTGTATTAAGATTAATATCATATTTAAGCATTTAATATAAATCAATATTAATGCCATTAAAGCTAAAACTAGTAAACATTCAGAAGGGATGAGCTTTCTGTGCTGTAATGGAGCTTTAATTATCCAGATTAAACTATACACCAACTGATAAGTGATTCAAAAAAAATTACATCAATATTAAGTAGTTTAATTTGAACTGCATTTCCCAAGATAATCATAAATAATCGTAGACCTATTGAATCAATTCTGGAATAATGCAACCAATTTTTCCCAGGTAGTATAATGTCTTTGGCCAGTCTTACAGCAAGTATACACAGAACTTCAAGGAAATTGTGGTGCATGTGTATGTTTTAATTGTTAATAAATCCATATCATATTATCCAATTATATTATTATAAAAGCCTTGCTTGCATTGTCCATCAGCAATAGATTCTTGAACTGCATTTTGAGGTTTTTTTTAGAAAAAATCCTGAAAGATACCTGGAAAAATCCTTATAAATGATTTACATTCATAATTAACCTCTGTCTTTTGCACTGATAATTTTGAGCTATGGTAAATTATTCATGTCAAACTCTGCACAGTGTTTATTATGTTTTAGGGAAAGTGCTGCTAATATTAATGTATGCATTAATTTTTAATATTCTATTTATAACTGCCTTTTTAAACCTGACTGGTTTGCAATATATTATTTTGTCAATCACATCAAAAAGAAATCATTGTAGCCTGGTTTAGGTCCATCCTGGAGAAGCAGCTATATAATTTTATGGGATGCATTTAGGACACAGGCTCCTGTATGCAACTAATATGAAGAAAAAAACAGTTTTGATAATAAGATTGGTCCCTATCTGATCTCTGCAACCATGATGAAAATGGGAAAACTTACAATTGGTCTTTTGTGTAAGTTTATGTCTGTCTACACAGATAGACATAAACTTACACAAAAGACAAATTGCAATTATACACTTGATAAACTTGATATTTTTTTTTACATGTACCATATACATGCTAGTAAAACAGTTCACCAAAGTTTCCAAATCCTTACTAGTACTACAGTGGAAAGTGAAATGCCAGCATGGTGTAACTTGGATTTGAAATAAGGAGATCCAGATTTAAGGCCCAGCTCTATGCAGAACTCACCAGACAACTGTTACAGTTTCTTAGACCAACTCACCTATAACATGAATGGACCTATGTTGCCTTAACAGAAAGATACAATCAAGATCAAGTGAGGTACTAATACCTTAGCCTTAGTAAGATCATCACACCTAGAATAGAGCATCCAGTTTTGGTCAATACACTATAAAAAAATATATTGAGAAAAAGTGCAGAGAAGAGCGGTCAAGACTGGAAGCTAATGAACGGTTGCAAGTACTCAGCATGGCTAGTCTAGTGAAGAGAAGGATCATGATAGCAGTGTTTCAATACTTCAGGGGCTGCCACAGAGAGGAGGGGCTCATGCTAGTTCCAAAACACCTGAAGGCCAGACAAGGAATAATGGATGGAAACTGATTAAGGAGAGATTCAACCTAAAAATAAGAAGAAATTTTATGACAGTGAGAACAATCAACCAATGGAACGGCTTGCCTTGGCTCGGGTCCTGGTTACTTGAGAGACCGCCTCCTACCACATTCCTCCCTTCGACCTGTTCGCTCTCACAGAGTTGGCCTTCTCAGGATGCCGTCAGCCGGTCAATGCCGACTGGCGACCCCCAGGGGGAGAGCCTTCTCTGTGGCGGGTCCGACACTCTGGAACAACCTCCCCCCCGATATCCGTACCATCACGGATCTACGTCTCTTCCGTCGGATGGTAAAATCTCATTTCTTTCATCTTGACGGCCTGACATAGATTAGGGACTTTTAATTCGTTATTTATGTTTTTAACTATTTATTCAATTTTAGCACAGTCTTATTGATTTAATTGTTTTTTAAATTTTGTATATTGTGTGAGGGTTTTTATCTTTCTGTGCACCGCCCTGAGTCCCTTTTGGTGAAAAGGGCGGTATATAAATTGAAAATAAAGTAAAGTAAAGGAAAAGCCTTGAGAAGCCTTGAGAAAGCCTGGAGGCTTTCAAGAAGAGACTGGACTGCCATTTGTCAGAAATGGGGCAGGATCTCCTGCTTGGGCAGAGGGGGTTGGACTATAAGACCTACAAGGTCCCCTACAGCTGTGTTAATCTGTTAAACTGTTAACGTGAACTGCCTTGAATGTTGAAATAAACAGATAATTATGACCCAGTGAAACTTCTGTACTTTAGTAAAGAGTAGAAGAAATCACCAAAAGGTAATTGGGAGGTTATTTCTGAAAACGTCAAAGTTTTAAATATATGCCCAAGTTCACAGACATGACAGCTTAACAATATCAATTATTGTCTTTAATCAAGACTTCACATCATTGATTTTAGCCCAGATAATCCTTAGATGATATTCAATAATCATGTTTCAATTTTCAAAATATTGTTTAATATATTTAATAAACATGAATCAGCGGCAATTCACCAAGAAATTTGAATGTAGTTCCCCGCAGTATAGGTAATAGAAAATACTTTATATCTTCCAGCATTAATATCATCTTAGTGATTAACCCCAAAGCAGTTGAAAAATATGTATACTAAGGTCCACAATTGCTTGCAAAAAGGAAACATGAGTTATATAAACCACCACATTTATTGCAGGTTCTAATAGATAACCATATTATTTATCTGTTTACAATTAAACCTCACATTTTTAAATATTTCTCATTGTTGGGAAGTTTTCAGCTTCTAAAGCTGAAAAGAAAAGGGCCTTAGAGTTTTATGTGGCTGTCAAAAGCTTTAGGCCCAACACTGAGAAATCTCTGAAAGTTGTTACCAAATTTAATTAGTTATTGAATTTATATCTCACTTCAATCTCTTGGCAATTTACAATATGTGGATGGGGGAAATGAGTCCGTAGTATCATAATAAAAAACTAAACTAAACTAAACTAAATCATAAACTCAACTATCACGCAGCAATAAAATAAATAAAAGATGGGAAGTAAGTTAAAGGTGTCAAACACACAAAATGCCTCCTGACTGCAACACTCCCAAGTGTGACCCAAACCAAATTAAAATGCAATGGGGAAATATTTAACAAATTGGTAATTTAAAAAATTATCATGAAACATGTATAATTATCGTGACCATACATCTTTTATTATAAAAGGTGGTCCTTTATCCAAAAGCTGTCCTTTTAGATTTATTTTTTTAAACTTGCTTTTCACCTTTATTCTGGTTGTTTCATTTTTATTGTACAAATGGTGCCCTTAATTCACAGTCTTTCGCATTCCTATGAAAAATATGGAACTGAATTCTCCATTTAGAATACATTTATATGTACTGTTTTAGATGGGGGTTTTTTGTACAGTTGCAACTGCATTTTGTACAGGTTTTCTCTGGTTTCGTTCTTTAATTTTCTTAGCAAAGCTAAGTTATAAACATAAACAATATTTTGTTTATCCTTACAGACGCCTTCCAGATTTGCTCCTTTTTCAGGTTTATCCAATTTTTTCAAGGGAATATGGTCACCATGTGCATAATTTTACAGTTTAAAATTTGATAATTATTTGAATTAAATAAAGTAAATCGTTTATTTTCTTGTAAAGGAAAAATAAAATAGAGCCAGTTTGCGTTTCATAAGACTATACATTTAGCACTTAGATTTATATGCTGCTTCACAGTGCTTTACAGCCCTCTCTAAATGGTTTACAGAGTCATTATACTGCCCTCAACAATCTGGGTCCTCATTTTATCGACTTTGGAAAAATGGAAGGCTGGGCTAACCTTGAGCCAATAAGATACGAACTGCCCAACTGCTGGCAGCTGGCAGGCAATAGAAGTAGTCTGCATTCAAACCACTGCACCACTATGGCTCTTTATCTATTATAGATCTATTTATCTATTATTTCATTTTTATACAGATATACATCACCTGGATTCCTGGTACAATGCTTTAAAACCAAAAGAAGTCACGAGGATAATGATCTCAAATAATGCAGGCACAATGTTACACTAAGAGCATAACACATTAATTAAATTACCCCATCGTAAACACAACTATCGGCAAACCAATTACAGTGCTTAACCAAAGGCCCTTCAGAACAACTCTATTTTAGTTGCTTTTCTGAAAGAGAGGATTGATGTTCTACATTGTCATGTGGATTTGTAATTTCAGCCGACATAATAGAAGTTTCAGATTCAGGTGTAATAAATTAAACGTGTCCTCATTATTGCTCTTTGCTCATGGGGTTTGTAGAAAATCTGTTGTAGGTCTATATTTCAAGCTTTACCCTTGAGCTCATAATAATCCAATTGAATTAGCGTATGTTAGACACTGTTTTCCCTGGATGTCTTCGATAAAAATGAACATGCAAGCAGGGAATCCAGTCACTATATAGGCCTCCCTCATATCCACTGTGGTTTGGTTGAATGCCTGCCTGGGGCCTCTGGGTAACCAAGGTATTGTTGTTTTTTAACCAGTAACCTAGAACATCACGGTTGCCCATTTCATTGAAATATTTCCATACATATAGCTGAACTCCATGCAAATATGTAACTTTCATTTCCCAATGCGTGCTCATTTGCTATGGATATGAAAACAGATTTACTATATAATACACGGGAGGAAAGTGTCGCAAATATATCGGAATTTTTTTCCCTTTAAAAAAGTAGCTGAATCCAGGCTTTCATAATTAATCTCTATGCTTTTATTTAAGATTTTCCCCCCATCTTATTTTCCCTGGCATATTTTCATTCCATATTATTCTTATTATTATCTTCTTTTGAATTGGGCCTTTAGCCCTGCCACTTATAATGCTGTGGGAAACTGGGAGGGGGGATTATATGGGAGGTATAGTCAAAATAACATTCCTTTCTCAGAGAGTCAATGACATCTTGTCCTGCACCTGTAGTGGTATGATTGGGAGGCCTCTCCAGTTGGGATGGTGCCTGATTAGACCATGTGATGGACATCTGGGTGCTGGGCAGGGACTTGAACTTTCACATGGTTGGGTAAAACCTGGAAACCTTCAGATTCGGGTTTTCCCAGATGTGCCAATATGACATCTCTAATAAAATAGAACTTTGAGGAGCTCAAGCCTCAGAGTCTTCTTTCATTAGGGGTGTTACTTGGAACTCTGACATCTAATTTATTCTAGCTTTCACTTCCTGGTTCACATTTTCTCAATGCAAAGCTCAAATTATCAAAGAAATGGTGGCTGTGTTTCACAACTTCCATGTTTGTGATTAGCTTCTCACCTAAATCTTTCAATATTTACTGAATCTAAACAGAAGCTGGATCTTCTGGAACTCATTAGATCCTTCTTATGCAAAAGGACAAAACCGTTACAGTTTTATGCATCCTGGGATTATCCTTGGTCATAATTTAGTCTTTAGTCCTAATTCCTTGGTTTTATTCCTATGGTAGATACAATTTACCTGAACATTTTCCACTAAAGTAGTCATTCTCAGTTTATTACGTTTAGTATACTCATGTAGTCCTCAACGTATGGCCACAGTTGAAACCAAAGTTTCTGTTGTTAAGTAAGACATTTGTTAACCGAGTTTTGCCCCATTTTACAACTTTTCTTGCCACAGTTGTTAAGTGAATCACCACAGTTGATAATTTAGTAAAATGGCTGTAAAGTGAATCTGAAGGTCAGAAGGTCAGAAGGTCACAAAAAGGGATCATCAGACACTGCAATGGTCATAAATACAAACCAGTTGCCAAGCTACTAAATTTTGATCACATGATCATGGGGATGCTGCAAACGTTGCAATTGTGAAAAATGGTCATAGGTCACTTTTTTCAGTGCCGTTGTAATTTTGAACAGTCACTAAATGAACTGTTGTAAATTGAGGACTACCTGTAGATAGTGGGCAGTATTTCTACGTCCAAAGTAACATAGAAAGGTTTCAAGGCAAGAATTATAGCAAAAAAAGAGAGAAATAGCCAAACCTTTATGATGATTCTTAGAAGTCATCAAAACAACACTGGGAATTAGAAAAAGAGATGGTAGAAGAGTAGCTGACACCTAAATAGATTTAGGAATCTGAAAGAATTGCATCACAGATCGTGCTCAGACTGAATCTGAATAGTGTGTTCCCAATGAATCTTGTAATATCAAATGAAAATATTTAATATCCCTTTTTTCCACACCAAAAGGTTGTTCTTCTTATCCAAGTCTGATAAGTAGGAAATTCTCATGGGGCGAGGGGGGGGGCACCTTCTCTCTTATTTCCTTTCCTTTCCTTTCACTATTTTAAAGTGTCCATGCAGTCACAGTGACGCAGGGAATTCCTGATACAAATGCTCTTTGGAATCCATTATTAGTTAATTAGTTAGTTACTTAGTTATTTAATATCCCACTTTTATTATTTTCATAAATAATTCAGAAACCAAGAGGGTTGTTTTTCAATTGGCTAGAAGTAGGATAGCAAGATTATAGATGTTTATTGAACATTGGTGTTGGAAAGGCTGCTGAAAGTATTGTGGACTGCCAAGAAAATGAATAAACAGATCATGGAGCAAATCAACCCAGAGTTCTTACCTGTGGCACATATGACCAGGTTCTAATCATCCTAGTTTGGACACCTTAAATGAAGCCCCAGATCTTTGGATAGGACTCTAATCCTGGAGAAGGGGGAAGGGAAGGGAGGGGAGGGGAGAAAGGAAAGGAAAGGTGAAAAGAAAGGCATGGCAAGGTAAAAGGGAATGGGAGGGGAGGGGAGGAAAGAGAAGAGAAGAGAAGAGAAGAGAAGAGAAGAGAAGAGAAGAGAAGAGAAGAGAAGAGAAGAGAAGAGAAGTGGCGAGATGGATAGACTCAGTTAAACAGCAATGGGTGCACCTTTAGAGAACCTATAAGACCAGGTTAGGAGATAGATTATCAAGGAAATTTATTTAAGTGTTCTAAGAGTTGACAACTTGATGGCACATAATCAATCAATTTTCAACTAGATCATTGAGTAAAAGTAACTGAGCCAAGGTCACCTAATTAGTTTCTGTGCCTAAAGGAGTATTAGAATGTGAGTCTCCCTACTTTTGGTCCATCACCTTAAACACTGGTATTATATTATATTATTATATTATATTATATTATATTATATTAATTATATTATATTATATTATATTATATTATATTATATTATATTATATTATATTATATTATATTATATTATATTATATTATATTATATTATATTATATTATATTATATTATATTATATTATATTATTATATTATATTATATTATATTATTATATTATATTATATTAATTATATTATATTATATTATATTATATTATATTATATTATATTATATTATATTATATTATATTATATTATATTATATTATATTATATTATATTATATTATATTATATTATATTATATTATATTATATTATATTATATTATATTATATTATATTATATTATATTATATTATATTATATTATATTATATTATATTATATTATATTATATTAGTTGCACTCTATGCCCCAAAAGCAAAGGGGAAACATATCTTTCATAGCGAATGAAAGATTTACCATGTAAAAATTGAACAAGCTCCACTCGTTGCCAAATATTTTAATAGCTTCATTTATAATTCTAATAAAAACAAAGCAGATCACATAAACCTGAAGTTAGTCCACTGTGGCCCATATATATATTTGTCAAGGTGACCTGGATTGCACCAAGGAAAAGCATAGCATTAAACTGAATACAAAACTTTTGATCCATTTGAAATGTTAAGGAAAGCTGTTTTACTTATTTCAGATAGTTCAACATGAATAATTCACATTCTGCTATTACAATAATTAATATGCACCAATTTCAAAACATGAAAAGGTATAAATTAATAGTAAGATATCAAATCTTGCAAACCATTATACAATTTCAATGTCAAGAATTCTTACTTTAGAAAAAAGTATAAATGGGAACTCAAGTATCCAAGGTTTAAGGATAAGCTTAGTTTGATACTTTTCTTGCTTATAATTTAGTTGGGGGGGGGAGCTTTTAATGGAACTTTCAACTGAAGTTGAAATATATGATAAAGAATAAAGATACTGTGACTCTTTGTGAAGGGCATTTCATTCATGCAAGAAAACTTTGTGTATCACAAATAAACTGAAATTAGAGCCCAGTTTACAATTAACAGGCAAGTATTTTCTAAGCAGGTATGAAGCAATTACATCTCTATTTCCAAAACTACGTACAGCTTGCACAATCTTGAACTAGGATTATAATGGTCATGCATGTTTTCATGCCAGTTGGAGGAAGAGATTAGTTTTCTTAAAATTATTATTTTTAGGACTCACTGTATACAGACAGTATGGAGATCTTGTTGGCTTGCAATAAAGTATTTGTATGTACAAGCCTGCTTTTTTTTAAATCAATTTCTCTCATAATTTCCAGATATAGATGAGTGCAGTGAACTGGGGACCAGTGCCTGTGGAGATCATGCACAATGTGACAATATGGATGGCGGATACAGCTGCACCTGTAACGAAGGTTATCAACCATCCACAGGAAAATTACAGTTTAAGGCAAATGATGGCACTTCCTGCCAAGGTAAATGATATTATGGTTTATCTGTTATTATAGAAGTGTGTCTTCTGAGAGGCCCACCAATGTCTGTTCCGTCTCGCTTAGATTAATCAGCTGGATATGAAAATGTAGCAATGCATGAATTCTCAGATATATATGCAGTATATGTATAGGATATGTCTGCCTGTTGAAATACAGGAGTTATTTCCCTGCACACAGTGAAAGTTAAATGGATCTCAACACAACTGGCTTCACCTGCAAGAGATCAGATTCCTGCAGTGATTTACATGTGGGTAATCATGCAATTATGCAAATAACACAAATGGCCTCTTTTGCACGATGGTGTCATCCAGCAAAGGCTGTAAATTGGTGCACATCATGCAACAAAGTGATTTATTTACACAAATGATGGGAACCACTGCAGGGATGCACTTTCAAATGTAAGGCATATTCTTGAATAAAGCCAACACACACACACACACACACACTCCAAGTCAATCTGCTAAAACATGAATTACCCGCCATTATAAAAGAGAAATTTGCTTTTCTTCTATATTGTTCCACTGTACTGTTAAATAGACAAATTACACTGAATAATTTTCAGTAGCCGACTTTTGGTAATTAAGGCTTATATATTTGTCTTGGAGGAGCACTTTACATATTGGCCTTTGTGAAAGCATGAAGTCACTGAGGCTTTCTTTCATTGACTGGAAATTGACTATGTATAATTATCATGTCATGGCATATTAATTACTCTTTTTTTTTTTCATTCCTGCAGCAACACAAACCACAACCTGTGAACTGAACAACTGTATAACTAAAAACATTAACCAAACTTCAGCTAAAGTAAGTAAGATTTATGTAAGTATCTATTTGCTCTCAGATTTTTCTAGATTGGTGTAAATGCTTAGACTAGAACATGGCGTGCCAAAATTGTGTGTGCATGAGTTATCACATGCACATGTGCCCACACCAATTCAATCCTTCCTGCACACCTGCGCATGCATGCACAACACACACACATACATATGCATGTGTGCACAACCCCTCACAAGGCTTCAGCGGCTTTCATAAAGCCTGGGGAGGGTGAAAACAGCCTCCCTTGGCCCCCCTGAGGCCTCCGGAAGCTGGAAACAGATCATTTCTGAACTTCCAGTTCGCCCGTTGGGGCTGTTTTTCACCTCCCCTGCCTCCGGAGGCTTTCAGGAAGCCTGGATAGGGCAAAAATGGCCTCTCCCGGCCCTCTGGAAGGCTGCAAATTAGCTGGCCTTCCAGCAAAATATGGGTCTGTTTGCCACCTGTGGCATGCATGCCATAGGTTTGCCATCATGGGACTAGAGTATTAGATTGGGGGTGGGAAGATTTAGATTCAAATCCTCACTCTGTCATTAAATTAACATTAAATATTGGGTTTATTGGTATTATTCCATATAGGATTGTGATTAAGAGAACTTGTACAGTTCAAAACTTCTTGAAGAAAAATAGGGAATAAATATAATGAATAAGTAATAGCTGTCACAATCCCACAGTATACATTTATTGCAATCCTTTCATATCCACTTATGATAATATACCAGACCCAGTGGCTTGTAACCCTCGATTAATTTAATTTAAGACATTTTATAGGCATCTGATTCATTGACCTAACTTTTGTAGTTAAAGTGACAGGGCACAGAGCTGCAGAATGAAAATATCCTGCAGTGTGTGACGAGAAGAAACCCAAGAGGGTTGATTATATGATTTTTGAAATTGGATTCATTGTCGTTTCCTTTAGTTACTTTAATTTTATGAAAGCTTCAAGGACTATGTAGTGCCACACCAAGAATAAAAATAAAATGGACTTCCTTCATACAAAGCTAGTATTCATTTCTTCTGGAAGCTAGAGAATCTTTACAAAACTTAATAGCAACTTTCTTTCCCATATAAAAGTTTGATAAATTGCCAATGCACTTGTATTTGCAGCAAGAGGTTGTCTCCTGGTATCAGGCTATAATTCAAGCAAGATTAGATATTTTACAAACCCCCCAATCCATCTTTTAATATTAATGACATTTCCCACACTAAATTTTCTCACAACCCTGCCATTCCAAAACAAGAGAAACAACTAATATATATTTAGTTATTTTTCTTGTTTAAGATATGGATTATTTCAGTGGTAGTCCAGCCACATATAACAGAAATGCCCTGAAATTGGTACACGGAATTGATAATTAAAATTAAATTTATCTTGGAGCAAAATATTGATCCCAGGGTAAGAATTGCTGGGTAGAAATAATCTTTAGGTATCGAGCAAAACATTCGTAGCGCAATGTTGTGAGATCACCTTACTTAGAGATATTTATTACTATCCAGAAATTCATGACAAGGTTACATTTGAATCCGAGCCTTCTCTGTATAGACAACTTATATTTTATCCACCATATAATTCTCTCTCAAGCTGAGCAAAGAAAAAAAACCAAAAAATGGTAGTACCAACTTTTTAGCTAATCAATTGAGCACCAATTATAACTCTTCATTTAAAAGGAAGCATTGGACAACATGCATGATGGTTTAAAACTTTCTTTCAGATTAGTGAATTAAAAGATCCTCTGGCTGTATTACAAGAAATCAACAAAAACAGCATAGGACCCATTACACCAGTTGAAATAGTTTCTTACGTTGAAATGTTATCTGTACCCTTTTCCTTGCTGAGTACCACAAATTACACCATTTCTGATGAGAGGCTTCGAGATCAAACTCTTAACGTGAGTGAACTGGGACTTAAAGTTTTGGGTACTTACAAGCTATCTTATTCGGGATACAGCATACAAAGTTAACATAATATTTTTATTAACCCAACAGGAATTTGTTAGTACTGTAAATAATTTTGTTCAGGAGGATAAGAAGGCAGCTTGGGAAGCTGTCCCAGCAGACAACAGGAGAAGAAGCCTCACCAAATTGATGCATGCTACCGAGGAAACAACAGCCTTCCTATCTCAGAATTTCCCAAAGATGGCAGAAGTAGACGTTAATGCTAGTGATATGGGTACGCACAGGGAAACAAAACATACTGAAGATCTGTTGTTCTCCTTCTTGCTTGCTTTCTTCCTTTGCATCCTTGCAGACAAATTGTTTACATTAGAAGCATAATTGTAAGTTTGTTCTTGACTGTATGAACTCCAATGGATGTGAGCTATTTATTCTTGGTATTTAGAATTGAATGGAAGGCTAGGTAACCTCTTGATGTTGCATCTAACCCTGCCATTGATTTTCAGGCATGTATTAGGGAGAAACTTAGCTAAACCTTTCACCAGAGATGGATAGGTTGCACGCACTTCTTTTCTGACCTGATTATCAGTTCTTTTTCTCAAGATAGACAGCCTCTGGCTTGTCGGTTGCATGAAAGTCCTTAACCTCTTTCAATGAGAAATATATTTCCAAGCAGCCTATGCATTTGTTTCATTACAGTCTTTTAACATACGAGGAGTATACAGATAGTACAATACAATACAATACAATAGCAGAGTTGGAAGGGACTTTGGAGGTCTTCTCGTCCAACCCTCTGCCCAGGCAGGAAACCCTATACCATTTCAGACAAGTCGCTATCCAACATCTTCTTAAAGACTTCCAGGGTTGGGGCATTCACAACTTCTGGAGGCAAGCTGTTCCAGAGGTTAATTGTTCTAACTGTCAGGAAATTTCTCCTCAGTTCTAAGTTGCTTCTCTCCTTGATTAGTTTCCACCCATTGCTTCTTGTTCTGCCCTCAGGTGCCTTGGAGAATAGTTTGACTCCCTCTTCTTTGCGGCAACCCCTGAGATATTGGAACACTGCTATCATGTCTCCCCTAGTCCTTCTTTTCATTAAACTAGACATACCCAGTTCCTGCAACCGTTCTTCATATGTTTTAGGCTCCAGTCCCCTAATCATCTTGGTTGCTCTTCTCTTCACTCTTTCTAGAGTCTCCACATCTTTTCTGCATCGTGGCGACCAAAACTGAATGCAGTATTCCAAGTGTGGCCTTACCAAGGAATTATAAAGTGGTATTAACACTTCACATGATCTTGATTCTATCCCTCTGTTTATGCAGCCTTTGACTTACGACCACAAATCAGCCCAAAATTTCTGTTGCTAAGTGAAGTATTTGTTAAATGAATTTTGCCCCATTTTATGACCTTTTTACTAGAGTGGTTAAGTGAATCACTGCTGTTGTTAACTTAGTAACACTGTTGTTAAGTGAATCTGGTTTCCTCATTGATTTTGCTTGCCAGAAAGTTGCAGAATCTGATCACATGACTCCAAGGCACTGCAACTGTCACAAACATGAATCAAGCATCTGAAGTTTGATCATGTGGCCATGGGGATGCTGCAACATTCATGAGTGTGAAAAATGGTCATAAGTCACTTTTTTCAGTGCCGTTGCAGCTTCCAACAGTCACTAAATGAATGGTTGTAAGTCAATAACTACCTGTAATTCTTTCAATTGGCTGAATCAGAATAGGAAAAAGACTACTCTTTCCTGACTTTCAAACCATCCATAGTCTCCTGATGATGTCCCTCAACCGTGATAGTAGTGTTCCAATATCTCAGGGATTGACACAAAGAATAGAGAGTCGAGCTAGTCTCCAAAGCAACTGAGAGCAGGAGACAAAGCAAGGAGAGAAGCACCTTCTTAGGGAGAAGTTTCCTTCTAAGGAGAAGTTTCCTGACAGTTAGAACAATTAATCAGTGGAACAACTTGTCTCCAGAAGTTGTGAATGCTCCAAACACTGGAAGTTTTTATGAAGAGATTGGACACCATTTCTCTGAAATGGTATAGAGCAGGGATGTCAAACTTGTCGTAACGGCAGCATCACATGATGTATCGGGACTTTTTTCCCCATTGGTAAACTGGATGGGATGGGGCAAAGCATGTGATGCATCTGACCCACAGGCCATGAGTTTGACACCCCTGGTATAGAGTTTCTTACCTGATCAGGGGGTTGGGCTACAAAACTTCCAATTTCCCTTCAAACTCAGTTTATTCTATTCTATTCTATTCTGTTATGTTATGTTATGTTCTGTTCTATTTTATTTAGGAAAAAGGCGAACCTCTTTCTTAGGTGCTGGAAAAGTCTTTAATGAGAGCCTGCATTTTGAAAACCATCATTCTTTAAAAATAAATAACTAAACAAAAATTCTGCATACGTAGACGTATGCTGCTAAGTAATTCCAACCCATCAATCAAACTTTTGTTTTGTTTATAACAAAATTGCTCATTGACTTTCCTATTGTTTTACAGAGGATTAAAGCACTGGACTGAAATGTAAAGCTAAAAGATTTCATGTGCTACTTTCTCATTTCTACTCCGTGGTGGGGGTGGGGGTTGATATTTGGTCTGTTTGTTTTTGACAACAAATATCATTAGAGACCAATGCAGTTGAATTACATACCTTTATCTTCACATAAACGCACACTGAATGGATTGCAAAATAAATACTTTCAAAGGTATTGTCTCCTGTGCTTTTAAAGAAATTGGTATTCACTTTCAGAAATGCATTTTTAATAAAGTGGAAGCTCTTCTGAAAGCAGCTTTCGTTATTCTTTACCAAACCTCGCTTAATGCAAAGCAAATTAGAGGTTACATTTTTTTCCCCAGGCAAAGAATGAAAAGGTGGAAATATGGAATTAAAGGACATTCACCTACCATGAATAACATGGTCCTAGAGTTTAAAGCACATGAGCAGAATAGTGAAGGGCTATGGATCAGTGTTGGGGATGGAACAAAAGGGAAAAAGGTGAAATATATAGCATGACATCATGTTAATGCATTAATATTATGCATTGATATGAATCCATAATATTAATACTGACATATTAATTTATGTACTTGAACTTTGAGAGATACAAGCACACACAATAAGATCATTCACATAATAGGACTGCACTTTGCTGTAGAATTACTGGATTGAAGCATTTTTTGAAACGTTAATAACATTGCGCTTTTTGAAGCTGTAATAACTGTGTAACCCAGTGTACAGGTAGTTCTCGACTTACAACATTTCATTTAGTGTCTGTTCAACTCTGGAAAAAAATGACTTATGACTCTTTTTCACATTTATGACCATTGCAACATCCCCATGGTCACATGATCAAAGATCAGATGCTTGGCAACTAACTCATATTTATGACAGGTGCAGTGTTCCGGAGTTACATGATCCCCCTTTGCAACTTTCTGACAAGCAAAGTCTATGTAGAAGCCAGATTCACTTAACAACTGTGTAACTAATTTAATAACTTTAGGGATTCACTTAACAATTGTGGCAAGAAAGATTCTAAAATAGGACAAAAGTCACTTAACAATTTCTTGCTTGGGCTCAATTGTGGTTGCATGTCGAAAACTGCCTGCAATAGTTCTTTCAAAAGTTTATATTAAGCTAGTGTAATTGTTATTTGCAAAGACATTATTCCCCTTTTTCATTTTCAGCTGTAAGACTTTATACTTTTGACCCGGAGAAGGTGAACCTCATCAACCAAAATACTCAGATGGGAGGAGACAGTATTAAGGTCTCTGCAAAGAAAAAGGAAATATCACCTACTAAAGGTTAGGATGGTGGTTTGGGGTTGTTGGTACGATATCTGGACTCAATGGAAAACCTTCTCTTTTTCTAAGATTCATCAGCCACATTGTTCCACGAAGTGTAGCATGAAGAAATCCAGTATAAAGTTAAATAGATGAAATAGAAAGTGGAAAAAATTGGTGCCGTCCTGGGATTTTCATTCTTACACTAATAAATCTTCCTAAGTATTTTATGATCTATTGCATACATTGACTGATGACAATGAGCTTGTGAAAACTACATTTGCCTATAAGGAAACCTTTTCCTTAGATTTCAGGGGAGCAATCATCTGCAAACAATCCCCTCTGTCCCTTGAATCCTTAGCAGAATCACTGAAATAGTGTAGAATGGTGTTTCTCAACCTTAGCGGCTTAAGAATGGGTGGACTTCAACTCCCACAAATCCTCAGCTATTTTCTGGGAGTTGAAGTCCACCCATCTTCAAGCCACCAAGGTTGAGAAACACTGGTGTAGAATCATTTTGATCACAGTTTTAGTCACTAGTTTCTGAACTGATGTATGGGCTACATACCTTGGGGTGAAATTCTAAATGATAAATAAGCATTAAAGGGATGAGAGAAGTTGGTAAATGAAACACTGAAATCACAAGCACAAACTCCTTGGAAAAAGAAGAAAAATTGAGGAAAGCGCAGTGTCAAAAAATAAAATGGAAATGGAATAGAAAATGGAAACGGATTAATAATTAAGGAGGAACACAAACTTCTGGGGTGAGGTTGTACGGATAGACTCAGGAAGGCTAAAACTTAGAATGAGAAGAAGATGATGAAAATGAAATTGCCTGGTATTTTATTTGTCTTCTCTCAGAAGAAAGAGTTCCTAATGTAATTGAGGCAAACAGAGTGGACTATAAAAAGTGCTAAAGGAGTTGGATGTGTTTAGCTCTCAAAAGATAAAAGGAGAGATAAAAACTCATTTACATACTGGATATATCAAACATGATCCTATTCAAAAGGGAGATTGAGCTGCTGTCTGTTGAGGCTGAAAGCATGACAAAAAACAGTTAAAATTAAGAGATGGATGGAGGGAGGGAGGGATGGAGAGATGGAGGGATGGAGGGATGGATTGATTGACAGACAATCTGAATATTTTTTTAAAAAAAGTAAAAGAAAGAAAATAAATTGCCTGCCTAGAATAGTGGTAGAATATCTTTCACTGGAGATTTTCACATGAAATCTTCAAAATCTTCGTGATTTGGTGTGTTCCTCCATTCACCTGAGAGATGGACTAGATCAGGGATGTCAAACTCAAGGCCCTTGGGCTGAACCCAGCCCACAGGGTGCTTAGATCTGGCCCATGGGGCCACCCTGGAAACAGCAAAGGACTGGACCATGGTGTCTCTGCCAGCAAAAACGGACATCCATTTTTACTGGCAGAAGGTTGCAGGAGGCTGTCTCAGGAGCTCATTCTCGCTGGCAGAGCACTCGCACAACCCCGACGTTAGGGACATCAAGCTGGCCACACCCAAGGTCCAAGGTCAAACACAACCCTGATGTGACCCTCAGTGAAATCAAGTTTGACACCCATGGACTAGATGTTCGGTAAGGTTTTAAAAGTCTATGGTTATCTGAAAGCAGGCAGAAAAGAAAATTTCTGAAAGTGCCTTGTAGGTTAAAAAAAAAAAGGAGGGCATGTAAAAAGAAAGAAGTCTAACAGGAGCTGTGCAAACTGAGTCTTCGGGGGCAGATGTTTGATTTGTAGGATATTTAATATACCAATATATACGGTACTTTCCATCCCTTAAATAAGTCATCTATTCCCAATAAAATGAGATATCATTTTGCACAAAGTGATAGAGTAGTACATGATCTGGGGTGTATCATGACTCTGGAATTTAACCACAAGGTTATAATTCCACAAGTAAAATTATATTTTTAACTGTACACTGGAGGAGTGCTAATATTACAGCTTTTTTGGTTTTGTTTTACTTGAAATTGATAGTTTAAAAGTTTTTTTCCCCCCAGTCTGATGGACCTTTAATTTAGGAGGTCTTGTTAATACGGTCTGCAAAGTATTGTTCTTTTCCCTATTTTAAAATAAATTGGAAGGGAGGAATGCCAAAGAAATTAAACCTAAAGTTTACACTTTGACTATGTCGCATATCTTTTATATTACATGTGATTCATGGACTTGATTACAAATTAGATTAAAAAAAGTTTCTGCATCCCTTGCTAAACAGAGGACCCATTTTATGTGATCCTAGATAAAATGTAGTTAGCTTACAAGCCAGTGTCAAACTCTGATTTCTGAAGTAGGCTTGCTTCCCTAATCACAGCTTGTGGTTCAGACAAAATGTGGTTAGTTGGAAATGGAAGCAAATATTTTTGATGCCATTCTTGCAGCTATGTCAAAGTATCAGAGTCTGCTTATGAGTTACATCTGAACTCTTTGTATGAGTTGAACCCGAAATTAGCCTCCTATTGATTGCTCCTTTCTCCTATTGTACACAATATTTAATGTGACTTTCGGTCTCAGCGGGAGCATCAAACATAAATGCTTTCAGAGCTTAGTGTTGATCATAATAATAGGGAGAGGCAAGATTCTTGGCAAGGTATAAATGCTTTTGGATATACTATATTTAAATTTAAATGATGAGAAATAAGGAATCCAAATTACTGGATTTTAAAAGCATTTGCTGGGGTTTTCTTATATTTCATAAACATTATGATCACCCTTCTGTCATTACCATTTCCAAGCAAAGTCACTTGTTAGGAAAAAATATAGGTCTATATCAGAGGTGGGTTGCTCCCGGTTCAGCCCGGTTTGAGCAAACCAGTAGCCAGGAAGCTCCACCCACCTTCCCAGATGCTTCTGCGCATGCACAGAATCTTCTGCACATGTGCAGAAGCGTTGCACACATGCACGAGCGAACCAGTAGTAAAAAAAATTGGAAAACGACCACTGATCTACATTCAGAATGTTGTCCAGTTTACAAGAGCTTGGAGAATTAGATGAGCAGGGGATGTGCGAGGGAGTTAAAAAAAGAGGAAGGCAATCATGACTGTGTGACTGAAGTCTTGAACCTTCTTTTTTATATTAACCTTTTGGGTGATGCATCTAAAAATGAGGTGGAGATTCACATGCATTGTTCCAATGGGCAATGTGGGCAACCCTTGTCTGGGACTGGAAACTAATCCCCTAATGCCTGGAACCTATAGCCTCTTAAATTGTAGAGTTAGAAGATTTATCTTCCAAAAATATGGACAATATTCTTTGATTGTTTGCTTTATTATTAAATTTAATTTCTAATAGTGGCACATCCCCTTATTGCTTTAAACATTTCCCTCTTTCTGCAGTCTTTCCATAGGTTTTCTGCAAATTTTCCATTGATTTGATATTTTTCTTGTCAGAGTTTAAAAAGGTCTTTCAATTGTTGTTTTCTTGGTGTTTTTAAACATTATTTTACAATTTATTTATTTTTATTTTTAAAAATCAACAATCCTCAAACCACTAAGCGGCGGTTACCATCTTTAAAGCGCTCCATGGCTTAGGACCTGGGTACCTACGAGATTGCCTTCTGCCACCGAGAGCCTCCCACCGGCCCGTACGCTTCCATAGAGAGGGTCTCCTCATGGTGCTGTCGGCTAGACAATGTTGACTGGTGACACTCAGGGGGAGAGCCTTCTCTGTGGGAGCACCTGCCCTCTGGAACGAATTGCCCCTGGAATTAAGAACTATCCCTGACTTACGCACCTTCCGCCGTGGTCTCAAAACCTTTCTCTTTCAACAAGCCGTGCTGGCATAAAGCATGATTTTTAAATTTTTAAATTTATATTTTTAAATTTAAATTTCTATCATTTTAATCAGGGTTAGTTTGGGTCTTTTTCCACGTTTCGGCCAATATTTTAATTATGTCTGTTAAAAGCTTTTAAAATATATAACTTTTATATATTTGTTTTTATATATTTATATATCTGTTTTTATTTTGGCTGTACACTGCCCTGAGTCCTTCAGGAGTAGGGCGGTATAAAAAAACCAATAAAATCTAAACTCTAAACTCTAAACTAAGCATGTTTTATTTGATGGATAGGCACAGTTGCAGTTGTCTTTCTGCGATACGACAATATTGGAGCTCTGCTTTCATTACCACAGAATTTGTCCCTGACAGAAAATACAGAGGATGGAGAAATAGTAGGTTCATCAGTTATAGCCGTTGTAATTAGGTCCACTCCACCTGGGCTGTATCCAGCTGAGAAAATAATATTTACTTTAAAACATACACAGGTAAGCTTTCTTTTTAAAACATCTCTCATTTAAGACTGTAATTTTTCTGTAGTGGGTTGCAAGGGCTGCTTTGGCACTATCCTTATAACTCTGTTGTTTGCCAATACAGCATAATATAATTAGAAGGGAAATTGCAACGTTGAGTTTAGCACAGCAAGTGCAAGGCAGGGAGTAGGAGTCGGTAGCTACTAAAAAGTGTGAAGTGAAACTGACAAGAATAATGAATGCATGGAAGTCTTATTACACATTTGTCAACAATCTGCAAGTGTAACCCAAGGCTCTTCCTTGTTGGAGGCTGAAGAGAACATGAGCATTTCTGAAAAAGAAAATAGCACCCAAGAAAAAATTAATGAAGCACATTTTGTAAGTGTAAAAGAAAGTTTCATTTATAGAAAATGCACTATAAGTAAAGCCTAGATCATTGGTTCCTACTATATACTCAGGAAGAAAGGAAAAAAGAAATTATTTCAGATTAAGCCCAAGTTGTAATAGGTGAAGTAAACCCCTTAACACTCTACCAGCACCCTACTGCCCCCTGGTGATCAGTAGATTATGAGGCCCTAAAGGGTCAGTGCCAATAAATTTGTACTTCCAACTCTCAATTCTGAGTATTTTTCCACTTGCAAAGTGGGAGGCTGTTGCACTCCTTATGTTAGTTAGCAAAGTACAACCACCGCAAAGTATAAAATTTAACAGGGCATCTAAGTGAACAGTGCCACTGTTTCTTATAGCCGTCAGCAATCACAGTGACAGTTTTACAGAATAGCTATGTAATTCCGGATATTTCATTTTGGATTACTTGCCATTATACAGTGATAGTACGTAACAGCTGAGAGCTACAGAATGATAAATGTAGATTGAAAAGATGAACAGTCTAATCCACACATAGACATTAAACGCCACTACATATTCTTTGAAAAGAAGCGCTTCTTGATTTAGGCACTCTTGTGAATGTCAAGGACCTATTGTGAATTATTTGGAAGTGGTTCAGGGTATACTAACAACAGCAACAACCCATGTGTGAACTTTGGAAGTAGAATAAGGGAGAAAGGATGGTAGAACAACATTTTAAAAAAAATAGAGGCATTTTCCATAGATGTTAGAAGTTCAAAATTGAAAGCACATCAAATATATCCAACAGAAAAGAAAGTATATATGCTACATTGGCAAAATTAAGGCTACAGGAAGTAAGTGAAGAATAATATGCTCATTTTGGGTGGCTAAAAATAAAAAATGAGACAGCAACCAATTTTTTTAAAAACTAACTCTGATTCCTTATGGATTGTCCAATGGCATAAAATGCAACTAGCATCCTGGCCCAGGCCCTAAAGATGTGAGCCAGATCTTCAAGATATTCCAAATTTCAGGGGTGGGGTTGTTCATTAGAAGAGGTTCACACAATTGTATGCCGTTTATCATTCTTAATACATTTTGTTTCTGCTCCAGCCTGTAGGCAAAAAGGATGTTAAATGTGTATTTTGGAATTATTCAGAAGACACAATGGAAGGGAACTGGGCCACAGAAGGGTGTGAGAGAACCCACTCCAATAGCACGCATACGTCATGCAGATGTAACCATCTTACTCATTTTGCAGTCTTGATGTCTTCAAATGGTTCTAAAGTTGTAAGTGGTTTTGTTTTTTAATTTAAGGACTGTTTTTTTAAAAAAATTAGTCTTTTCTATTTGTGGCCAAAAACCCCATTTATAAGGAGTATTTCCTGCAAACAGATCAATCTCTTCCTACACCACTTCCTTCTTCAGGATCAGATATTTCTGTGGCTAGGCTGATCCTGAACATCACATTCTTAGAATCCTCTAGATATCCATTGGTACAACGTGGTCCCTTTTCTATCTTACTTTCTATGCTAGAGCAGGGGTCTCCAACCTTTGCAACTTTAAGTCTGAAGGACTTCAGCTCCCAGAATTCTCCAGCCAGCTTTGCTGGGAGCTGGGAGTCTGGGAGTTGAAGTCCTTCAGACTTAAAGTTGCAAAGGTTGGAGACCCCTGTGCTAGAGGATTATTCACTGTTCGTTTTCCATGGTTTGTCATGGAGCACCTCATTTTTTAAAATGGCCAGCTGTTCTTTTACTTTTTGATACGTCTTTATTTGAAAAAAAAAAAATGGGCCGCCTTATACTTGAAAAAAATCTGAACTCGAAATGACTCTTCCATTTCAAAAGGTATTCTCACCTACAATTAGTTGGAAGAAAGGTCCAATGAGAGATCTATACTAGCTATGAGTCCCTGCACTATGTTTCACAGACAATGGAAATTACTACAGTTGCATGCCAAAGTTTCAGCATCCCTGGTAAAATTGTATCGATCAATGAAGTTTCTTTGACAGCCTGACTCTGCAATGCGACAAAGAGCATTATATTATCTACAGTTTAACCTATCCTTCTGCAATCGCTACCTTGTTTTCCAACTGCCCCACTGATCAGTTCTTTGTGAAGTGAAAGAGAATTGATTGCTGTCCAAACTTTTATTTTTATTTATTTTTATTTATTTATTTATTTTATTTTTCAAATTTGTATACTGCCCTATCTCCCTAGGGGACTCAGGGCGGTGCACAGAAATATAAAAAATATAAAACAATACAGTACAAAACAGTTAAAAATAAATTAAATTAAGGTCTGTGCTAAAATTTAGATTAAAAAGGGTTAAAATCAATTAAAACTATATCCATTAAAACTAAGCCAGGCGGGCCTCTTGAAATAGATGTGTCTTTAGTGCCCGGCAGAAGAGGTGTAGGTCCGTGATGATCCGAAGGTCGGGGGGAAGGTCGTTCCAGAGGGCAGGCCCCGCCACAGAGAAGGCTCTCCCCCTGGGGGCCACCCGTCTGCATTGTCCGGCGGATGGCACCCTCAGGAGGCCCACTCTGTGGGAGGGGACAGGTCTAAGGGAGGTATTTGGTAGAAGGCGGTCCCGCAGGTAGCCAGGTCCCATGCCATGGAGCGCTTTGAAGATGGTTACTAGCACCTTGAAGCGCACCCGGAAGGCCACAGGCAGCCAGTGTAGCTCGCACAGGAGAGGTGTTACATGGGAGTATCGAGACCCTCCCAGGATTCCCCCGCACGGCCGCATTCTGGACTAGCTGGAGCCTCCAGGTGCACCTCAAGGGAAGCCCCATATAGAGAGCGTTGCAATAGTCCAGGCGGGAAGTGACGAGTGCTTGAATGACCGTGCGTAAGGCATCACGATCTAAATAGGGGCACAACTGGCATATCAGGTGCACCTGATAAAAGGCCCCCCTGGTCACGGCTGCCACATGGTCATCCAATGACAGCCGGGAATCCAGGAGGACGCCCAGATTGCGAGCCCTATCCTTGCCAAACTTATTCTGTGCAAAAACTGTGGGTTTCATTAAACACTTTTCTCTGCATCACTTCTTAATCTGTGTACTGTATCTCAGAAAGCCATTAGAAAGACCCTCATTTGTCCTTCATCATTTTTAATATTCACAGCGTGTGCTCACTCCAGAGGTTTAGAATGAAGAACACACAGAAGTTTCACACTTTTCACACTTTGGAGATGACATTTCAAAAATTAGATTTCGCAGTGCTGACCTAGAGTTATGCTAATAAATTACATGAAAAGTAACTAAAGTATGTGTTTCAGTTTTCTTCATATGCATATCCATTTTAGTGCCAACATTCTTCATTATAACTTTAGAACATCTTTTTTTTATTTATGAATGACGCTGAAACATTCAGAAATGTACAAAGATTATTTTGATATTCAGAAAGGGTACAATTGACATTAAAATGAAACCCACACTAATTTTTCCTTCCTCTGTGCCAGACACTTTGAATAATTTGAATAATAACCAAAGAGAGAGAGAGAAGGAAGGGAAGGGAGGGGAAGAGAAGGGACGCGAGGTGTGAGGGGAAGCAGGGGAGGGGAGGGGAGGAGGGAGGGGGAGAGAAGGGAGGTCTGAGGGGAGGGGAGGGAAGGGAAACTGTCATCTGTAACCAAGACAGAAATGGATAATCAAGACTAAAAGTAAACATTCTAGGCAAGAGATTTTTATTTATTTGCTGTATTACTAAAACCAGGGAAAATCCATAAAATGATGGAGCGGGTGCATCTGCCCTTTACATGCTACAACACACATATGCACATATACATGCAACATGCATAACCTTGGGGAAAAGAACAACAATAACATTTTCTTCAAATGTTCAAATAGACTAAACTTTTTCTTCAATCCCAGGAAGCAAAGGATTATATTCTTACAAGAATCACTCAGCTTGGAATAATTATCTCATTGATTTGCCTCGCCATGTGCATTTTCACATTTTGGTTCTTCAGTGAAATCCAAAGTACAAGAACAACGATTCATAAAAATCTCTGTTGCAGCCTTTTCCTGGCAGAGTTTATTTTTTTGATTGGAATTAACATGAACACGAATAAGGTGAGTATCATTTCTTAATGCTGAAAATGGTAAATGAAAGTGCCCATTTTCAAAGGTGTATGTCCTAATGAGCCTTTGTGAGTCTATGTGATGTCATATGGCTTGCAACAGAGTGCCATTATCCAAAGCATCTGAGAACAAGAAGCAATGGATGGAAGCTAATCAAGGAGAGAAGCAACTTAGAATTTTTTTTTTTTTTATTAAATTTATACCCCGCCCTTCTCCAAACGGACCCAGGGCGGCACACAGGAATACTAAAAATACATACAAAAACATATAATTTTTTTAAAAAAACTTATTTAAATAACATCCTGCGCTAAAAACCAAATTAAAATTCCCAAGTTTAAAACTATCTAAAAGTCAATGATGGAGGTTACGCTAGGCCGGCTAGATGGAACAAATGTGTCTTTAGACACTTGCGGAAGAGGCGGAGGTCGGAGATGGTGCGAAGTTCAGGAGGGAGGTCGTTCCAAAGGGCTGGGCCCGCCACAGAGAAGGCTCTTCCCCTGGGTGTCGCCAGCATTGTCCAGCCGACGGCACCCTGAGGAGGCCCTCTCTGTGGGAGCGTATCGGTCTGATGTATGGGGCAGGAGGCGGTCTCGCATATAACTAGGCCCCGAGCCATGGAGCGCTTTAAAGATGGTCGTCAGAACCTTGAAGCACACCCGAAAGACCACAGGAAGCCAGTGCAGCTCGCGCAGGATTGGTGTTATGTGGGAGGGTCTGGGCGCTCCCGTAATCACCTTCGCGGCCGCATTCTGGACTAACTGTAGCTTTCGGGTGCACCTCAAGGGAAGCCCCATGTAGAGAGCATTACAGTAGTCAAGTCAAGAGGTGACGAGTGCTTGAGTGACTGTGCGTAAGGCATCCCGGTCCAGTAAGGGGCGCAATTGGCGCATCAGGCGTACCTGATGGAACACCCCCTTGGCCACGGCTGCCACATGGTCCTCCATAGACAGCCGGGAGTCCAGGAGGACACCCAAATTGCGCGCCCTCTCCACGGGGGCCGGTGTTTCGCCCCCAATTGCCAGAGTTGGAATAATCTGGCTGAACCGGGGTGCCGGAAGCCACAGCCACTCAGTCTTGGACGGGTTGAGCTTGAGTTTGTTACTACCCATCCAGATCCGTACGGCCTCCAAGCACCGGGACATAACCTCGACGGCATCGTTGGGGTGGTCTGGGGTGGATATGTACAGCTGAGTATCATCAGCGTACAGATGATATCCCACCCCAAAACCACGGATGATCTCACCCAGCGGCTTCATATATGTGTTGAACAATAGGGGCGAGAGGACCGACCCCTGAGGAACCCCACATATGAGGGGCCTCGAGGCCGACCTCTGCCCCCTGCCAACACATATTGCGACCGACCAGAGAGGTAGGACGAGAACCACCGCAAAATGGTACCTCCCAGCCCCAACCCCCCCCAGTCGGCGCAATAGGATACCATGGTCGATGGTATCAAAAGCCGCTGAGAGGTCTAATAGGACTAGGATAGAGGAATATCCTCTATTCCGCGCCCTCCAGAGATCATCAACCAACGCGACCAATGCCGTCTCGGTGCTGTGCCCGGGTCGGAAGCTGGACTGGCACGGGTCTAGATAATCAACTTCCTCCAAGTGTCGCGGAAACTATTGAGCCACCACACTCTCTACAACCTTCACTAAAAAGTGAAGGTTGGAGACGGGACGATAGTTCTCTAATAATGCTGGATCCAGGGACGGCTTCTTGAGGAGGGGCCTTACTACCGCCTCTTTCAAGGGGGCAGGCAAGGACCCCTCACTCAAAGATGCGTTGACAATGCCCTGGACCCAGCCTCGTGTCGTCTCCTAGGATGCCAGTACAAGCCAGGAGGGACACGGGTCCAATAAACATGTGGTAGCCCTAAATCTCTTTGACAACTTGTCCATATCCTCGGTAGCAACAAAATCAAACTCGTCCCAAGATGGTGTCTCAAGAGCAGCCTCGGGCCGCTCGACTGGACCACTGTCGATGGAGGGTAGCTCGCTCCGAATCCGAGTGCTTTTCTCCTGCAGATAAATCCCAAATTCCTCTGCTCGACCCTGTAAAGGGGCTTCCCGCGGCCTCTGTTGAAGGAGGGAGCGGGTCACCCCAAACAGGGCGGCAAGGCGGTTATCTGCGGATGCAATAAGAGTGGCACAATACTCACGTTTGGCCACTCTTATCGCCACTAAGTAAGTCCTAATATGGGTTCTCACTAGTGTTCGGTCGGCTTCAGAGCGTGAGGATCTCCATCTGCTCTCTAGGCGTCTCTTGTGGCGCTTCATCTCCCTAAGCTCCTTGGTGAACCAAGGAGCCCAGGAGGTTCATCGCCGCAAGAGAGGCCGCAAGGGCGCGACTCGGTCCAAGGCCCCCGTGGCCGCACTTAACCATGCGGCCACTAGGTCCTCAGTCGAGTCGCGGGGCAAGTCCACAGGAATTGGCCCAAGCTCCCTTTGGAACCTTACCGGGTCCATCAGGAGCCTGGGGCGGAACCATATGGGAATGTCCGGTTCCGCCTTCCCGCGGTGAGGTGCGGCGATCGGAAAGTCGAGCCGAAGGAGAGCATGATCTGTCCATGACAGGGGTGTGATGACTAAATCCCCTATTCCCAGATCACTACTCCACTGTCCCGAGACGAAGATCAAATCCAGGGTGTGTCCACCCTCGTGAGTAGGGCCTAAAACTACTTGGGTCAGGTCCATGGCTGTCATGGAAGCCATGAACTCCTGAGCTGCACCAGAGGTTTCGCCTGCTGATGGCAGGTTAAAGTCCCCCATGACCAAAAGTCTGGGGGTCTCCACCGCCGCCGCGGCTATCACCTCTAGGAGCTCGGGCAGGGCTGTTGTTGCATAGCGAGGAGCCAGGTATACAACTAACACGCCCAACTGCCTCCCTAGGCCCCACTTCACAAGTAGGGACTCGCACCTGGTCGTCTGAGGGATCGTGGTCTCCTTTGGCTCAAGACCTTCCCTAACCATAATCGCCACCCCCCCCCTCCCTAGGGCCCTAGGCTGATGGAAGGCTCGGTAGCCTGGTGGGCACATTTCCACGAGGGGATGTCCTCCCTCGTGGCCCAACCAGGTTGAAGAGAAATTTCCAGACAGTTGGAACAATTAATCAGTGGAACAACTTGCCTCCAGAAGTTGTGAATGCCCCAACACTGGAAGTCTTTAAGAAGATGTTGGACAATCATTTGTCTGAAGTGGTGCAGGGTTTCCTGCCTAGGCATGGGGTTGGACTAAAAGACTTCCAAGGTCCTTTCCAACTCTGTTAGTCTATTCTATTCATCAAACAAATTGCATCACTTTTGTCATTTATGCAACAATGCTATGGTGTGCATATAACAGACACTATCTGCAAGGTATTTACCAGTCTTAAGGTGAATAGTGGCATTTAATATAACCATACCGTTATCCTCATCTAAAAGTTCCAGCCAATTCAGTTCAGTTCAGAGTGTAGAAACTCCACTGAATAATTTTTCTGCCTGTGGACTTCACTGAGAATTGAGACCTTCGTTAATGAAAGTGGAGGCAGACTCTTAATTGTTTAGACTGGCAATGTTCCAATATCAGCAGGAGTTCTGCCAATTTGTTTTACGGGTTGCTTTATATTTAATCAGTATAGAAAAATGTTGCTTATCCACATTGCTGTAAGGAAAGCAAAGGAAATCTAAATCTATCTCCTGGAAGAGAGAATACAGGTAGTCCTCAACTTACAACCACAATTGAGCCCAAAATCTATGTTGCTCAGTGAGAAATGTGTTGAGTGTTGCCCCATTTAATGACCATCCTTGCCACATATGTTGAGTGAATCACGGCAGCTGTTGAATTAGTAACATGGTTGTTAAGTGAATCTGGTTTCCCCATTGACTTTGCTTGTCAGGTCACAAAAAGGGTATCACATGACCCCCCGGGACACTACAACCTTCATACATGTGAGTCAATTGTCAAGCATCTGAATGTAAATCACATGACCATGGGGATGATGCAATGGCATTAGTGTGAAAAATAGTCATAAGTCATTTTTTCAATGCCATTGTAACTTTGAACAGTCATTAAATGTCTACCTGTGCATCGAGGACTACCTGTAGATTAACCTGCCGTTTGCATAGTCTGATGTGTCAGGGTGAATACTTCAACCTAAAAATTTTACTTGGGCAAAACAACCATATATGTTGCTTCAGTTTTCAAATGACATTGGTCCAAGTGTTTCCACATTCAGACAATTGACGTCCTTAATGGTCTTGTATTGAGAAAAAATGTCAGAAAAACCTGTCGTTCAGGAAGAAAGTTTTAACCTGCATTGCAATAAATGTACTGTTTTATATTAGTCACTTATACTGTTCCTTTTTTTTCTCCTTCTAGCTATTCTGTTCCATCACTGCTGGATTGCTCCATTACTTCCTCTTAGCGGCTTTTGCATGGATGTGTATTGAAGGCATTCACTTGTATCTTATAGTTGTTGGAGTAATCTACAATAAAGGATTCTTACACAAGAATTTCTATATTTTTGGCTATGTAAGCCCAGCAGTGGTGGTTGGCATTTCTGCCGCACTGGGGTATAAATACTATGGAACAACTGATGTGTAAGTTACTATTTACACCTTGAAAACTTCAGACCTGGTCCAAAAAGAGCCTGCTAGGATGCGATAGCACAACTGTGCTTTGGCTATGACTTTCATGTTGTCAATATTTTTAACAAATCTAGTCATTTGATACTAACAGCTTTGAAACATCATTAACACTTTTGACTTCAATACTCCACATTTAAGAATGAGTAGACGACCTTAACTTATCCAACACCAGAAGCTGTTCTGCCATCAATCTCTTGTGCCCAAAAAGAGATCAGTGTTCCTATGCTAACCATTCTCATTGTGTCTTGAATGTATTTGATTTTTGACTAAATACTAGAAACATTCACAAGATCCTTGGTGATGACAGAAGATATTTAGCCTCAGAAACATATCTACTATGTTTCAATGTATGGACACTTTTTTTCCAAAGTTCTGTTTCCTCTATTGAATTGGGTGAAACCCAGTATATCAATTTCAAGGGGAAACTGTCATCTGAAACCGAGACTAAATAAGATAATCAAGTCTGACAGTATGCATTCAAGGCAACATATATTTATTTATTTATTTTTGGAGTGAGAGAAAATCAAATGATCAAATTTAGTGGTCTCATCTATAAAGGGTTTTTTTAACCTCAAATTTCATTCAAATTGTTCTGAATGGGCAGCTATGTCAATGACAGGGGTGGAGAATTCAGGGGCCTCTTCCACATATTGTATCAACTTTCTTCATTACTATCTATTCAATGATTCCTTTTTCCTCACCTCATCCATCTTTAAGGCAACACTATATCTTCTAACCAGGAACAAGACCTATTCAAGGTGGTCCAATTAGGCATCAGCAAGGTTCTTTAAGCCATTTATTTGTTTATTAAATTTTTATCCCACCTTTAGTACTTTATAGATAACTTAAGGCAGTGGACACACCTAATACTCCTTCCTCCTCTGATTTTTCCCCACAACAACTGTATGAGATGGATTGGGCTTGGATGGATTCACTGGCCCAAGACAAGACTAGAACTAACAGTCTCCTGGCTTCTAAGCCAGTATCTAAAACTCACACAAAACTGACTATTGTCATGTCATGTCACCATGGAGGTAACACAGTACTCCTTGTCCAGGTACCTTCCATAGCCTCTCTGCCTTATCATCTCTTTCATCAGTTCTAGAATTTGGAGGTGACTCTCTCCAAAGCTTTTTCTGGCCTGTCCACTACATGATTGCCTGACCAGGGATTCAAACAATATGAAGTGAAGCAACATGGCTATTTCCCCTCCCCTTTTAAATTTGCCAAATGCTTTGCCAAACAGGTTTGAAAGTATGTTTCTCTCTTGAAACTAAGCACACCTTCGAAACATTGTACACATCTACAAAAAAATGGGTCACCTCTAGCCACAGGAACAATGCATTCAATAACTTTTGTCCAGAAATAAGAATACCAAAACAGTAAGATATTTGGCTTCGGCACTCCATACCAAGCCAAGATGGTTTAATCTGTAAATGTAGTTCAAAATATTTCATCCTATTTATCTTTCAGATGTTGGCTCAGCACAAAGAATAACTTTATATGGAGTTTTATAGGACCAGCATGTCTAATAATCCTTGTAAGTATGCTTTTCTTTCCATATTTTTTTTTTAAAATTGGAATATATAAAATAGTAATAATAACAAAAGGTGTATAATCATTACTTACCCCATTGATAGGCCATCTGTGAGTGCTTAAATATGGCAAAATGAACTATTTTAAAGGCTTTTATATAACTGGCTCTAAAATATATTTACCTCTTGTACATCTAAGTGCTTTGCCTGTCTCAAAAACATATGTTTGATTAACTAAATATTTCAGTTGGGGATTTGTTTCTTTTAACCCGATGGCTGGAGGGAACAGAATTCTCTATAGCAATTCAGTTGTGTAAGATGTAGCATCTTTACATGTCAGTTGTATCTTGGCAGAACTCAGCAGGAGAAGTATACAGACATGATGCCAGGAGACAGATAATCTGGTATTTCAAATGCTGAGTTACTTAATCTTTTATCTGTGATCGGTCATCTTTGAAGATTAGGCTGTCATCTTTTTGATTTTTTTTCATTCTCGTGTACCCTGCCATCATCAAGGCTATTTTAAACAAAATTGCAACATCAGAGACAAGAACCTGCTATTTCACACAGACAGGCAAGTTGAGAATTGATAGCCTATATTTCAGATGGAAGGAGACTTTTTTAATTCCTCTTGGAATTGTTTTCAGATTTGATCTTGTGGAAATATTTGATGCTTCCAAAGTGCCAGGAAGTTAAACATGTACGACTTAATTTAGATCAAGTAAGAAATGTTGGACTGTTAGGTCAATGACATACACAACTCCTGATCCTCACTTGCTAATAAAATTTTCGTTTAAAATATAGTTGCATAGTTTACACGAAATACAGTAAGCATAAATCTATTACCAGGTTGCCATCCAAAAATGTAAGAATGAAAAAAATCTCTTTCACTTTATGAAATTGTAGTGAAGCAGGTAAAGTGGTTTATCCTGTTTTAGACCATTCCAAATTGCACATGCTTATTATGCCTTGACTCGGGTGCTGTTACACATGCATCAGCAATGACATTCTTTTCAATCAATTTGGTGCAGTTATAAAGAGAAATTTAAGTTTTGAAAAATCAGCATGGGCTATGGATAACCATTCCAAATGACCTCATTTAGGGAAAAGCCTTAAAGCAATAGTACCCCTGCTTTTTCCAGGTGTCATATGAACCATGACTTGAATAAATTTCCCATTAATCCCATTGACCAGTAGATTTATATTCAAGCCAAACAAGCCCGTGAATTTTTAAACAAGTCCACGAACAAGTCTATTCTAGCAATACTATCCAAATGTTTACAGTTTTGTTTCAACACATTGCATGGCCTTTTTCATTTCCAAGGGTGGCTTCTAGGGTGCTAAGAAGCTATTAAAAAGGGGAGATGTTTGCAATATTAAAAAAAAGTGAAAGAAGGTTTCAATGGGTCTTAAAACTGATACAGTGCTACCTCGGTTCACGAACGCTTCTGTTCACGAACAACTCGGTTCACGAACAGAAAAGTTCATCAAAATATGCTCCGGTTCATGAACTCCGCTTCGGTTCACGAACAGAAAAGTTCATCAAAATATGCTCCAGTTCACAAACTCCGCTTCGGTTCGCGACCAGAGTCAGTTCAAGAATTAAAACCAAAAAAAAAGATCAGAACGGATTAACCGGATTTACATTAAACCCTATGGGAAACTGTGCCTCGGTTCACAACCAATTCGATTCGCGACCAGAGTCAGTTTAAGAATTAAAACCAAAAAACAAGGTCAGAACGGATTAACCGGATTTACATTAAACCCTATGGGAAACTGTGCCTCGGTTCACAACCAATTCAGTTCGCGACCAGAGTCAGTTCACGAATTAAATTTGTGAACCGAGATACCACTGTACTTTGTAAGAATTCATTTTTCCCTGTTAAATAAGTTGCAGGTTTTTCTTCTAAATTTTCCCAAATAGTCTGTAGAGCCACTGACATTTGTAAGGCACTGTTCTTGTATACAGCTATCTTTTAAAGAAAATGATATTTCCTTAGTTGCAGTTTTGCTGTATGTTGGAGAATAGAACTAATCTGTCTGGTTTACCAACATAGCTAATCTATCTGGCTTTTCAATGAGGCATTGCTGTTTTCAGCACTGGAATGGTAAACAAAAATATTGCTCTGCTCATACAACATTCCACAACCAGGAAGAATGTCAACAGATATAGAAATAATCTTAGCAACAGAGAGACCTGTGAATTAATTAATACTTATATTAATTTGATATGACCTCTCTATTAACTTGAGCTGCAAACTAATGTAAAGAAGGTAATAATTTCATAAACATTTCTAGTCAGGTCATCCAAGCCTAAAAGGAAATATGATTTCTTTCCCATTGAGAGGAATATTTGTAATCAAAATGCTTTTTATAAAAAAATCTAAGTGGCTAAGTAGCTAAGACACTGAGCTAATCAATCAGAAAGGTCGGTAGTTCAGTGGTTCGAATCCCTAGTGGCACATAATGGAGTGAGCTCCCTTTCTTTGTCCCAGCTTCTGCAAACCTAGCAGTTCGAAAGCATGTAAAAATGCAAGAAGAAAAATAGGAACCACCTTTGGTGGGAAGGTAACAGCATTCCGTGCACCTTCAGCGTTTAGTCATGCTGGCCACATGACCACAGAGACGTCTTTGGACAGCGCTGCCTCTTGGCCTTTGAAACGGAGATGAGCACTACCCCTAGAGTTAGGAACGACTAGCACATAGGTGCGAGGGGAACCTTTATCTTTATGTTTTATGACAATATAGCATAGTGATGTAACAGTTGAGAAACATCATTGAGAAACATTTTCATTAGGATGATAAAATGAACCACTTAATCCTTGGAATCCATAATGTTTTAAATAAATCTTTGGGGGAGGCTGTTGCTAGGGTTTTCTAGATATTTCTTTATAAGTAAAGGGGGAAAGGGTAGGAGATAATTTGATGTTAGAGTATATTATAATATGCCTTGGAAGTTTCACGTACTTAAATAAAGTTATAGCGAACCTACAGATTTATAAGGGTTATGTACAACATCACGCTTGGTTTTAAGACGATGAAGCAATTTTAACATAACAGATCTGGTTTTAAAAAGACAATCACTTCAACATTCATCGCTGTACACTTGTTTCCTTCCAAGTGTTTAAACAGTGCTCGCTTTCCTGAAATATTTATTCACTAATGCCTGAAGTACTATTAGAATTCTGAAGTATAGGCCTGTGGCATAATTGATCCTATCAACATTTTAATTATTATTTTCTTGATGAGAAAATATTAAAGAAAAATCTTGGGTCAGCGTGAGCGTGCAAAGTGGAAGGAGTACTTTAAACCTTTGTAAAACAAGCTGCGTGCCAAAGATAATTTCCCCAACTTGCTTCTCTTTGCAGCCCTTATTGCTCCACCAATAATTCCGAGACTATATTTCAGATTAGATCAAAGCTCGACTGGGCAGGGAGTTTGCAACTGTAATATAGTTTTAAAAATAAAATAATGACTTCAGCATAAGCTTTAGGGAAATAGAGAAAAGCTGCCTGCAGGAAGGGGTGAAAGTAATTATGGCTACAAGCGATATAAAAAGGTTAAGCTAAGCCTGCTAACTTCTATGCTGTGATATAGTATTCAGCCACTGTAACCACTCCTGAACAGAAAAGAGATTGGCAAAGCAACCTTACATGAAAGGATATTTATGAAACACTGGGAAGTCAGAAGTTCTGCAATATTTACCTCCTCCCAGGCTGCTATTGGGAGTCTGGAAATGAAAGCTTCCATGAAATCACTGGGAGACAAGTCATTAGAAATCATGCCAAGGGCCCCTAAGAATTGCTTAGGTCCAGCAGATCCAGTCTTTCCTCTCTGAAACATTTGTACCTAACCTTTTCCAATATTAAATTCACCAATGCTGGGGGGAAACAATGAATAGACAGATGATCAGCAAGATAGAAAGGATTCTTAGGTCAGATTTCTTTGGAAAAGCATTGTGCAGGAGAAGGCCCCAACCTATCTTAGACCATTGAAATCTAATTTCTCCAACAGGACTTGGGGACAGAAATACCATGTTACCTCCTTTTATAATGAGATATTTTGTTTTCAAATTGAGTCAGTTTATGTGCCTGGTAGGGAACTGAGAGTCAATTTGAGAGAGATCTTTATGTGTAATTTTTAACTCTTCTTTATGGAATACAGAATACTAAGCTGCTCAGAGTGAGTGATAACTGGATATATAAGCTAGTAAGAAAGAAAACAAATGCGTCTTTATTTCTCTTTCTAAGAGTGAAGAAGAAACATTATCATATATGCCTCATTGTCCATCCCAGGTACCGGTGTCAGAACTAAAATTTTGTACACCATGTATCATAAAGCAAGAACAGATCTCACTTGTGTGAGGGTGTTCTCCCATGATTAATATAGAAAAGGGAAATGTTGGCAATTCACTTAGGAGACCAAAGTGTCTATCTAAGTTGGAGACTTGATTATAGCAGTAGTCCAGCAGCACAAAAGAGTATCTGATTGCATATAAAGTTTTCATTTTAGATTCCCAAATACCTCTCAAGAATACAGTCTGAAACCTCAGTGATTTTCTCATGCCTCTTTCAGACAATGAAAAAAGAAGAAAGCAAAGGCTATCACTCTAAACTATACATCTATGCAAACTATAAATCTATATCCATTTAAGCTAATGTTGTATATATTCTGTTACTAATCCATTGTACAGAATTTCCTGATTATTCCATTTACAAAGATAAATAACTACTAGAGAACATGTTACCGAGGCTGCCATCGGTGATGACATTTTGAGGATGGTCCAGAACATAAAAACTCCTGTCCTCAGGATGCCACTACAGGGGATTGCATCCCAAAACTATGACACTAGACACAAAGACCAGTTTCTTTCCCCATGCCATCACTCTGCTAAACACCTAATTCCCACAGCATTGTTTCATGCCTAAGGATATTTACTCATATATTCTCAGACTCTAGAAGGGGTGCAGAGAAGAACAACAAAGATGATTAGGGACTGGAGGCTAAATTACATAGCCTCCGGTTGCTGGAATTTAGTTTAATGAAAAGAAGGGCTAAGATTGACTTCAGAGGTGGTATTCAGCCAGTTTGGACATGTTCAAGCGAACTAGTAGCTCCAATGATCAGTTGGCCCCACCCATCCAGCCCCACCCTATAATGTCCTTTATTTCCTGCTTTCAACTCAACTCTATTGCGTGCCACAGCTGATTTCCCCCCCCCCCCTCTTGCTGTTCTACTTACTGTTGCTGACTTGGAAGGTAAACAGCTGAGCTTCTAAACACTCAATTTTCAACGCTGCATGCAAGCGCTTTAGGCACATGCCTGCACGCGAAGCATGCGCTCACCGAATGAGTTGTTAAACTGGCAGCATCCCACCACTGGGTGACATGATAGTAGTGTTCTAACATCTCATGGGTTGCCACAAAGAAGAATCAAGCTATTTGATAAAGCTCCTGAGGACAAGAAGCAATAGATGGAAACTACTCAAGGAGAGAAGCTCGTTCTAAGGAGAAATTTCCTGACAGTTAGAACAATTAATTAGTGGAACAACTTGCCTGCAGAAGTTGTAAATGCTTCAACACTGGAAATTTTTAAGAAGAGATTGGACAACTAATTGTCTGAACTAGTATAGCATTTCTTGCCTAGGGAGGAGGGTTGTATTAGAAGGTCCCTTCCAATTCTATTATTCTATTCTATTCTAGAAAGGCTGTATTGTTATTGTCCTTCTCATCTTTCCTATTACCTTCTCCTATTGGTATCTTATGATTTATCACTTTGTTGTTTGCATGTACACTGATAGCTTATGCACCAGACACAAATTCCTTGTGTGTCCAATCACACTTGGCCAATAAAGAATATTCTCATTCCCAAGTTAAATAAACACAAATACCCAAATTCTCAGGTGATAAATGTGCAGCTTTCCCTAATGATATGCATTTTGTTCTAATTCTGGCTGCAAATTTACCTCATATACATTTCAGTATGCAACTTTCCCCCAAGGTGGATTTTCTGAAGATGGCCATTAATTTTTTCTCTCATCAGGGTTGAGTGCACTTCCATCCACTGGAATTTAAAAGGATGGCTGTGCCGTTATAAGATTGTTCTTTCCTGCTTAGTCTTCTATCTTGTCTCTGCCATCAGCATTTCTTCCTGTTGTTGTTCTTAAACATTTTTCCAGTTGTGTCAAACTAGAACAAATAGCTAAAGCATTTGGGCAGGTGTATCCATCTGGGAGATGATAATGAGACAAATAAGACAGCAGACATACTTTCTTTGTTGACTGACAGCTTGCGGGCAATTTCAGGCAATTAATATGGCATACATTTTTATTGACTGGCTTAAACCATTGCATAGTTATCAATTTAACTATCGTCTACCCTGATGGAAGCAGCCCTGAAGCAGCCTCATTTCACCAGCCATTAGCCAGAAGACAAAAATCTTTCTCTCTTCACGCAAGGCTGCACTTCAGAATTCTAGCTTATTATTTCTAACATTGATAATAAGGGTCACGGGAAGAATGATGTCTGTATAGTGACATCAGATATTTTTAAGGAAACATATCTAAATAGATTTTTTAAAAAAACAAGAGAAAGAAAGAATGTGACTTTAAAAAGCAGCAGGCGATAACTTTGCTTCTCTCTGCTTTGCTGAAATTTAACATCAGCATATAGATAGTTTCATCAATTATTGAGTGAGAGTCTAGGTTAGCGAAAAAGGGATGAATTGGAAGTTTTATTTCTGAAGTTTTGAATATAAAACGCTGAACAGACTAAGAAATAGTATGTCAAAATCTTCAGAATTATCTCTTTCCTAGGCTGTTTCTTTTCTGTACAGAAACAGTGCCATAAAAGTCTCATGCTTACGTGTTTCACTTCCATAACATACAGCTTTCAATATTATTTTATTACTGGGCAGATTTGGAGAGGAATCACATTTTCCTTTTATTCCCTTTGAATATGCTCATGTTTAGAATAATTACTGCTTGACTTCTTCAGTTGCAACTAAATTATGCTGTTAAAGAATTATTTAGCTAGCATCTGATATAAGCAATTGTACTTTACTTTTGCTAATGCATACCATACCCCTACCTCCACAAGGCAGGTATACAACCTAATTTGCGATACATGTAGAAATAATAAGAATGGAAGAATTGAAAAATGAGAACTTAACCTGTTTAGCTATTCATACATTGTACCAACAATAACGTATCGTAAACATAATTTCAGCTACAGTTACTAGTGCCTGTTTTAGAGCAGAATGAAGATGGCATCCCTTTGTTAGTCATGCCACCAGTTACCAAATTGACACCTGGTGTCATCTTTCCAGCCTATTGTGGAACGAAACAGGATGGCAATAGCCTTCCTTTGCCAGCCTTGTCAGCTGTGTACCATCCCTGCAACTCTTAATAATGGGGTACAGTTGTAAATGTGCATACTTCATCTCAGTAAGCACAAGACTTTTAAGAATTTAAGGCAGAACAAGAAGCAATGGATGGAAACTAATCAAAATGAAAATCAACAGAGAACTAAGGAGAAATTTTCTGACAGTAAGAACACTTAATCAGTGGAACGACTTGCCTCCAGAAGTTGGAGGTGCTCCGACACTGTAGCTTTTTAAGAAGCAATTGGACAACCATTTGTCGGAAATTGTGTAGGGTTTCCTACTTGAGCAGGGGATTGGACTACAAGACTTCCATGTTTCCTTCCAAGTCTATTATTCTGTTATTCTGCTATACTTGCTTTAATAATGCATATGAAAGTAAACCATTAAACTAAATGAAACAGAACACTCGTGTATCAAAGACTTGCAAGGCTTAGCCTACACATCTGGTTGCAAGTTCTAATATTGAAGCCCATTGGGGGGCAAAGGGAGGATGTGAACATGTATTGTATCTTGTACTGATGAACAACACAGTGCGTGTTTAATTTAAGCAGTTAAGTTTGAGAAAAGTGACTATTTTTCACACTTATGACCATTGCAGCATCCCCATGGTTACGTGATCAAAATTTAGGCATTTGACAACTGGCATGTATTCATGACAGTTGCATTATCCTGGGGTCATATAATCACCATTTGTAACCTTCCCAACTGGCTCCCAACAAGCAAAGACAGTGAAGGAAGCCAAATTCATTTAATGACCCCATGATTTACTTAACAACTGCAGTGATTGGCTTAACAATTGTGGCAAAAAAGACTTTAAAATGGTGCAAAACTCATTTAACAACTGTTTTGCTTAGCAGCAGAAAATTTGGGTACAATAGCAGTCCTATCTCAATGACTACCTGGTATTCAAATATGGTTGAAATCTGGGTGAGCCAAAAGTTGCTCACTTTGTATTTGGAAATCCCACAATATTTTAACCTGCTCGTTTTCAACTACTTTTTCACCTCTATGTTCCCACCACATATTTTCATTTCTGGCACATGATAATTTTCACAGACATTTCTGTGAATAATTTTGGTGAATGTGCAATGTTTGAGAATGAAGTATTCTTTTTAATCAAGAAATCCTTTTTTCTCCTTAGAATATTTTTTTAAAAATATAGCATGTATACTGTATTACTTTCACGAGAGAAATGTTACATGGACATATGGGAAAAGGATGTCAAATGGCCAGAAATAGAACTATTCCTTTCTCTTTTTTATTTATTTTTCTCTCTTTTCTTAGTTATTTTAGTTTTCAGAATAAAACAAAACCAAAAGTTTTGGAGTAAAGTTATGATATATTAAAATTAATAATCATAATTGTAACTAATGTATCCAAGATGGATACTAATGACATTTCATTAAGCTTGAAGGCATGATTGAAATAAAACTGCCATCAGTAATTTTCTAAAATGCTATGAGGAGTTTTATGACCCTTTAGGGTAAACCTTGAAAAATTCAAAAGTGTTCTTTTTTTTTTTTCCCTAAAAAGAGACACAAATCAACATTATGGTCTAATGATATCTCCAGCCTTTTAGCCCTGGGAAACTATGAAAATCCCTTCCAATATTGGATCAAAGTATTTCTTGTAGAAGAAAGCATGACCCTTGATGGGAGCTAGGATATTACCATGACCAAGAGCATCTGCAAAGTCCTTCCATGAAAATTAGGTGTCTTTATATTATAGACACCTGTAGAAAAAGGCTATTATAAATGGCTCCCTTAAATCCAGCATTAATTCTGGCATTAGATGTTATTGTAGATCAGCAACATCTTGAGTCTTGAAAAAGTATGTATATACAACTGCGTTTTCTTCTATTCTGCTGTTCAAAATGCTACATGGTCTTTGAGACTGAGAATTTGTTTCATTTTTCACTACTGATAAGCCTCCTGTATCTTTGGCACTGGCTTTGGAAGTGATTTGGCAAGCTATGGATATCTTTTAAGACAATCCCTACTGCAAACAAGAAAAAGATTTGGGTTCATGGTGTTGGCTGGTGACCAACTTTTATCCTTCCTCACTTATCAAGTGGAGAAAATACTAGCTATCTCAGCTTGCGTTGGTGAAATGATTACATAAGAATGATTATTCATGTATTAAATTGCCACACTGCCCATCTCACCAGAGTGACTCTGGGTGATTTAATAACAAAGTAACATAAAATAGGACTAAATTTACAGTTAGATACAAAATTAAAAGCAAGGTTAAAATGTACAAGTTAAAAGTCAGAATCTGTTGGAAAGCAGTCATGCCATTCAGGAGGAGGAGTCAAATGAGGACTTAGCTGGAGTTCTTACGTAAACAGAAGAGGACCAGGTCTGAATTCCCCACACACATACAAACTTCTTGGTTTCTGTTGGACTTTATCTAGTCTCTAGGCTGGGGCAAACTACCAGCCTGGGAAGATTCCTGTGAAATTGGCACAGAACAATAAAGTAGTTAACTCTGAATGAACTCTACAGATGTGGGTCTGGTCATTCATGCCTGACAGAATCAAAGTTTAAAAATTCACAAGGAAACAATAAAACCATACAGACATATATATCTAACTGTAATAAAAATAGAAATTACAAATTATGTCTAAAAGATGGAGTGGAAAGGAGTAGGATGAGCTGGGGTGGAGCTGGGGTGGCTTAGTGGTTAGAATGCAGTATTACAGGCTAATTCTGCTGACTGCGGGCTCCCTGCAATTTGGCAGTTCAACCAGGTTGACTCAACCTTCCATCCTTCCGAGGTCAGAAAAATGAGAACCCAGATTGTTAGGGCAATATGCTGATTCTATAAACTGCTTATAGAGGGCTGTAAGGCACTATAAGCCTAAGTGCTATCTGCTATTGGCCCATCAAGCATCTTCAATGTGATACTCTTCTAGTGGGGCCCCCAAACCACTATCAGAGGCAAGTCTTCAGATTCTTGTTGCGGATCAGGCAGGTGGCAGCCAATCTGGGAGGGCAAGATGTTTGAAATATTGCTTTGTTTCTCATTTAATGTGCAATTATTACTTTTTATTTGCCTATAGACCATTCTCAAGTCAGTGGGCAGATTCAAGCAGAATCAGATAAGAATGATGTGTGTACTGAAAGCGAAAACAAAGTAGACATCAATAGAGGGGTGGGAAACTTTAGTTCATTTTTCCTGTAATGCAACATTCTATCTTTTCCAAGATAGTATATTTTATTTAACCTCTCATTATTTTATTTAACCCCCTTATATTCATTTCTTTTCTTTCTAACTAATCTCTCACTTAAGTACTTCACTCTCCTAGTTCCACCCTTTATCTCACTTACTGACACAGGATCCAATGTCTTCTCGTCAACCTAAGACAGGGGTCTGCAAAGTTGGTTCTTTTAAGACTGGTGGACTTCAACTCCCAGAATTCCCCAGCCAGCTATGCTGGCTGGGGAATTCTGGGAGTTGAAGTCCACCAGTCTTAAAAGAGCCAACTTTGCAGACCCCTGACCTACAACATTCTACCATTTCTTGCCTGAAAACACCTCCATCCAGCATCCTTTAATCCTTATAAATAGACAGGGAAAACTGTCTTCCAATTGAATCTGAGCTGATGAAATATAGCATATATATATATGGCGGGGCGGGGGGGGGTGTTAAATGCCATGGGGACATGGCTTCAGAGAATGACTAGATGGTTCCAGGCCTTTTTTTTTAAAATTCATAACAAAGACTATGGCTAGGCAAATTAAAATGCAGTTCTTTTTCCTGTATGCCAACATAAGGCAAGAAATGCATTCAAAGCCAGCAGTTTAAGCAAACTGCCAATAGAAGATGAAATGCCTTGTATTCTTTAGATGTGAGCTCAATATGGAGCTGTCTGGATGTCTTACAAGTCAGTCATGGATCCTAATGCAAAATCTAACACACTAGGATATCGTGTGGCTTTCTGATTTTCTCTAGAGGAACTCAGAATCACAATGATTCGTACTTGCTGCTTTTGCCCCCTGGAAACAGGCACTACAGAGTTAAAACACTGGAGGAATTATTTATATACTTTAGCGCTCAACAACTTTTCATTTAAAAGATACGTTATTTCATTGTTGTTGTTTATACAGAAAGCTTCTGAATTAAATCATCCAAAGAATATAAACTATAATATGGACAGCTTTGTCTTGGTAAATATCATAGGGACCAAGAAATTTGAAAGATTTAATAATACCAATTCAAACCCACAGCAGACCTTCTTCGCTCTGGGGGCCATAATAATTACAACTGGAAAGAAGTTGGATATTTTAAGTAGAAATCATCTGAGTTCTGATTCTTATATATGAGGATGTATATGCAGTCCATTCTCTGTTCATGAAATGTTTTCCATCCTTTCCCATCATAGTCTAGCAAAGAATAATTTTTGCACTGTGAGATGCTAAATATTTGTCCATTTCTATACTAGCCCAAAGGGACGTGGTGGCTCAGTGGCTAAGACTCTGAGTTTGTCGATCAGAATGGTCGGCAATTCGGCAGTTCAAATCCCTAGTGTCGCGTAATGGAGTGAGTGAGCTGTCGTTACTTGTCCCAGCTTCTACCAACCTAGCAGTTTGAAAGCACATAAAAATGCAAGTAGAAAAATAGGAACCATCTTTGGTACAAAGGTAACAGCATTCCATGCGCCTTCAGCCTTTAGCCATGCTGGCCACAGGACCACAGAGATGTCTTCAGACAGTGCTAGGTCTTCGGCTTTGAAATGGAAATGAGCACTGCTCCCTAGAGTTGGGAATGGCTAGCACATATGGGCAAGGGGAACTTTTACTTTTACCTTATACTAGACCATCTTCCTTAGGAGTCTGTTCAAATCGGAAACTAAGGGTTATTTGGCCTTCCATTTTGAGCCCTCTCCCAAGAATACGCATTTGGTCTTATGGGATTAATTGTTGTGCTTTATGATCACAAAAAAATAATAAAACAAAATAAAATAAAATAATAGAAAAGTTTAGAACAACAAAAACCAGAAAAGAATCAAGAATATTGAGGACAAATAAAATCAACCTATCCTTTTAGTATAAAAAAATTCCCATAAAGAGTGTGTACTAGTTTAGTACATTGTTATATCTTTATATTATCCCTTTATGTATTCAGTTACTAATCAATAGTCTGCTATTTTATCTGATTATTCAGCAAGAAACAATCTTCTCTCCCTTCAGTTCTGTCCTGCCTGAGCTGTTGACATAATATTTTGTGCAACCCCTCAACTCAGATATTTTCATTAACAAAAGGGAATATATTTTTATCTAATTAAAAAAGGGATTAAAAGGTTTTGATTTTGAGATCTATACATAGTAACCGAAGTATGAAAAGTGGAACCTAAATATAAAGTCTAATTTTAAGTTTCATTTACACTGTGTAGATTTTACATTTAAGTTGCAGGTAAACTAGAGAATATCATTGTTAATGTGAGGATTGATTGATGGGTGTCATCTCCATGACCCAAATAACCTTCTTTTGGCTGCTTTGTATTAGATCTTAATTCAGCATGCAAAAATCATTAAGAGGATAAGTTGCAGCAGCACAAATACACCACTGTGAAGCTATTGATGCTCTTTTGAATGCATGAATGGAGACCCAGCATCAGATGGTGAAGGTCCTTCCACCTCTATATACAGATAGTGCTTAGCTGATATTCTGTGTATGTGTATTTGCTCTCCATAGTAACTGCTGCACAGGCTGCAACATCATTTGTGGTGTGAAGAAGAAAAAAGATTAATATTTTTTTCTAGCTACTCAGGAATAAAGGGTAATTTTCAGGAAATGTGCTTTGCTGAGGATCTTCCAAGACCTTTGGTCTTGATATGCTCCTATGAAGCACCCAGCCTCAGAAAGCAGAAAGAGTTGATTTTTTTCCCTTTCCTATAACTGGAAATAGCCATTGTGACTTCATAGGGAGAAGCAAATAGAGGTGCCAGTTCTCTTCGGGCAAACCAGTAGCGGTGGCTGCGGGAGGTTCCGACGCCCCGACATAATGTGTGAGTGTGCATGCACAAAGGTGGTGCACATGCTCACATCTGTGAACCGGTAGGGAAACTAAGTGAATCCCACCACTGAAGCAAATGTAACTTCATTTTCAGGTGGTATATTTGATAGGAATCGTTGCAAAATAGCTCAAGTATTATAGTTCAAGAAGAAGCTCTTCCTGCTTCCTATGGAATACTGTTATCTCATATGTCTGATATGAGATACTGTTATTCATTGTATGCTGAAGTTTTATTTCTCTTTTACAAGTTGCTAGTGAAACAAATATAACATTTCTAACCAATTACCAGTTGTCAATATTTTCAAACTTAGAAAAACAATATTCATTTGTTTTTCTGTTTCTTTTACTACATTGCTTGATGAAGAGAAAGGTATTGCCAGATTAACACAGAATCTTTTAATGTAAACTTATTGCAAAATCCCCTTACACTTCTATATTCTGTATTCAGTTTCTATAAATACATCCTGTTTTTAGTGCTGTATTTCTGACAATAAGGGAAATGCAAATATTTTAAGTTGATCTTTGTCTAATATGATTTGGATTAAAAGCCAAGATAAATATTTGCATTTTAGTTAAATTTAGGATGAATTTCTGCTCTCCAAATAACGTTACCAATTCATTTATAAAACATTTAAAGACTACTTTGGAAAACACATTGAATTGCCATTCTATTTCATTATAGTGCTTTCTATTTCCCTGTTTTTAAACTAAATCACTTGACTTATTTGCTAATGTCAGTAATGCAATATATTAGAATAAACTTTATATTAAATATGCGCTATTAGGGACCCAGTTAGGTTTATTACTTGACTCCCTTGAAATTTTGGCAAGAGCTTCATCCCAATTACAATAGAAGCATTGCGATATTTTCAGCACCTAAGGTGGTTATACATATTTGGACATTATTGGGTAAGAAAATAAATGTTCCTAATTCAATGACATATTTTAAATAACAAATGTAAATACTGTTTTCAGTACTATGCAAAAGTTGACAAAATACAATATATTTTTCCCCTTTCAGGTTCTTTTTGTTTATTTTCCCACTATTCATGTCATTTACTACCTTGTGATGTTTAGTTAATGATAAATATGATTTATATGCACTACACTAATCAGTTTTGTATGTTTCCTTTTCCTGTTTTCAATTTTAAGAAAACTGACAAAGCTGAGATTAAAAAAAAAGAATTATAATTCTGATTTGCACAAGTGCAGGACTTACTGCTGCTTTATAAAGGAGTTCTTCTTCCTCAAGAATACATCAAATGGACTTATTTAGTTGATTTCTATATGGAAAAAGTGTAAATGTGACCTAGAAATGCTTTTTTCCCCTAAACTGAAACATCAATCTATATTTCTTAAGGTGAATTGGATGGCATTTGGAGTAATTATCTATAAAGTATTTCGTCAAACAGCCATGCTAAAGCCAGAAGTTAGCTGCTATGAAAATATAAGGTAAGAGTCAACTTTGAGAGAATTCTTTGGCAGCATGTTTTAAATTGCTACCAAGCAATGTTAGTCTTAGCTATCTACAACTCTGTCAAGAGTTTTTAGTTTCTTAATGTAATAAGAAAGGATATCCTCACTGTATTGCTTTAAAGTATTTATTTTGCTGACCAATGCCTAAATTCCACAGGATGTTTTTCTTTACAAAAGAATATTGATATTTTACCCTTTATAAGGATCTCTTGGGAGCAAAATAAGAGGGAAACAAAAAGATATCCTGACATCACAAAATGCCGAGACATTTGCAAAAACATTATTTCTTGTTGTATCAATATTTCAAGTTAAATTTTTCAACTTGGGTTGCTAAGTTGTCTGCTTCTGCAGCTGTCGGCTGGGAAGACAGTCCCTCTAGATCAGGGGTGGGCAAACTCGCGTCGTCAGGGCGGTGTCACATGACATATCTGGACTTTTCCCACTTCGCTAAACCGGGCGTGGGCGTGGCCAGAGCATGGGCCAGGAGTTGACAGCCCTGCTCTAGATCATCCTTCAGAGTTAAAGCTTTGAGAGTTTTTTTTTTAACAACAAATCTGAGATTTAGCCCAGCTAATATGACCATTTTACTCTTGCAAAACAGATTATAGTTTTCATATTGCATAAAAATCCAGATACGAGACTCTTTAGTAAGGGGAGCCAAATATACGTTTAACCCTCTTGTTCTAAACTTTCGGTAGGGCTTTTGATGTTTCACTCTATTTCCAGAGAGATTTTGGAAATAGGTGTTCCGTATTTTTTTTCCTCCTTCACCAGGTTTTGTTTTTTATTGTTATTCTTTTTTTTTTTATTTCATGAGCTGCTATGATTTTTCCATCAATCTGTTTTCTTTAAAACTGATTTATAGAGACCTTGAAAAGCATTTGTGCTGGAAAAGCTGGAATGTGCTATAGGGACCATTGAAAGCAACTTACTGTTTTTGTTGCTTGGAAACATTCACGTTGTTTCAAGTCATTGCACTAGATTTATAGTTAGGATTTAGCAGCTGTTTGATTGATCACTTTGCTCTCATTCTCCACCTGATCAGTTCTCACAGAGAGCCCAGTCTAATGGAGTCAAATGGTTATGGTATACATGTCTAAGGAAGCAGCATGAAAAGAGAGGTGATGGGGGTGGGAGATTTGTGTGTGTGAGAGAGGGGGGACAGGGAGACAAAGAGAGAGAGAGAGAGAGAGATGGGGAGAGAGAGATAAAGAGAAAGAGATAACTTTCTGCAAAGGAAGTTCGAAATCAGTGAGCTGCAAATGAAACAGAAAACTAATGACTGAGTCCATTTGCAAGAGCACACTATGTAATTTGTCATCGCTTATGACCAAAGCTGGAGAAACATATTAGAATGCGTTAACGTAAGAAGAGAGAAACAATCTCAGGGAACAGATCTGTGAGCTGTTTGGGAGTCAATATCTTGACCCTGCAACAATTTAAACTTCCTTTGCCTCGTGAAAGCAAAATCGTTTCAGAATAAGGAGAAAGTCTGCGTTTTGAACAAACTAAGCACTATCTCTGAGGCTGAAGCTGAGAATCAGCCCAAAAGTTCCCTCTGATGCCTGGCACATATGCTGACCTCAGAGCATGCCATACATTTCTTTTTTCCCCAAGGTTTCTTAGGGGGTATACTTCATAACAGACATGTGTTTTACCTTGGGGAATTGCACCAACAGTAGATTTAAAATCAAATCATATGGTTCTGCAGCACACTAGAGAAAACAGATTTGAAGATTAAGACAGCCAGTGTTTAAAAGCCATCAGCGTTTCCACTTTTGTTGGTGACTGCTCAGAAAACAAAATAGGAACTTTATTCCAGCCATGGCACTGCAGCACACCCTAAAGCAGAAACCATGCCACTGCAGTGCAGAATGCAAGGGTTTGTCAGTGATTCACATTTAAGGAAAGGAGCTAGAAAGAAAAGCAAGGCTAACAGCTCTTCTTTCCCTTCTCCCTAGATCCTGCGCACGAGGGGCACTTTCTCTCCTTTTTCTCCTGGGCGCTACGTGGATTTTTGGCGTGCTCCATGTCATCCAGGGATCAGTGGCCACGGCATATCTTTTCACAATTTTCAATGCATTTCAGGGACTGTTCATCTTTGTATTTCTTTGTGTGCTGTCACGAAAAGTAAGGGTTTTTTTCCAATATATGTAAACAGACCATGAGGTGCATTTATACAAAATTATCCTAAAAATGTTCTTCTCTTTCCTGCCATCCTTCATTCTGTCCCCCTGTCCCTCCTTCCCTGTCTTTCTGTCAATATATTCCTTCCTCCCTCTCTTCCTTCCTCCCTCCCTCCCTCTCTGTCAATATATTACTTACTTGCTTGCTTACTTAGCCACTCACTCCCTGTCTTCCTTCATCTCCCTCCCTCAGTGGAAAGCCAATTCTAAATCTTCCCAGGAATACTGACACTCTCCCTCTCTCCCTCTCTCCTTCCTCCCTTCCTTCCTTCCTTCTTTCCTTCCAGTAAATATTTACATGAAGGAAGGAAGAAGGAAGGAAGGAAGGAAGGAAGGAAGGAAGGAAGGAAGGAAGGAAGGAAGGAAGGAGAGAGGGAGAGAGGGAGGGTGTCACTACTACTTGAAAGTCAGAGCTGTTTCAGAAGAGCTTGAATAAAATTGGCTCTTGGAAAGTTTGATTGACTCATTAGTCACCCAAACTCCAGCCTCAGTAAAAGAACGTTCTCTGAAACTACTCCTTGCATTTTCCAAGTAGTAATCTTGGTACTCAAGCTGCAAACCAAAGTAGTAAAGAAAACATCTCTAATGTCTACATTGTTCCACCACCCACACAATAAGGGCAATACTGGTAATTATGTTTAATCTATTTCATCATTTTTTCCACATCTTATGCAGGATGATCTGCTCAGTGCAGTAATCTAAATTTATATATATATATATATTATATATACAGTATATAATATATATATATATATTGATGAAGTGGATATATTGTTACATTATATATTACAAGTAATCTAAATTAATATATATATATATATATATATATTATATTACAGCTCCTGTTTGTTAGGCCTATTTTTTGAGGAGGGCTAAGGAGCCCGAAATGGATCCATCCTGGTCTCTTAATTAATTATTAATCATCCCTTAAAAATCTAACATATATATATATATATATATATATATATATATATATATATATATATATATATATATATATATATATATATATATATATATATATATATATATATATATATATATATATCTCCTGTCACATTCATAAGTACCTGCTTGATTATCAAACTGCTCTTGCTTATAAAATGTTTTGCCTAACATTCAATCTAATACTGCCCATCTATTACTGAAGGGCCTTATTCCATAATTTGCAATCTATGATAGAGAACATATTTGAAGCCAATTCAGATACTTGAAAAGTGCTAGCATATTCACTCAAGCATCTTTTCTGAAGGTTAAACAGACTCAGTTACTGCAATTTCTCTTTGGAAAAATTAATGTATACCCAGACTGCATATGTTGAGCTGCACCCCATAGTTGATAAACTGTTAAGACAGTACTCTGGTTTAGGTAACAGTAAAGCTAAAGGTTCCCCTTGCACAAATGTGCTAGTCGTTCCCAACTCTAGGGGGTGGTGCTCATCTCTGTTTCAAAGCCGAAGAGCTAGCGCTGTCCAAAGACATCTCTGTGGTCATATGGCCAGCATGACTAAATGCCGAAGGCACACGGAACACTGTTACCTTGCCACCAAAGGTGGTTCCTAATTTTCTACTTTCATTTTTACATGCTTTCGAAATGCTGGGTTGCAGAAGCTGGGACAAGTAATGGGAGCTTACTCGGTTAAGCATTACCAGGGATTCGAACTGCTGAACTGCTGACCTTTCTGATCAACAAGCTCAATGTCTTAGCCCCTGAGCCACCACGTCCATGACCCTGGTTTACTTTGTGCTATTCTTTTTCTGTCTTGGCACAAGAAAAATGAAGGGGGAAGAAAAAAAGTGGGGAAAGTGTCTTTGGGTAACAATTACTGGCAAGAGAAGACCCCCCCCCATGATATTGAACTGTCATTAAAGGTTTTGACGACCATCTTCAAAGCGCTCCATGGCTCGGGGCCTAGTTATATGCGAGACCGTCTTCTGCCCCATACATCCCTTCGTCCGCTCCGCTCCCACAGAGAGGGCCTTCTCAGGGTGCCGTCAGCCGAACAATGCCGGTTGGCGACACCCAGGGGAAGGGCCTTCTCTGTGGTGGGCCCTACCCTCTGGAACGATTTACCCCCTGAACTACGTACCATCTCAGACCTCCGCCTCTTCCACCAGCGTCTTAAGACGCACCCTTTCCAACAAGCCGGCCTAGCATAACCTCCCATTCTGACCATTTTTAGATAGTTTTATTTGGGGCATTTTATACAATTTTAACACAGGGTATATTTAATATTTAATAGTTTTTTAAATTTTGTATCTTTGTTATATTTGTTATGTTTTTTAAATTTCCTGTGCGCCGCCCTGGGTCCTTTTTGGAGAAGGTGCGGGGTATAAATCTAATAAAATCTCAAATCTCAAATCTCAAATGACCACTCTAGGAATTAGTTACATGGGTTAAAGTGGCTCTTTCCTTCTTGCCTCTCTACTTCTCCCCCCTACCACTATTAGCAAGGCAAGCAAGGACAAATCTGAGCAAGTCCTCTGCTGTCAGTTTTCTAATCCTTAGCAATCTTTACTTCTTTGGATTGGAAAAGTGGCACCAAAATGCCATTTTCCCACACCATTTTCCGTCTACTCATGGCAAGAGAAGAAGTGGAAGGAGAATAAGAAAACAAGTCTGATGCTCCCAATTCTCCAATTCCATGGTTTCTATCTGAGAGGCCCTAAGAATCTGTTCCCTTCCTGCTTCTTTCCCTATACTCTCACAATCAAAAGGAAACAGGGTTGGAACACCTCTTTAGCGATCATCTTCTTCCCCCACCTGCATGACCAATCGTGAGACATTCTTGAAGACTGTTGAATTGTTTTCTCATAAGGTGGTGTAGTCTAAAGAATCCCTCCATCCCCACTTCCCTTCCCTTGGGAGAATTACTGAACACATCTTATCTCAAATGAGACACCGCAGCTGATCCAGACATCAAGGATTCTATTAGCAGAAAGTAGAAAGCATGCATTAAAACTGGAACAGAAAAGTCTGCGGGGTGCCTTTGCAGTGAAGGGCAAAAGTTTTGGGAAGACATCCTTATATATTTATATCTTTCTGAAATAGTTAACAAGGCAACTGCTGCCTCTGTTAGGAGGCCTTAAGAAAGAGTCCTTTATTTGTAGTTCCTTGTCAAAAAAAACACCACTTCTCTGAACTTGTTCTAGGCATACAGGATTTACGTGTCCACCTCTGTTTTATAGGAGGGCATCACAAAGTAACAAGGACCAAACTGATTGGCTGACTGACTGACTGACAGAATGATGAGGAAGATTGTTTTTTTATTTATTTGCACAAATGCAAAAGGATAACAGTTTAAAGAAAAAAGGAATTATACCTTGCTGTTTCATACTTGACAAAAAAAAATAAGCAGAGCTGTAAAATTAAGTTTCCGAATTCATAATTTAAAAAAAAATCTTCACCAGGAATTACCAGAACAGATATGAAGAAACCCACAGCATGTTTGGGATCAAGTGACTAGTAATTTCCTGCAAACAGAATAGTTTCCCTGGAAATCAGTTGGAAAGTTTATGAATGAATGAATGAATGAATGAATGAATGAATGAATGAATGAATGAATGAATGAATGAATGAATGAATGAATGAATGAATGAATGAATAAATAAATAAATAAATAAATAAATAAATAAATAAATAAATAAATAAATAGCTGTTCTCCACAGCTGTACCATGCAGGCCTTAAACACCTGGTTCAGATTTGAATAAGATCTAAAGAAAACTATAATCTGAACTAGAGAGTGTTGGAAATGCACACATTAAATGCATTATAGTAATGTTGGAGTCTGATTTGCAGTAGTTTGGTGCCCCATTCTTAAAAGTGAGTCAAGAATTGCCATCCTGCTTGAATAAAATAATTCATGCACATGCATAATTCACAGTCATGTATTAGGACTTTGAAATCTGATTTATATAACACAGGTCTGAGATTTCAGAAGGCATTTCAAATTATACAGCAGTAATCCTATCAAATAATTAAAGAGGTTCACTAACTATAGTCATTTGATTCCGGACTGAAACTTTTTATGTAATGTCCTACAGCTTACATTGTCAAAATCTCATCAGCATCTTTTTCTCATTCCCTACAGGGCCAAATTATCTAAACCCCTTCTAACAGAATAAGCCACATTTGGTAGAAGACGTTTAAAACATATATATATATATTTACCTGTTAGTAAGCCAAGGTGCTCATGGTATCTTTTCATTTCAGATCCAGGATGAATACTCCAGACTGTTCAGAAATGTCCCTTGCTGTTTTAGATGCTTGAGGTAAATTGATGGAAAGCCATGATGAGCAGCATTGTGGAAGGAAGCAGAAAACGAGAGGCTTTCGAAAAATTGCTATATTGTGAAAGTATGAAATGAGTTACTGAGCTGTCGTCTCTCTTAAATCAATTATTTTCTCTCCGGTATAGGTATTGTACTTAAATGTGCACTCAGGCACGCTATATTGTGTACAAAAACTGCATATCTGTACAAGACAGACTGGTTTATTGTGTAACAAATAAGGCTTCTAAAAGCGCCCAGGACTCTTTAGGGCAAACAACTAAAGCTTGAAAGAGGGAAAAGTGAATCCAAGGTGAAAAGCTTTCTGTTGTTATTGGCAGATTGACTCTTCATTTCATATCTAATGCTTGGAAATGAAATAATTTCACTTATTGCTATTTAAAGAGAGTACAACCCATTACAGTGTTTAAAAAAGGTTTTACCTGGGTCAAAATATCGTATCTTGCCTTGAAAGCTGCTAAATTTAACAAAATAGTGTGAGCAGTTCTTTAGTTCTGATCATAAGGGGAAAAAATACTTTGATTTGTCTAGCTGAAAGTTTAGACAGAAGGCATTGTAAGATGGGTGGACTTCAACTCCCAGAATTCCTCAGCCAGCCATGCTGATTGATGAATTCTAGAAATTAAAGTCTGCCTGTCTTAAAAGCATCAAGGTTGAAAAAAACACCATCTAACCCTGTCCTAAAGTTGTGGTGCATGCTAATCATTCACTGTCCACATGGGAGGGGAAGGGGATTCTCTGTGTTTATCAATACAGAGTTCGGGATATAAAGGAAATCTGCCCCACACAGTTCTTTTAAAGTCAATGATCTGCTAATGGGGATTTATGACATGGCATGGTCAATAGTGATACATAGCCTATCAGTTATGTCTAGTTTAATGAAAAGAAGAACTAGAGGAGACATGATAGTAGTCTTCCGATATCTCAGCAGCTGCCACAAAGAAGAGGGAGTCATACTATTCTCCAAAGCACCTGGGGGCAGAACAAGAAACAATGGGTGGAAACTAATCAAGGAGAGAAGCTACTTAGAACTGAGGAGAAATTTCCTGACAGTTAGGACAATTAATCAGTGGAACAGCTTGCCTCCAGAAGTTGTGAATACCCCAACCCTGGAAGTCTTTAAGAAGATGTTGGATAGCCACTTGTCTGAAATGGTATAGGGTTTCCTGCCTTGTTCCTTCTAGTCCAACAAGTTCCTGTTGGACTAGAAGACCTCCAAGATCCCTTCCAACTCTGCTATTGTATTAGTATTCATTATTACCAGCTCAAACCTTTTACTCAAAACAATCTAGCTACATAACAAAGAAAAGGTGGGGCTCTTTATGTTTGACAGAGATGTGTATTTAAAGAAAAGCTTTTCTTATGCAATACTGCATCAAAATATGCATTAGGCCAATGTCACAACAGTGAGTAGATCACCGGTATGGAAAGCATTTGAAAGGACAAGTTTACAAAGCAACCTCTCCTTAAAACTTTGTGGAAGCCATGTCCCAAAGAACGCTCAACATGACCCTTTGAAAGTTTCACCCAGTTGCATACAGAGATACAGAAAGGGGGAGAGGGAGGGAGGAGAGAGGGAGGAGAGAGGAAGAGGTGTAGATTACCTGAGGAAAAGTTCTGCAAGAACTCATGATATTAATGTCTTTGCAGCCCCACATCCAACATGGTGGTCACAGTTATGGTGATGAAACTAGTAGTTGCACCAGGTGGGAGACAGTTACCAAATCTCCAAAGTACTGTAGGATCTAAGTCACGAGTGTCAAATTCACAGTGTTAGGCTGCCATCACATGATGATTCACGATGTTTTTCCCTTCGCAGAGATGGGGTGGGCCTGGCCTGTGCATGACGCATCTGCCCTGTGGGCTGCCAGTTTGACACCCCTGATCTAAGTCAACCTGTTACAAACAGGAGCATAGCCATGTAATTTGGCCTGTGTGAATTGATTTAAGTTTGCTTTAATGAATTGAATCAGATAGTGGAAACAATGTGATTTGGTTTGCTGAAATTAAGAAGGCCTCCCAATTCCTTTGCCAAAGTAATGTTGGTAGTCTCAAACAACTGAGTCTCATTAGGCAGGACTAATTTGATACTGCCCAAAGTATGCATTGGACCTTCCCAGCCCAGATAAGCTTTAGCATATGCTAGTGGAATTTAAACTGAGCATGGTGCCCAAGCCAAATGCCCAAGCCAAGTGCCATATGGAGTTACAGTTGTGCCTCCTTCTGACTGCAGTTCTGTATATTTTGCATGTATATGTGAAAACTGCATTGTATATAACACCGTTTGCTTCCAGCAAGAACTCTTCAGGCCAGTAGGATCATTGGAAGACTAATTTCAAAAAGCTTAAATGTATGTGAAACCTATAAATTAAGAGGCTTTCCAGAAATGCAGAATTTCTCTAGTAGGCTTCAGTGAGAAACAAATTTAGAGGACTGAATAAATGTGAGATGAACATGTATGCCTAGATGTAAGTGTAAATCTGCTTATTGGATTAAATAAATCCTTTCAATTAAGAATATCAAAGAGAATGTTGCTGTTTTCCAAATGCCAGAGCATCTATATAATAATAAATCAAATCTATGTTAACAAGAACAGGAGTGTTGTCATAGTAATTTTACCTCCTCCACTGTTCTATCTTGTAATTTCAAAGCCTCTGAAATCTCAGGGATGGTGGGGAGGGCTAGGGATATTCACAGCAAAACACTGGCGATGTCAAGGAACAACAGTAGCCATCCGAATAGGTCCCCTATAACCAGTATTTGATGTAAAGAAACAAGTTACATAAAAAATAGTTCTCCATCTTTTTCTAGTCTAAATCTCAGCTGAATTAGAAATGCAACTAGGCAGTGAAGTTCAAAGATACAAGCAACAAAAGACTTTCTTTATATGTCTTTGAGATTGTTGTTTTTCTTTATAGAGGGACCTTATATTTTTCCTTGTTGTTTTTATTTCTTTTTTTAGTCCTATCCTTTGCATTTCTTTCTTTAATTCTTCACTTTCCTACTGAAAGGCAGCTCCTAGTTATGGCTATTTATCCTATTGTTCAAGTCACCTTGCAACCAAAGGATTATATCAGTAATGTAATATTAATGTGAAGTTATTATTGCATTACTTTAAAAACACTCTGGACACAATGCAGCAAATTAATTATTTGCTGATCTCGCCCTCAATTCCCCCACGTAAAAGCTCTCAGGATTATATTTTATTTTCAGTCCATTATTTAAACAGGCTTTTTTAAAAAAAAAAATCAACACAATCCATTTCCAGAAGTCATCCAGGAGGCCTGCCATTACAGAACCCTTTTGTTGTTACAATATATATATATATTCACCATCAACAGCTACTCTATACAGAGAGGGATAGAACTGACTAATTGTTCATGCCACCTCCTATCTCATCAATTACTGTTCTTGTCCCTGTTGTAAGAAGAGTCCTATGTTAGCCAAAAAATCAGAAGTCTCGTAACATTATTGGTTCATTTGTTTTAAGAGCAGCAACTCACAAAAGCTTATACCATTTTAATATAAGATTGCTTAGTCTGAAAAACGTGCTACAATCTCCTCCTGATGTTTCTTTCTATTAGCTATTGACCATCAGAAATGTTCCTTCAAGAATCACATGGTCCTGCAGTGGGAATGGAGAGGAAGTAGTCCATCTGGATTATTATTAATGTTCTCTTTCAGACTCTGACTATGAGGAAGCCAGAACAAAATGCTATAGCAGTGATGGCAAACCTATGGCACGCATGTCACAGGTGGCATGGAGAGCCCTCTCTGCGGGCATGTGAGCCATCGCCCCAGCTCAGCTCTACCGTGCATGCACGCATTCCTCCCACCAGCCAGCTGGTCTTTGGGTCTCTGCTGTGTAGGCACAGGAGGAGCGGTGCATGTGGGTATTTTGTATTTGTATTTATTGAATTTATACCCCGCCCTTCTCCAAGCGGACCCAGGGCGGCGCACAGGAACATTAAAAACATACAAACATATAAAACTATTTTTAAAAAGCTTATTCATGTGTTTGCATGTGTACAAGTGGGGTGCACATGCAGGGGTCACGTGTGCACAGGGGGGCATGCACCAGAGTCACACACACACATGGGGGGCACACGGCTGGTTGCTCATGCATTGTATTATGGGTGCATGCATGCATACATGTGCTTGCACCTTTGACACACAACAGCAAAAAGGTTAGCCATCACTGTGCTATAACTTAGATGGAAAATATATAATTCTTTCCAGGCTAATGAGCCACCTGATTTTTGCCTAGATAAATATTATTAACATTTCTATTGGAGGTTTTTTAATGAAAATTAGACCTCTTTTGGCAGAGTTTAAATTGCATGAATACTTTATTTTTCTTCATCAGGTGATCTCTCATTCAACAACTTCTTTCCCAAGCTGTTTTGTTTAAACATAAAAACCTGTGCTCAGTTCATTTCCTTCATTGTCTTTATTGTCACCAACAGCATCACACCACCTCTTCTATTTGGGGTTGCAGCTTTCCCAAAAAGTTTATCTCTAGTGGGTTTTCAAATCATCATTCCTTCTGAGCCTTCTCCACCCTTGGCATTGAGGGTTCCTTCAAGCTAGCCCTTATTTATCCACAGCTTTAATAATGCTCACGTTCGCCAAGTAACTCTTCCATTATTGCCCTCAATGTCAGCTCTACCAGATTCGGTTTAGTGCCTCACAAGTATCCTGCCATCAAAGGCTGGAAGGGAGGAGGGAGGATGAAAGGGCAAAAAAGCTGGGTATGTATGTGATGAGAAATCAGGAGGGGGAAATGATAGGTGATAATGACCAGAGCAGTCCTGTTCATTGTTTGTACTAGCAATCCAAGGCCAAGCACTGTGAGAAATATGTGGATTACCCCCAAATATCTGAGTGTTCTCAAAACATCTGGGTGAGCTCCGGACTAGTCACAAGGGAAGGATGGCTGTGGGTGAATCTTTTTTGTATTTTGCAAGCACAGACGAATTCAGAGCTGGCTTGACTTTACTGCAACCGATTCCTTTAGTAAAAGAACTTGCTTTGGAGCCAATGGTCTTCCTTCCTTCCTTTCTTTCTTTCTTTCATAAGGGATCAGATTGGGACAATCAAGACTCTCCATAATAGATTATTTCCCTTTTCTTATTAAAGATCTGTCTGTCTACCCATCTGAGTTCACTTATCCTTATGATCCAACCTAACATCTAATATTGGTATAATACTTAATGATTCCAGAAACAAGGCAGCCTACATCCCAAAGCTTTTCTTGCTTGTTTAGTTGAGTTTCTTCCCTGGCTCTGTTCCATCATGGATTTATCAGCAATGATATCCAGACAGTAACATTCTATGCTGCAGGAGGTTCAACTGATCCAGCTCTTAAGGGATAACACTACTCTTCAGTTTTGTTTTTGACCTTAGCAAAAGTTGAACACCTTATGTGAGCGGTTTTCAACCTTTTTCACTGCATAGGACACATCTCTTGTGTAAGACTTCCAGGTTGTGAACCCGGAATTCCATGATATCACAGATTCCTGGGACTTGGGAGAAGCAATGAAAGCAGTCTGCCCCAATGATCCCACAGAGTCAAGGTTCTGGCTGAACAGTTGTGCAACACTATTCGACATTCACTTGTGGATTATTGATGTGGTGCACCTGTGGATCTTTTCTGATACACAAATATGCCACCTCTCTTTGCTGTTCATCCTCTCACTTGCCTTTTATAACAATAGCACTTAGACTTATATACCTCTTCACAGGGCTTCACAGCCCCCTCTAAGCAGTTTACAGAATCAGCATATTACCCCAATAATCTGGCTCCTCATTTTACCAACCTCGGAAGGATGGGAGGCTGAGTCAACCTGAGACTCGAACTGCCAAACTGCTTGCAGCCAGCAGTCAGCAGAAGTATCCTGCAGTACTTCATTCTAACCACTGCACCACCACAGCTCTTAAAATTAGCATGGCTTATATCCTTTTATCATCCTCCTTAATTTCTGTTTCTTCATCTCGTGTGTGATTTGATTTCTTTGTTTGTTTGTTTGTGATGGCAAGAATTATCTCAAACTGAAGGATACAATGATCTGAAAAGGAAGCCAACAAAGAAGTTGAGAAGAATGACATCCAAGGTGAAGGCATTCCATACACATTATCCAATATCCACACCGTAGCAATACACACCTGGAAAATAAGATATTCAGCTGTTGCTATACAGCTGAATTTTTTTATTAGATCATGTAAGTTAAGACATGCCAGCTTGACTGAAAACATAATTAGTGAAAATGAATGAAAGTGAAAAATATAACAATTTACTAACATATTTAGCCTTTCCTAAATTATCAGATGCAGCATAATAAAGTCACCTGATTATGCTTTCTCCATGCTTCTCTGTCACAAGGATAAAAGAATATAAACCATGCTAATTTTATTTACTCACTAACTGTAGTAGTCTGCAGCTAATCTATCTTGTGCAAAACAATTTAGCCAACATAAAGTTACAATTTTCTTTTAGATTGTAATTCTGTCTTTTTCCAAGAAGAATATGCTCAAGGATCAGGGCATTTGTGCAGTGTAAGAAAGAAGAAAAGCTGCATGAAGAAATACCAGATCCTCCAAATTACAAGCACTATTGAGATTAATCCATGGCATCAAACTTCTTGACTTAGAACAGTCATTCTAAGAATGTTGGCTTTTTAAAACGTTATTGTTTACTGTGATGAAGCATGATGTTTAACACCTGTTCAAGGGTAAGTTATTCCTTGACATATTTTAATCATTTTACTGTACTCCCTAAAAAAGAAAGAAAAATTTGAATAAGCTCTCTGTACCTGAGAGTAGGAAGTCAAAAAACATCTATATGCCAACTATAATTGGACCAGAATGATAAACTATATCACATACACTTCAAAAAAGGTGTTATCATCCTGCAGGCTGGTCATATGAACAGTGTTAACAGAATGGATCTTTTCAACTCATCATGATCAATATACCAGAAGATTCTGAGTACTGGAGGCTGAAAATGTACAGACTAAAAATATACATTTTTGTGTATGCAACATTAGACATAGATGGTGTCAAATCAGTACAATAGCTTAAGCGGACCCAAAATACATAGATTCAAGCAAATAGATGTTTCCCAGAAGGTTATGTCAACCCTAAAGCAAAGCTTAAAAATTAGCAGAAAACCCCCATCAAAATAGTTGATTTAGTTGGACTACATTTTTGTAAGACTAGACTTAGGGCTCTTTAGAGATGCTTCTGCTAAATACAAGCCTGGTAATAAGGCTTCCCTCATGATGAAGGACTGACCTGGCGTGCATCACAGGTACACCTCAAATTTTGAACACAACTGGGAGAAGAATTTCCATTTCTTGGCAAGATGATTGCTAAGTGAGTCGTGCCCAATTTTACGACCTCTTTTGCCACAGTTGTCACACAAATCACTGTGGTTCTTTAGTCAATCACATGGTTGTTAAGCAAATCTCACTTCTCCCCATGGACTTTTACTTAAATGATTATTGTGTGACCTGAGAGGCTGCAACTATTGTAAATACATACCGATTGTCAAGCTTTCAAATTCAAGTTCAAGAAACCATCATAAGTGCCATTGCCATTTCAAACAGTCACCAAACAAATATATGTAAGTTGAAGGCTACCTTCAGTCCAATCTGGGTCCAGAAGAGAGGGTGGCCCTATCAGAAATGTGCCCAGCAGAATTTTGGGTGTGCTATCAGCCTAGATCACAGCTGTGGCAGTGCTGACCAGCAGTAGTACAGCTATGCTGAAGTGGCAACAAAACTCCCAAATTGTATTCCCTAGATCAGGGGTCTGCAAAGTCGGCTCTTTTAAGACTGGTGGACTTCAACTCCCAGAATTCCCCAGCCAGCTATGCTGGCTGGGGAACTCTGGGAGTTGAAGTCCACCAGTCTTAAAAGAGCCGACTTTGCAGACCCCTGCCCTAGATAGTAGCAGGTCCCATCATTCTATAAATTAGCTCATTTGAGGTACCTTTATTGTCCAACTTTTGCCTGTGATGCAGTATTTCGCTCAATTGAAGATAACAAATTATCAGATCCAAGAATTTTAGTAATATGTGGATTTTAAAGTATTTAGGGAAAAAACAGACTATAAATAATAAGTTAATCAAGCCAAATATATATCGATCGTTTAGAAGTTCATCTGGCAAATACTAATCCTCTGAAGTGTTAATTGAACAGTGTCTTCATCCTCAAAATAAGAGTCAATGTCATTCTGCCATTTTTAACAGATGTGAAAACAGGTTCTATCTGAGAGATAGCCACTGAAATTTATTTATTTATTTATTTTATTTTATTAAATTTATACCCCGCCCTTCTCCAAATGGAACAAGGGCGGCGCACAGGGATGTTAAAATACATACAAAATATATAAAATTTAAAAAACTTATTCTAATAAAACCCTGCGCTAAAAACCGAATTAAAAATCCCAAATTTAAAACTGTCTAATAGTCAGTAATGGAGGTTACGCTAGGCCGGCTAAATGGAATAGATGTGTCTCCAGACACTTGCGGAAGAGGCGGAGGTCGGAGATGGTGCGGAGTTCAGGGGGTAAGTCGTTCCAGAGGGCTGGGCCCGCCACAGAGAAGTCTAAAACATATGAAGAACGGCTGCAGGAGCTGGGTATGTCTAGTTTGATGAAGAGAAGGACCAGGGGAGACATGATAGCAGTGTTCCGATATCTCAGAGGGTGCCACAAAGAAGAGGGAGTCAAACTATTCTCCAAGGCACCTGGGGGCAGGACAAGAAGCAATGGGTGGAAACTAATCAAGGAGAGAAGCAACTTAGAACTAAGGAGAAATTTCCTGACAGTTAGAACAATTAACCTCTGGAACAGCTTGCCTCCAGAAGTTGTGAATGCCCCAACCCTGGAAGCCTTTAAAAAGATGTTAGATAGCCATTTGTCTGAAATGGTATAGGGTTCCTGCCCACGCAGGGGGTTGGACTAGAAGACCTACAAGGTCCCTTCCAACTCTGATATTGTATTGTATTGTATTGTAAGGCTCTTCCCCTGGGTGTCGCCAGTCAGCATTGTCCAGCCGACGGCACCCTGAGGAGGCCCTCTCTGTGGGAGCGTATCGGTCTGAGGGATGTATGTGCGGAAATAAGTATGTGTCCAGCACACTAACAATTACTTTGCACAAAAAATTAAATGTCATTGCTTGTAATGCCATTTTGTACTGTCTCATGTGTAATTTTAAAGAATATCTTCCTGACTCCAAGTTTGGCTTACAGTGATGAGAAATATGTGAAATACATGAATACATGAAAATTGCAATGATAATGCTCCTATGACATAGCAATAGCAATGGCACTTAGACTTATGTACCACTTCACAGTGCTCTTACAGCCCTCTCCAAATGGTTTACAGAGTCAGCATATTGCCGCCAACAATCTGGGTCCTCATTTTATCCTCCTCGGAAGGATGGAAGGCTGAGTCAACCTTGAGCTGGAGAGATTTGAACTGCTGAACTGCAGCTAGCAGTCAGCTGAAGTAGCCTTATATAAAAGGATGGGATATACATCATATTGTTTAAGATTCTCCTCAAAATATATGAAAAAAATGTTACATTACTGTGTTTTACTGGTAACTGATTTCCTCACATATTAAGTTAGAAACTGCAAAGCTTTTTCAAGGATATTTCTGTTGACATTGTTATACATAAATTATTAACTGAATTCCAGAATTCTGAAAATGCAAATGAATTGCAGTGATGCTAAAAACCTGCCTTGTTATGCCACCAATTATTCATGCTATTTCTCATATCTTCCCGATAAAGCAGAGATACATGATGATGACAAATATATCAGAAATTCTGTAAGTCAATGACAAACGGCATATTTTTCATCTTCAAGGTTTTCGTACAATATTCTACAAACTACAGAACTGACCAAACCCAAGGGTCTGCAAACTGGCAACTCTAGGATTTTTTTACTTCAACTCCAAAAATTCCTTAGCCAGCCATGTTGTGTGGGGAATTCTGGAAGTTGAAGTCTACACATCTTAAATTTGTCCAGTTTGAATACCCCTTTTCTTAATTGTAGGAACTGTATGTGTTTATCCTTTTGCTTATCCCAAGCTCCCCAAAACCTGTTTTCTTGCTATCACATCTGGAAAGTAATATATTTGTTCTTTAAAATAATAATTATATTGCTTTAGTTATTATAGCAGCGTTTCCTATGTCAAGTGTTCCATGGTACAGCCAGAAATGTCATTAATAACATCCTTCCATTGCTTTCAGCCTACACTTTAAGTAATATGAAATTGATCTATTTTTGCAAAGGTTCATTTTCATATAATTTATAAAATTTATGAGACATTGATGGAATAGGAAACTCAATGTTTTTTCAGTATTGTCTGTTATTTTTTTATATCCCTAAATCTTAACTTGAGCAAGTCTTGGGTAAATGCATGCTAAATCCATCAGGCAAAGGTAGTTATGCAAAATATCTATTTTAAAAGGGGAGGGAATTAATCTAACATTTATCTTTTGAAGAAATAACATTGACTTCCATTTTGCAGAAGTCAAACGTGCACATTTGACCCGGCCTTCCAGAAGTTACAACATACGCATATAATACCATTACTTGGTTTCCCATTGCCATTAGAAGGAAGAGTACAAGAAGATGATTCACTGGAGTATGTGAAAATTAGTAATGAATTAGATTAGGGGCATTTCAATATGGGAAAAGGGACATTTGCAAAAATCAACACTGAAGAATGATGCACTCATTCTCAAAATTTAACCCATTGAACAGCTCAATATATTTACTGCAGGTTGCCAGTGAAATGAAGAGTTTATCATGGCCTACCAGAAGACTGAACCAATATGAAATCAGTTAAGTATAATGCTGCACTTATATGCAAAACCTGTATCCACACCAGAAATGTGTAGAGCCAGGATAGAAAATTCAGAGCTTACTAAACAAGTACCAGCATCTTTCATTATTGACAATGCTGGCCAGATTGATAGTAGCTGAAATTCTACAATTGAATAAAAGGATAAATAATTTTGCATTGCGGATCTTTCTTAGACTTTAACCACAGACTTTGTGCTTCATGCAAATACGATGTCTATATTTATGTCCATATCTACATGCATATATGTAGATATATACATATATAGTTTTAATATATGTGAATCATAGTGGGATATTTCGCAGAGCCCCCCAGGAAAAAACACCGCTGCCAGGTACTTTTAAGCAGGGATGGCTTTTTAACCAGGTAGTTGTCAAAGACAAGGGAGCTTTACTGTCACTGTGGGCTTCTCACAACCTTCTTCAGCTGTTGGACAAGCCCAGATGGTGCACACTGGCCCCTTCTCTTTGACAGCCGCCTTGTTTCCAATTGGGGGAGATCCATGAAGAGGGATGAAAAACGCATGGATTTCCCCCCCCCCCCCACTCAAAACCAGGTATCTGTCAAAGAGAAGGGAGAAAGGACAAGCTGCAGAAAATCCACCTCCCAAAAGGCTCAATCCAAATCTTCAGTTTTGCAATCCTGGGAGGAGCATCTGTGCTGCGATCCCAAAGAAAGAACAGGCTGCAGGAAAATCCACCCCCTTTTCCTGCTGATTATTCTTCATTGGGATTGCAGCAACAGAAACACATCCTCAAGAAAGGGAAGAAGGGAGGGAGAAAAAAGAGAAAGAGAGAAAGAGAAAGAGAGATAAAGAAAGAGAAAGAGAAAAAAGGAAAGAGAGAGAAAGTGTGAGAGAGAAGAAAGAAAGAAAGAAAGAAAGAAAGAAAGAAAGAAAGAAAGAAAGAAAGAAAGAAAGAAAGAAAGAGACGGAAGGAAGGAAGGAAGGAAGGAAGGAAGGAAGGAAAGAAGGAAAGAAAGAAAGAAAGAAAGAAAGAAAGAAAGAAAGAAAGAAAGAAAGAAAGAAAGAAAGAAAGAAAGAAAGAAAGAAAGAAAGAAAGAAAGAAAGAAAGAAAGAAAGAAAGAAAAAGAACTTATGACCACAATTGAGCCCAAAATTTTGGTTGCTAAGCAAGAGCATTGTTAAGTGAGTTTCACCACATTTTCCAAGTTGGCCATGTTCATCCGGTCACATGACCGCCAAGCCACTCCCACACAGTCCCATGACCACGAAGCCATTCCCACAAAACAGGCCACACCTACAGAATAGGTTCTAAAAAATACTGGTCTGTACTCTGATTTTGAGATGAAAAGACAATAAATGGACTCATTGAGTATTCTGCTTTGCACCAATATGCAACCAAGTTGACATCATAAGAAAGAAACAAAGTTTCATATGCTGCTATGTTTTATAGCATTTTGTGAACTCCTAAATAATACAGTAAATGGGTGAGCTATGCAAAAGTTTGCAATTACTTCAGCAAAAACATAATCTTGTCCTAAAAAGTAAAAAAAAGTTTCACTTATGATCTGTCTAAGATCTCTTTTATTTAGGAGACATTTCTATCTTGTACGTAGCATGTTGAACTCTAATGATTAACTGAAGTGCCAAGGGTGACCTCCAAGTGACGCAGTGCATCTCAACAAGGCAAACCGTGGTGGGTTGCCAATTTTTTTTTACTAGTAGTTTGGGTATGCATGATGCTTTTGCGCATGCACAGAAGCATCCGGACAGGTGGGCGAAGCCTCCCGCCACTGCTACTACTACCAGTTCTACTGATCTGGGCTGAACTGGGAGCAACCCAAGTCTGAAGACAAATAATTTTACCTTCACAGCATAAAGCTCTTTTGTAAAGTAAATTATAACGTCCCTGATTATTAATGTGGAAGAACTGTAGAATTGGAGCAAACTACCTTTAACTTAATTGTAATTAAATAAAGTCTAAGGTGTCTTAGAAGGATTAAATCTGAATCCAACTGACTGATACTTCCGCTATCAAACAGAGGAATTTGGGGCAATCCATTTATTCACATTTTGTATAGCTTCAATTCTTGCATCAAAGTAAAGGCAAAAAAGATGAATGGGCGGCCATATTGATGACTGAGAACACCCTCATTTTGAACCTGATAATAGACAAAGAAAAGCATTAAGCAGAGAGAGGGGGAGGAGTAGATTTATGAATTATTGGGGAATGGGAAATGCATCAGTTGATTGCAGTTTGAAAGATGTCTCCCCTGAAGCTAAGCAAAATTGAAAAGGCATCCACCGAATCTTAAAAGAAATTCCTCTGATATCACATAGGCTACCTTTTTAATAGATGATTTGTATGCAACACTTTCAAGAGAGTTGAGGGTATTACAAGCCACTGAATCAGGCACAAATAACTTATAGATACATTTTTGCAGTAATGGGCAAGGTGCATGATCCAAAACTCCTGCAAGCTTTCTATAAGGCCACTCGTCTCCATAGAACTTCTGACTTTATTTTCTTTGTTTTGTCAAACATTGAAACTTACATGCTTGGAATGTATCTGTCTACCCCCACCAAGTGTCGCCTAGTATCTTGGGATCACAACTCATGGAATCCTAAACAAACATGTGACCTAGCTGAGCAATTGACACTCAGAAGCATAGAAATAGTCAAAGCAGGGTAGGTGGCCATGTTGAGGCCTTTAAGCACAAGCCCCAATAAGTATCATAGCAGGGGATTAGCAGGGAAAGGAAGTACAATGGAGGGAGGTGCCTTTGCTGTTGTTTCTACAGCACTTCCTGTTCTGTTGACACATCCAAGTCAGCCATTGCTTTATCAAGAACATGGCTTCCACTTCCAGGTTCCTCGTCTTGCTTCTCAGTCAGATAACCTTGAAGTGAAACAAACAAGCCATGTACAGTAGTAGAAGAGGCATTCTCAAAGATTTTTTTCAGGACTTGTTACTACTTGCTTCCCTCTGTTCGAACAGGAACAAGGAGTAAAAAAAAAAAACCATTATCAGGCAACTGAGGAAAGGGGTTGTTGCTTTGAAGGGAGGAGTTATAAATGCTGTGCATATTCGTGGTTGTATATTTCCTTGAAAAAGGAAAAAGAGGTCTTTTGCGATTCTAAAAGTTGAGCGGGAGTAGAGAAGGAATTTTTGGAAGTGCCAAATTTGGTGAAGGGGAGATTCTTATGGAATTCAAGCCCACTATTGTGATGATGCAGAAGAACGTTTGATGGCTTCTAGGTTCTAAATTAATGTCTACAGATCTATCAACTTCTTGCTCTTTCCAATTCCAATTTTGTTGGGCCTCCATCGTGGCTATGTTAGTTGCCCTACCCTCTGTAGTTCAGTGGGGCTGGTAGAAAAACATTATTCTTCTTTAATTATTTTTATGTCTATATGAAAATGACTAAACCATGTGCTCCTTTTTTCTCTCTTTAGAGAGAATTTTGGAAGATCTTTATTTATCCCATTTTCAAGAAGAAAATGGGATAAATAAAGCGCACAGTGCTTATTTCTCATCATTTCTATCAGACCAGGATTGACGTTGTTTGATTTTGTGCCATTCATCCTACCTACATTCAAAAAAAGTACAAAATTTGGTGATTGCCTAAGCTAAAACTTTTTAGTTTTATTGTTAGGATTAAGTATTTTTTTTATTGTAGAGTGTTCTGAGCCAATTTGATTTGATATTTTACCATCCTCTGCATTTCTCTTCTAAATGTGGGCAACCATGGGGTACTTCCCTCCTCTTTCACTCTTGAATCAAATCTGTTTTAGACATATGGCAGAATTGCAAAGAGGTATTTTGCAAATTCTATTGCAAGGCTGTCCCAGAAAGAGAACAATCTGCTGGTTGGTTAGTTTGTTTTCATTGCATTGAGCTTCTTATGTCAGTACTGAAAGCAATGGCTTTGTAATTCTTTACCACTATCCAACTAGCTATTTCATCATAACTAACATTATTGGACTTGAAACCGAATTATAGCTCTCACATCTGTCATTTATCATGGCAACAAAGCTTCTGAGAATTCAGAGGGCCATCTGGAATCACAGTAGGAATAGTCTTTAGGGACAAGTGTCCTATTAGTGCTGATGATAAAGCTAATTAGAAGAGGGGATGTGCAACAGTAATACTTACATGAAGGATTATGTTTCACACAAGGAATCTTTTCCTTCATTATGTTCAGCCTTTTAATAATGTGATACACTAATATAATATCTGAAAAATGCTAGAATATTCAACCCATTGAATGGGATAATTGCCTAATTTTACCCATTCACTGGGAAAAGCCTACCAATAGTGTAGGGAGCCAATATAATTATTCATAACTGTTGAATGAACCTCAGGCTCATTCAAGCATTAGTAAAAAATAAAGATATTTCATTAAAAAAAAGAAATGCAGTACTCTGCAAAGCCAGTTGATAGTTCCACCATTTCTACCCACAGATACAACTGAGGATAAAATTCTAACAAATCCTTTTACCAATGACAGTACCTAGGTTGGTAAATTTCAGGTTACCTGCACTGCTCAGACTCCAATTGACCAATCACATAATAAGATGAATTGGAAGGATGAAGTAGTTTACATCAGTGATGGGATTCAAACATTTTTACTACCGGTTCTGTGGGCTTGGCTTGGTGGATGTTTCATGGCTTGGTGGGTCCCTGGCAGGAGAAGGATACTGTAAAATCTCCATTCCCACCCCACTCCAGGGAAAGATTACTGCAAAATCCCCATTCCCTCCTGATCAGCTGGGACTCGGGAAGCAGAGAATAGATGGGGGTGGGGCCAGTCAGAGGAGGTATTTAATGGGCTCAAAGAGAATGAAGGTCCAAACAACTATCTTCTTGTAGGCCTATGGAGTCTCCGTTTCACATTCCTTGCACCTGTGCACATATGTGCATATGCACACACAAACTAAGCCTCTAAAATCAGCAAAGGAATAATTAAATTCAAAATATAAATAGATGTGATTTCTCCACTTGCAAGCAAACTCCTTGTCAGCCTCCGCTTTTTGCTTGTTTCGGCTGTCATTTTGAAACGGGGAGGGAGGGACTGTGGGTCTGGATATTAAGTGAGCTGGAGAGAGATGGAGCCAGGGCCTGTTATCACCAAGGCTAACGGTCTTGCATTCCACTGTGATGATGCTCCTGAGCAGGATGCGCACCTGACATCGTGAATGACTCTGCATTGGATAATATACTGGGGTCAAAGGGACTTAAAGGTTGGGTTATGCTTTGATACGTATGTTACGTGCCTAAATGTTTCATTCCTTGCTTGACTTTCGCTGCGGTCTTATCATATTCAGTAAAAGTAACCTTAAACTTTCAAATGAGCTTAAGTGTGTTCTTTCCTGATTTATGATGGAAGCAGATCTGACACTCCTACTCTCAAACATATTAAATTGAAGTGCACCTAATTATCTTTTATTATCAGAGTTTTATCAGGAGGAAGACAGGAGGATGGGTCCCTCATTAAGTTGGTTTTTAACAGATTTGTGATGTTTTCTGTGGTTTCGTTTCCTTTTTTATGCTATATCTTTCAGAGTCATAATGCTTGGGCTGGGTTGTTAGAATGCGTTGAAAGCCAAAATCAGGAAACAAAACTATCATTCCTTGGATACATCACAAGGGCTGATATCAGAGATGGTATTCAGCAGGTTCTGGCTAGTTTTGGAGAACCGGTAGTGGAAATTTTGAGTAGTTCAGAGAACTAGTAAATACCACCTCTGACTGACCCCGAGTCACAGCTGATCAGGAGAATGGGGATTTTACAGTATCCTTCCCCTGCCACACTCACTGAGCAAGCCACACCTACCAAGCCATGCCCACAGAACCGGTAGTAAAACTTTTTTAATCTCACCACTGGCTGATATAGCTATGGAAAAATGGCCCTGCTGGGAAAAATGAAAGGGAGTACAAAAGTGGCTATGCTGAGTGTTAAAACTACAGAAATCACTTACAAAATTTGGGCAATGCAAGAATAAAAACTACCACTTGGACATCTTCCATTCATAGAGTCAGTTACAACTCAATGGAGTATAGCATTAGAAACACAGCACAACAAAGAAAACAATACAATACAACAAAGAAAACAATACAATACAATTTTTATTTAATGTATTTGCACATACCAGTGCAAATACATTAAATATGTCTTACAATCTTACCATACAGTTCAGAATCAGCTGTATATTTTGAAGCAATATGTTTTCTATACAATTCAGGACTGCTCCTTAGAATAGGAGCATTTTGGTGTGGCTGATTCCTGGGGGGAAAAGTCTTCAATCAGAATAGAGCTGGAAACAAGAAACCCTATACTGTACAATACGCTGCAACTCAGTTGGTTCTTTCTGGTTCAGGCGAACCGGTAGCGGCGGTGGTGGGTGGCTCCACCCACCCACCCAGACATTATCATGTCCCATTTTTGATGCTCTGCACATGTCCGGAAGGTTCTGCACATGTGTGGATGGTCCTGTGCATGCACTGAGGTGGCACATGTGAGTGAAGCAAGCGCGTGCACACACATGCTCACATTCGTGAACCGGTAGCAAAGATAAGTTGATTTCACCCCTGCCCTATACCATTTCAGACAGGTGGCTATCCAGTCTTTTTTTTAAAACCTCCAGTTGTGAAGCACCCACAACTTCTGGAGGCAAGCTGTTCCACTGGCTAATTGTCCTCACTGTTAGAAAGTTTCTCCTTAATTCCAGGTTGCTTCTGTCTTTGAGTAGATTCCATCCATTGTTTCTAATCATGTAATAATCACATAGAAGATGACTGCTGTTTTATATATCAGACCAGTGTCACAGAATTCCTAAGAAGGATAGGGAAATGAAAAGTAATTTAATCAGTTATTTAATAGCGCCTCTCCAGTATTTTATCTGCAGGTAATGCTATATCAAGGTTGCAAACATTTGGGCAACCACTAGATAGCAGTAAAGATACATATATAGTCATGTCTTTGTCCCAATGACAACAATCTCCAGGAGCTAAATGTGAATTTAGTTCATTAATATTAAAGGTGCTTACTTCAGATAACATACTGAGTCCATGAAATATTTTTTTTATATGAAGCTAGCTTTTCATTGAGGATATTTTCATTGAGGATATATTGAAATAAACAGCACCAAATTTGATTGCAGAAAATACGACCAGCAACAGAATGGTCAATGCCCGGAATGCACTACCTGAGTCTGTTGTTACATCTTCAAACCCCCATAACTATAACCTTAAACTGTCTACTGTTGACTTCAACCCAGGTCTGTAAGGGGCGTACATAAGCGCACCAGTGTGCCTAACATCTCTGTCCTACTGTCCCCATTTATTTGTACCCATTTCCTGTGTTCTTATTCATGTTTATTCTTATTCCTGTTATCTTGTACATGAGTGACAAACTAAATAAATAAATAAAATAAAATAAATATTTCAGGAAGGCATACAGATAAACTCATCAAATGCCAAATATGGTCCAAATTTTAGGACAGCCAAAAATTAGGGAACTTTCCTTATTAAATGTTTTTATAATTGTAACTTATTTATACTGTCCTTAAGAGAATGATGAAAATGAAATAAAATCCAAATGAAAAGTATTGTCTCCACTTCTATATTTTAGTTAAAGTAAGAATATTTTTATAAATGACGGTGAGAGTACCGTAATTCCTAAAATGAAATCTTTGCTTATCTGTATTGTAGTCTACATAGAATCTCCACCACTATTCACTTTATACTTATGCCAATAACAGCCAAAGTTCTTAGAGTCATGATGAAAAAATGCATTACTTTTTCTCTGTATTCAGGTTCTGACAGTTCTATCTATCTTTTCATTTGAATTAAACTGTGGTCCACAACAGTGTTCCTTCATTTTGGAGGTCACATGGTGCCAAATCTAGACTATATGTCAGATGGGATAACAAAATGAGATACAACTCACAACTGCCTCTTGAGATATGAGGCCAATGGTGTTATCTTGCACCATTTCTTTTTCTTTTGCTTCCAAAATCTGCTTATTCACTGCAATGTAGCACTGTGTTGAGAGTGCTGACAAGTTAAAAGAAATCTAGTGAATTATACCATCTGCATCTTCAAAAATTGTGAGCTTTCCAGATGAAGTCTGGGTTTTTATTCTCCTCTCCCTCTGGTAAAACTTTTTGATGGCACTTTTTTACTGGACCAAAATGACGAGACCACATTTTGTTGGCTGACATGATGCTTTAAAGAATCTTCGCATTTTCATTCTCCTAGTATGCCAGCAGTTACTGGCAAATTTCAAATCTTGAAGCTTTCATACTTGTTGTCAGCATGCGAGGAACCCATTTTACATAAAAATGCAGATATTACTCTGTTAGTCATTGTTGGCCATAGATGAGTAGTGCTCATCTCCATTTCAAGGCCATTGAGCCAGTGCTATCTAAAGACATTTCTGTGGTCATGTGGCCAGCATAATATCACAGAGCATTGTTGCCTTCTCACTGAATCGGTACCTATTCATCTATTTGCGTTTGTATGTTTTCGAACTACTAGATTGGCAGGAGCTGGGCTGAGGACAAAGCTCATCCCATCACATGAAGCTCGGGTCTTGAACCTTGGCTGCCATCTTTCTGCCGTGGCACCATACCTCCCTTCTAATATTGATGAACATCCATAATGTGATACACACATTTCTTTCACATGTCAAGCTTCACAGTTTCCCTTTACGTGATCTGCTGATTGTCCTTAAATACACCATAAGACTTTCTCATGTAAATTCCATTGGTTGCCATCACAGGTTATTCACTTCAGTCTTTTTCACACACATCACACTCTTCCTGGTTCACTGTCTTTATATTTTTTTTGGCCCAGTGATTCATAGTACTCACATCAATACAACCATCACCATAAACAACCTGTGTTTGGCAGTGGATTTCAACTGGAGGACTTTTTTGGCAGTCAAAAATCAATCATGGCATATAGCTTAAAGTGCATTCACAGCAGGCTTCGATTTCATGAGCAACAGCTTTTTTCATAGCAAACGCCTGTCAACTAAAGTGAAAGAACAGATACTATAAAATATCCTGAGCTTATAGGATATTCTCAGTTCTTTGTGACTTGTAACATTGGGGTATTATTTTTCATTCAATCTTCCTATTAGGGCAAATCTATGTTCAGAGGAACACCAAATTCAGCTTGTTTCCAACATTTTCATAAAACATATTTCAAAATTCATACAAGTGCATTGTAATAAAACCATAATAAATCTGCAGCCTTTAAAATTACCGTATTTTTCGGAGTATAAGACGCACCGGAGTATAAGACGCACCAAGGTTTTGAAGAGGCAAATTAGAAAAAAAAATAGGTAGGTAGGTAGGTAGATAGATAGTGGGAGAGAGAGGGAGAGAAAGAAAGAGAAATATGTAAGGTAGGTAGATAAAGGGATAGAGAGAGAGAGAGAAATAGAGAGAAATACAGTAGGTAGGTAGGGAGAGAGAGAGTAGATAGGTAGGTAAAGGGATAGAGAGAGAGAGAAATAGAGAGGGAGAGAGAAATACAGTAGGTAGGGAGAGAGAGTGTCTGTGTAGGTAGGTAAGTAGGTAGGTAGCTAAATAAAGGGGAAGAGAGAGAAATACAGTAGATATGTAGGGAGAGAGGGAGAATGTGTGTGGGTAGGTAGGTAGGTAGCTAAATAAAGGGGAAGAGAGAGAAATACAGTAGATATGTAGGGGGAGAGGGAGATGTGTGTGTGTAGGTAGGTAGAAGGATGAGAGAGAAATAGAGAGAAATACAGTAGGTAGGATGGAAGAGAGAGAGTGTGTGTAGATAGGTAGGTAGAAGTATATATATATATATATATATATATATATATATATATATATATATATATATATATATATATATATATATATATATATATATATATATATATATATATATACAGTAATCCCTCGTTTTTCACGGCTAATCGAGACCGCGCCCGTCCGCGAAAACCAGATATCCGCGAAGTGGGATTCTATACGAAACTTGAATTGGTGGACATGTTTAAAGCAACCACTAGATGGCGCTTGCCTCCTACCAATGCAATTTTTTTTTCCTGTATTTTTTACAAATCCGGGAATCACTGAAGCCGCGAACAACGAAGCTGCGGAAAACAAGGGATCACTCTGTATATATATATATATATATATATATATATATATATATATATATATATATATATATATATATATATATATATATTTGTTTTCGTAGGTTTTCACGGGTATAGGTATGTAGATTTTGGTTTATTCGGGTCTTTTCCCGTGTAAAATTAAAGGTGTTTTTGCAACGTTTCGATGGGATCACCCCCATCATCATCAGGCTTTGGCTTCTGCCTTTTGCAAAATATATATATATATATATATATATATATATATATATATATATATATATATATATATATATATATATATATATATATAGAGAGAGAGAGAGAGAGAGAGAGAGAGAGAGAGAGAGAGAGAGAGAGAGAGAGAAATACAGTAAGTAGGGAGGGAGTGTGTGTGTGTAGTTAGGTAGAAGGGTAGAGAGAGAAAGAGAAAGAGAGAAATACAGTAGGTAGGTAAAAAGAGAGAGAGATTAAGTAGGGAGGTTGATGTTCTCAGGTGTATTTATCTATGTCCTGCAGAAGGAAATAGCTGACAAACAAAACTTCGTTTCTGCTTGCTCAGAAACAGTTAAAGAGCCTTCCGAAAGGCGGGGGGGGGGCTTTGCATGGGACAAACTTCCAAAACAGCTCATTTCTCCGTGAAAATGAGGCCGTTTTTTTTTTCCAAATAAAAAGCATAACTACCCTGGGGGGGGGGCTTGCAGAATGCTCCTGGGGGGGTGAAAAATGAGCAAAAACCCCTCCCCATTTATCGCCCGTTTGAGGCTAATTCCTGCCCTCCCCAGCCCCCAGGAGCTGTCTGGAAGCCTCGGCACAGCCAGTTTGGTGAAGGGGGCGGGGTTCCAGGAGGCAAAAAGGGTTTTTTTGCGCTTTGCATCCTTCCCCAAACTGCTCTTTCTCTGCGAAAACGGGGCCGATTTTCTTCAAATAAAAAGCATAACTAGCCTTGGGGGCTCTTGCAGAGTGCTGCTGGGGGGGGTGGGGAATAAAAAATGAGCAAAAAAACCGCCCCATTTATCGCGAAAACGGACCATTTGTATGTCAAATAAATTGCATGCATAGCCCTATGGAGGCTTATAGAGTGCTGCTGGGGGCTGGGGGAGGGGGAAATGGCCCATTTGAGGCTAATTTCTGCCCTCCCCAGCCCCCAGGGGTTCTCTGGAAGCCTCCATAAGACTAGGCACAGCCAGTTTGGTGAAGGGGGTGGGGTTCCAGGAGGCAAAAAAATACTGTATTCGATGTATAAGACGCACCCAGATTTTCAGCCTGTTTTTAGAGGGAAAAAGGTGTGTCTTATACTCCGAAAAATACGGTAAACATCTTTAGGGTTTTAATAACAAACAACTAATTTCCAACTTAAAGTTTGGGGAATCAATTTCTTGTTTCAAAAAGTGATAAACTAGTTGTTCATTTTGTGCTCTTAAGCTTGGCAGATCTAAAGGTCTATATCAGATGTATATCAGTAGCAAAGGAGGTTCAAAAAATTAATAAGAAAGGTGATAGTATCTTGAATAACTATTTCATTTTCCAGATCCTGGAAGTCAGTTACGATTTCAAACCTGAAACCCAATTAAAGTTGATCCTCTTGGGGTTCAGTAATTAACAGTCAAAATATGTCTATGAGGCTTCTATGAAAATGAAATCTACTATCTATCAAGGATTAATAAGAATATGAAAAATAATTAGCACAGCAATTTTATGGAAGACTTACTCTGGATATGACTACATGACTCCGCATTACTAAATATTGGTTTAGAACTACTCATGAAGCAAATGGATCTGCCAATTTGCTGAGTATTTACTAGGATTGTGCCTATTTCAAAAAATTATTTGAAATAAATACTCTGGCTCTTGCACAGGCAAGAGCCTTAAATTAGTCTAACTTTTTCAGGTTTGATATGAGCTTTAATTGACATTCATAGTTATGAAAACTACTGCTGGTCCATCAGAAAACCATAACGGATCCATTGTAAGACCCATTGCCAAATTGTCTACCAAACAACTAGATCATCAGATGATCTACCAAATTGTCTACCAAACAACTAGATCATCAGCTGTTAATATGGCACTGCACTACATCTTACAACATCTTGAATCTGCAAGGAATTATGAAAAAGTCTTATTGTAGATTTCAGCTGGGCATTCAATACCATCATTTCAGATAGCACTTAGCAATAGCACATAGACTTATACAGTATTCTGCTTCACAGTGCTTTACAACCGTTTTCTCTAAGCAGTTTTACAGAGGCAGCATATTGCCTCCAACAATCTGGGTCCTCATTTTACTGAGTTCAGAAGGATGGAAGGCTGAGTCAACCTTGAGCTAGTGAGATTCAAACTTCCAAAATGCAGGCAGCCAGCAGTCAACAGAAGTAGTCTGCAGCACTGCATTCTAACCACTGTGCCTCTTTTATTTTTCTTTAGTGAGATATTCTTCTCACTAAACTGACTCAGCTAGCTGTGCCTGACCACACTTGTAAGTGGATCATAAGCTTTCTAACCAATAGAAAGCAGCAGGTGAAACTAGGCAAAATCATATCAGATACCTGTACAATTAGCACAGGTGCCCCCCCCCCCAGGGCTGTGTGATCTCTCCATTACTCTTTTCACTCAAAACCAACCACTGTACCTCAAATGATACCTCTGTTAAAATACTGAAGTTTGCAGATGAGACAACAGTGACTGGTCTCATTAGAAACAACGAAGAATCTGCATACAGACAGGAAGTTGAACAACTAGCTTTGTGGTGTAGTAGAAACAATCTCGAACTGAACACAATCTCTAAAGCAGCAAACTCCACTCACTCACTCACTCCCCCCCTCTCTTCTTTTAGACTTAAAATGCTTGAATTAATAGCAGAGTATTGGATTTATGCTAGTGTAATATCCAAAGATTTTTTTTTCAAATCAATTTCAGAGCATCTTAGTCTACCCACTGGCTCATGACCCTTACTACAGATATGAAGTCCCAGGTAAATGAAGAATTTCCATTTGCTAGCAGCAGATGGCACTGCAGAGGAAGATAATTATCAGCTTTAAAGGCCTACACAGTATTTATGAAACCAGCTCTCCCTAAAAGTAACTGCCCATCCCATCAGGAGGGATGGCTGCCCAAACCCTTTGAAACAATCCCCATCCTGAGATTTGGAGGGACCCCAATTGTTATTAGCCTTCTGGAGGGCTGTGAAGGCATGGCTCTTCAGTCAGGCATTAGGATAGGATGGTCTAAGCCAGGGGTCTGCAAAGTTGGCTCTTTTAAGACTGGTGGACTACAACTCCCAGAGTTCCCCAGCCAGCTATGCTGGCTGGGGAACTCTGGGAGTTGAAGTCCACCAGTCTTAAAAGAGCCAACTTTGCAGATCCCTGGTCTAAGCGGAAACTGAGGGTTTTTTTAGCTAAATGTTTAATTTATGTTTTAAGGGGTCCCAGGGAGGGGGCGGGTCAAATTAGAATTAGGGTGATGGGTGTGGGGGGAAACCCACTGGGGATTGTTTTTAGGCTGGCTAGGGGCCTTGGCGGGGAGGGTGTAGTGTCTAGAACTGGGGAGGGGGTGAAGGTCTGTCCAAAAGAGGGTTATTCCATCAGTACTGGGAGGGGCAGGTATGGCGGGAGCCGAGGGCTATATCATGTAAGGGGAGGACACCGTGTCTTTAATGGTCAAAATAGTCTCAACCAGCTGTGCTTCATTTCAGATGTGAAATCACCAGATCAGCCTGTTAAAAATCTAGTTGTGCTGCCTTTTTTCACATTAAAAGCAAGTGAAGATGAGTAGAGACTTGTGTTAGATGACTTTTTATTTTTATTTCTTTTCAAAATAAATTCATCAGCCATGTGAAACTGGTTTCATCTAGCTTCTCTTTTTGGGGAAACTTTCCTGTCCCTAATATAAACTACTGAGAAACAGCTTCAGATGGAAATCTTTCACATCCCATTTCATTTAGCTTGTCCTTTACATGCAGTCTCCTCCCCCTCAATCTCTCCCCCCTCCCTCTCCTGATATAGTTCAAGGTTGACTCAGCCTTCCATCCTTCCAAGGTCAGTAAAATGAGGACCCAGATTGTTGGGGGCAATATGCTGACTCCGAAAACCACTTAAACCACGAAAACAATTATAAGACAGTTATAAGATCAACAGAAGGGATTATACATTATAATCACAATTATTTGTGCACATTTTACCCCACAAGGTTTGCATTTATTCACTTGGGTGTAAATCTTAGTATAAGCAATGGAGGCAATCTCTTAATGCACACATATAAAGCTATAGTCTTAGCATGCAATAGAATGCTTTGTTCAATAATGTCCCTGGGCAATAAGATTTGTTTTAGTTTCTCATCTGATCAGACACAGTACTGTGACACTAAGTGGAAGAACTGACACTCCATACCTTCTGCCAGGCCATCAGGATTTCTACCTGAAAGGTCCTAAAATCCTGCTAAATTCTTCACTAAAATGAACTTGGAAACAACTAAATGGCCAAATATCTGGACAGCCGTTTGTCTAAAATAGTATAGGGTCTCCTGCTTGAACAGAGGGTGGACTAGAAGACCTTCAAGGTCCCTTCCAACTCTGTTATTCTGCTATCACTTTCATCTTTTGTTAACTTTCAAACTCAGCAAATCTACATCAGTGATTCTTCTCCGACACTTCTTAAAAAGACCATGGTGACCACCAACGTTAAGTTGCAGGAGGAAAATTATCTAGCTTTTAAATATTAAAGAACGATGAAGACATTTTATATACATGCATCTGGTTCCACATATTCAATTTAATAAATTTTTGTCCATCTTTTCAATAAAAATTGGTAGGAATAAATTGAACCGATGCAACTTCATCCTCTTATCTCTACTGGGCAGGAAGCAGAGTGTGAGGAGCTGGGGGAATTGAAAATTCCCCCTACCGAAACTGCAACCTAGGAAAACATTTAGATTATTTACTTTCAATATTTATTTGCTTGCTTGCTTGCTTGCTTCATACCTTGCATTCAAAGTGGCTAATAACATTTTTAAAAGAAAAAAATAATAGAATTAAGCTGTATGCTATAGTCATCTATGAAAAGCTTGGCAAAAGAATAAGATAAATATTTTGTTTTATTCACCCACTCACCCCTAAAAAACTTTAGGAGGACTGCAGGATGCTTTTCAGAATCCAGAACAGGATAACATTTACATGTTCTGACTCCAAAGTAGTATTGCTTTGCCCTTTACTTAACTGATTATATTTTATTCTTCATTCATTATTTAACAATTGCCCCTAAAGGGAGTTGGTCCACAAGATTCCCAAATTAATAGAAATTAGAGGTACTGTTGAAATCAGGGGGTGGAGAATTTGAGACATATTTTTTGCACTTCCTGTCGTTTCTCACCAGTATTGCAAATGAAACAATTGTAGGTCACGTCTGAATTAAAAAATGTTACCAGTTCCACATTAAGCATTCTAAACTCACGTTTTTGAAAGATTGAATGGCATAGGTATTTAAGGGGTTGATGGATTGATCACTTCAATGGTATAAATGTGTCAAAGGTATACCAACAGATGTATGATCTGCATTAAGATCTACACAATTAGCTCATATAGACAGCTGATCTACACAAATCAGTAGAAATCAAAGTGTTTTAGATATGGCAATGAAAGGACATGAAAAATAGTTCACATAAATATAACATTTACTAAAACAACATCTCCAAGTGGAAATATTTGAAGAAACAGTACATCTATCCCAGAAATGGTTTCCTCTTACCTTCGCTAGTGGTTTGGAACTGGGAGTGCTCATGTGCGCATGGTGCTCCTGGACATACACAGAATCTTCTGCTCATGTGCAGAACATCCATGATGATATCTGGGTGGGTGAGTGGAACCTCCCGCTGCCACCGCTACTGGTTCACCCAAACTGGGGCGAACCGGCAGAATACCACTTCTGATCTATTCACAGTTTTCATAGCCAAAACCTTAGGACAGTGAGATATGTTTAATATTATAGCTTCAGAATTCTCAACTTTGGCAACCTTAAACCGTATTAAGTCATATGGACTTTTAACTCCCAGAATTCCTCAGTCAGCAATGCGGGCTAGGGAATTCTGGGAGTTGAAGTCTACGCAGCTTAAAGCTGCCAAGGTTGAGAAACCCTTGGTATTATTGATTGTTTACAGTCCATATTCAATTGTAAGTTTTAACCAGAAGCTATGATATCTGAGAATGAATCAATACACAAAAAGAAACTAATTCTGAAATACATAAACTTAGAGCTCATTTCAGATGAATAACACTTTTGAAAGAATACAGCTGCTACAGGCAGAGGGATATTCAGCAGCTTGTTTTTAATTCAATCCTCCCAATCTGGAATTTGGAATGTGCATATGTAATTTCCATCAACACTGGTAAGTATATTTAGAATGCCTGCAAACCTTGTCCTCACACAGAGAACCACAAACTACCAGGAAGAAATAAATTCCTGCTTGAGAATAGCAAGTTATACATTTGGTTTATTATTTCTGAGTCCACACAGATTCTTCATAGGATGCTATGCAAAAGTATACATGCACCCTCAATACAATCTAACGTACATCATTTTTTAAACATCATTTTGCTGATAAGTTAGAGAGTTACTGAAAAATATTTAATATCTGCGACTTGAATTCTCTCTGATTTTCTCTTTGTTCATGAATACCATTTTTTCTACAATTTTATAAACTCATGGCATAATATTGTAGTGCCATCTGCTGGATTTTATATAAAACAAGCAAGACATGATATTAGGAGAATAGTCCAAACAAAACTGGAGTAACCTTCACACACAAGCCGAATATGCACAATTTGAGAAAATTACCATTCAGTCGTGTGGAAAAGAAACATGCAGATTTTTAGAGATGAAAACATTGGCATAACTTTTTGAGCAGACTTCTTTAAATGAAAAACAGTTAATTTCCTTCATTCACATGTTAAGGAAGGAAGTTACCCAGGACGTAGCTCAGATACCTATTACAATCCAGTGTTTTTTCTGTCTAGAAGAAAGACTAATGAATGAGGCCAGCTTTTCATGGGTTTGTGACTTTTCACGAAAAGAAACGGTTTATATATTTTCAAGAGTGAAGCAGAGAATAGGCAAACATTCTTCTTAATCCTATGACCAAATATTCTTGTTCAAATGGTTTTTCAAGATAAACTCCGAATAAACATTGTCCAATATGAAAACTATTGGAGTTTGCTTTGGACTGGCATTTGAACTTTGAAAACACTTCTCTTTCTCTCCAAAAATGTGCTCAGTTGTAGTGCATCTGAAAAGTCCAATCAAAATTATTAAAATGAACCTAATCATAGAGGTTTGTGTTGAATCTATCAAAGCTTACCTTATCTGTCCTGCTTACCACAATCTACCCATACTTCTGAGTAACTGTCAGTCTCGCTAGTTCCTGCTTCGCTGCCATGGAAACGGGGTGGGTGGGGGGCGTTGGGATGAGTGTGCTCTGCTGGTGGACAATGTTGATCGTTGGTGTTATCTCTTGGTTAACGGCCCTGCATTCCAGGATGGTGAAGACCTGCCCACCTGATGTTGGAGATGGAAGCATATTGGACAATGCAAAGGGGGGGGGGGGTTGGGGATTGGGATGGGCTTAAGCTTAATACTTTCTGTTCGCGCCTAAACTATTCACTCTCAGCTTTACTTGGTCTGTACGCTATTGTTACTTAGTAAAAGGAGCCTTATTCATTTCAAAATAATGTCTAAGTGTGGTCTTTCCTGAGTCAACGAAGAAGCAGGCCTGACATTAAGCTGAGAGTCACAAAAACCCTGACCTGATGTCGGACCCTTCACAAGAGGAGCCTCCGTTGGTGGAGGTCCTGCCTGAACCAATTATGGGAGCTGAAGCATCGCATCCTCCTGTTCAATCTGAAGAGACCAGGTCAGTGATGGACTGCTTGGCTGGCCTAGATCTAAATCTGCCAGCTGAAGATTCAGTCAAACCAAAACGTTGGTCCGAAGGGGTAGGAATGACTGGGGTAAACGTCTCCAGGCGTCGACTTTCCCCAAAGAGGGTCATACCGGAGCTCTTAAGAGAAGAAAGGGAGTTGAAAGAAATGGCTCAGGATTTACTACGCCAGGCAGATGAGAAACGAGAGGCCCTGGAAAAAATCTGGGGGAGGGAGGCGGAACGCAAACAGCCAAAAGGTTCACAGGCAGCTCCTGCCAGGCAAAGCAGGGCTTCAACACCATCCCCCCCTCCTCAGGCCAGCAGGGAATTGCGGAGAGAGGCAGCTTCTGCCAGGCAAAGCAGGAGTTCAACACCATCCCCCCCTCCCCAGGCCAGCAGGGATTTGCGAAATAACCCCCGCCGACTTGCAAAACTGCCTCCCTTGGGTGTAAAATACGACGGAAGTGCCGACAAACTGGCGTTTTTTCTAATTCACGACCTTGGAAGATCGAGCTTCTAAGTGGCTGGTTTCATTGCATAATTGCCGTTCACCCGCACTGAGGGATTTCGATCGTTTCATGAATGCTCTTAGAAGGCGTTTTGAAGACCCCCGTGTTGAAAGGAAAGCAAAGATGAAACTGAAAACCTTACAGCAGGGGGGCATGTCTGTTCAGGCTTACACGCGGATTTTTCAGGAATTATCAGTGTTTATGGTTGGGTATAGTGAACAAGCTCTAATGGACATTTATGTTGAAGGGCTAAATAAAGACATTTATCAAACATGTGTGAACAGATTTCGCCCCGAGACTTTAAATGAATGGATAGATCTAGCTTCGGATGTTGAATTGGATCAAGCCCACTTGCAGGATCCAGTCCGTTTGGAGAAAAAACCACAGGAAGATAGCCCCAAATCTCACCCCCCTGCGAAGGATGTGCGCTTGCAAAGGGGGGAGGGGAGAACAACCCAGCCTCGCGCAGGCAGCTGTTATCGCTGTGGAAAGGAGGGGCACTGGGCCGACAAATGCAGATCAAGACCACCTCCACGCCCACCTTCCTCTTCGGACCGGAAGCATCCTAAGACGCCAACCGCGCGCACTAAACCGGCCATGAGTGGGGTGGAGCCCATCAACCTCTCTGCTGACCAGCCCACCGCTCACCCTGATGACTGGGAGGCGTCTTCAAACTCTTCTGACGACAATCTGGTGAGTCATCGCTCCGGGCCCCTTTATATTAATTTAAAGCTTTTAGCGCCATCTACTGGACGTACATGCAATGTGCAGGCTCTCATTGATTCTGGCTGCTCAAAATGTCTCATAAGCCAAGACATCGTGTCTTCGATGGGTTTTCACCTTAAGACCCTGAAAACTCCCATAGCCTTTTGCCAAATGGATGGTTCTGTAGCTGGGGGAACCCCAGCATCTTTTATCACCGAACCAATTCACGTTTCTATAGGCACGGGCCATACTGAGACCATCAACTTTATTGTAACTGCCATTGCCGATAATGCTGTAATTTTGGGGGTCAATTGGCTTCGTAAATGGAATCCTCTGATAAACTGGAAGGAAGGTTGGGTACGCATACCTTTATCCTTACCTGAACATACCTCTCTACCATCAGAAACTGATCACCCACCTCCAAATCACCCACCTCCCCTAATTGAATCTGCTGCCCCTTTGTTGGATTTTCCATCACCTGAAGTCATACCAGGCGAAGAGAAAATTCCCAAAGAATATTGGGACCTAAAGGATGCTTTCAGTGAAAGATCTTGTGATTCCCTCCCTCCTCATAGAGCTACTGATTGTTCAATTGATTTCCTCCCTGGGGTTCAATTACCCAAACCTCGCATGTACTCCATGACCCCACGGGAGATGGAGGAATTACGTAAATTCATCGATAAAAACCTTCAAAGGGGTTTCATTGAACCAGCTAGGCCGCGTGTAGCTGCACCAGTTATGTTTAGGGAGAAAAAAGATGGTACCCTAAGATTAATACAAGACTACTCCTATCTAAACACCATTTGTGAACACAATATTTACCCCCTTCCGCTCATGAAGGACATGCTTGCTCACCTGGCTACTGGTAAGATTTTTACTAAACTGGACTTACGTGAGGCCTATTACAGGGTCAGAATCAAAGAGGGGGACGAATGGAAAACAGCTTTTAACTGCCCGCTAGGATGTTTTCAATTTAAAGTCCTCCCTTTCGGTCTTCAAGGTGCCCCTTCGGTATTTATGCAACTGATAAATGAGGTTCTCCACGAGCACCTTTACAAGGGAGTTATTGTTTATATTGATGACATAATGGTTTACTCACAAACACATGACGAGCACATTAAACTGGTGCGCTCCATATTAAACAAACTGCGTTCCGCTGAACTTTATGCCAAACTCTCTAAGTGTGAGTTTCACCAGGAAAAAATTGACTATTTGGGCTACCGTATCTCTTCTGAGGGAATTGAAATGGATCCTGCTAAAGTCAGGGCAGTGACGGAGTGGGCCCCTCCCCGTACTCGTAAACAACTACAGAGTTTTTTGGGATTTGCAAACTTTTACCGCCAATTTATTCCGTCATTCGCTGACATTGCCTTACCCATTACAAACCTTCTAAAAACGAAAGGAGAAGGCAAGCCTCATCCAGGATCCCCACTTAAATGGACCATGGAATGTCAAGCCGCTTTCGAGAAGCTTAAACGTTTGTTTGCGGCTGAACCTGTTCTTAAACACCCCGATGTAAATTCCCCGTTTGTAATTCAAGCGGATGCCAGTGATGTCGCTGTGGGAGCGGTCCTATTACAACTCAACCAACATGGCCAATTGCAACCCTGTGCCTACACCTCTCGGAAACTCACTACGTCCGAACGTGGTTGGGCGATTTGGGAAAAAGAGGCTTTTGCTGTTCGGTGGGCTCTCATGACTTGGCGTCATTTTCTTGAGGGCGCTCCCCATCCTTTCGAAGTTTGGACGGACCATAAAAACTTGGAAGCTCTTACCTCCTCTCGGAAATTGTCCCCAAGGCAACTTCGCTGGGCTCACTATTTCCATCGTTTCAATTTCAACCTTAAATATATTCCAGGGGGCAAAAATTTCATGGCTGATGCGCTTTCCAGATTGCCACAATATGATGTTTCCAAACTCACTATAGTACAACCCATCATGCCACTCACTTTACCAGCTTCACCAGTATCTACAAAGGGTCATGCTACAGTCCAAACTACTCCACCTACAGATCTGATTACTCGTATTAAGGACGAACTACTTACTGATGACTGGTATTCAGCACATTCTGGTGATTGTACTATTAGAGACGATCTTCCCTGGATTGGCTCAAAGATCTATGTACCTGCTACATTGCGTCCTTTTGTCTTGCAACGCGCACACGACTCACGTTTGGCTGGGCATTTCGGTTTCGTTAAGACTGTACATCTTGTCAAAAGACAGTTCTGGTGGCCCTCATTGAAGAAAGATGTTGAATCATATATTGCCAGTTGCCCCATATGTGCGGCTTCCAAACGTGCGCCGGGGAAGCCACAAGGTCTTCTCCAGTCCGTAGCTACGCCGGAGAGACCTTGGAAGGAAATTTCAATGGACTTTATAGTTGACCTTCCCCCCAGTCAGGGCTATACCGTTATCTGGGTCGTTACCGATATTTTTTCCAAACAAGTTCATTTTGTTCCCTGTACAAAGATTCCTTCTTCCAAATCTCTGGCTCGATTGTTCGTTTCTCATATCTATCGCTTTCATGGCGTCCCGCAACGCATCATCTCTGATAGGGGATCCCAATTTACTTCTCTATTTTGGAAAGAGTTTTTGAGACTGATTGGCTCCGCCCAGAGCTTAAGCTCCGCCTACCACCCTCAGACGAATGGCTCCTGTGAAAGGGTTAATTCCGTTCTAGAACAGTACTTACGTTGCTTTATTAATTTTCAACAAGATGATTGGGCTGATCTTCTCATACATGCCGAAGTGGCGTATAATAACTCTGTTCACTCCAGTACGAATATGACCCCCTTTAAAATCATCTACGGGCAAGACTTTGTACCAATCCCCGAACTGCCTCATGACTCACCGACGGTCCCCTCGTTAGCCGAATGGTCCTCTAGACTATCTTCTGTCTGGCCAGTTCTCCGGGAAACTTTGAACGATGCCCATGATTCGCACAAATTGTACGCTGACAGGAAACGGGCAGTCCCCCCCTCCTACAAAGTTGGTGATCAAGTTTATGTGTCTACCAAAAATTTAGATAGCCCCCAGAAGTGCAGGAAGCTGGGTCCCAAATTTGTTGGTCCTTTCACAATAACCAAGATTATCAGCTCTGTGTCAGTCCGTTTGGATCTCCCAAAGACCTACCGGCGATTATATCCTGTATTCCATGTTCACTTGCTGAAACCTGCTCGTACCTCACATCTCCGCAAACCGTTGCCTGATACACCTGCGCCTACCATGGTGAATGGTCACCAGCATTATGAAGTCCGTGATATTTTGGACTCCAGAATCCGCAGAAATAAGACTCAGTTCCTGGTCATGTGGAAAGATTTTCCCCCTTCTCACAACGAATGGGTGGATAAAGAGCACCTCAAAGCTCCTAAACTGGTACGCCAGTTTTATGCCAAATATCCGCACAAACCTTGATTTTTTTTCCCTTCTCCTATCTGTTGTTTTGTCTGTCCTTCCTTGTCTTACAGGTGTAGCCTTTCGTGTTCCACTTGCTGTCCCGAATTTCCCGCTGTTCCTGGAGGAGGTCCGGATGTCAGTCTCGCTAGTTCCTGCTTCGCTGCCATGGAAACGGGGTGGGTGGGGGGCGTTGGGATGAGTGTGCTCTGCTGGTGGACAATGTTGATCGTTGGTGTTATCTCTTGGTTAACGGCCCTGCATTCCAGGATGGTGAAGACCTGCCCACCTGATGTTGGAGATGGAAGCATATTGGACAATGCAAAGGGGGGGGTTTGGGGATTGGGATGGGCTTAAGCTTAATACTTTCTGTTCGCGCCTAAACTATTCACTCTCAGCTTTACTTGGTCTGTACGCTATTGTTACTTAGTAAAAGGAGCCTTATTCATTTCAAAATAATGTCTAAGTGTGGTCTTTCCTGAGTCAACGAAGAAGCAGGCCTGACAGTAACCATAAAAGCTTGGATAATTCTACTTAAGTGAAAAAGTTTTCAAGGGAGTTGGAGGAATTCCCAATCTTGGCAACTTTAAGACATGTGGACTTCAACTCCCAGAATTTCCTAGCACTCTTCAGATATTCCTTAACAGACATGTTAAAGTCCACATGTCTTAAATTTGCCAAAATTGGGAACCTTTGCTCTACAGAAGGGTTGTCAAACTCCCAGCCCATGGACCAGAAGTATCACACGCTGGCCAAGCCCATGCCCAGTTTAGCAAAGGGGGGGAAGTCCCAATATGTCACATGATGCTGCTGTGGTGACATGAGTTTGACACCCCTGCAAAACAGAACCTCATTGAAAAGAAGCAATGGGTTGAAACTAATCAAGTGTCAGGGTTCCAAGTAATGTTTTCACGTTTTCCTACAGCAGAAAATGTGGCAGGCCTGAAGGCCCAGTGTAAAAGATGGCTTCCAGGTCTGACATCAAGGAGAGATGCAACGTAGAACTAGGGAGCAATTTTCTGATAGTTAGAACAATTAATCAGTGGAACAGGAACAACCTGTCTCTAGAAGTTAAGAATGCTCCAACACTGGAAGTTTTTAAGAAGAGATTGGACAACCATTTGTCTGAAATGGTATAAGATTTTCTGCCTGAGTAGGAGTTGAACTAGAAAACATCCAAGATACCTTCCAACTCTGTTATTTCCCAATACAATATCTAAATTTGATCATATAGAATATTCTAATGGAGTCTTTGCTCTCTTAAATGCTTTAAAGAAGAGTTGGAAGGGGTTGCAGGCACAGAGTCTTAGAAAACAGAGGATTCAACAATTTTTTTCCAAACCACATGGCTGTCACTGTATCATAGGGTGGCATATGGAATTCCTAATACCATTATTATTTTATAAATGATAGTTGCTATCATAATAGGATGTTAAGGCAGACCAAGATAATTAAACAGCAACCTGAAGGAAGGGTGCTGGGATGGGAAAGTCAGCCAGTGGTCACTGCCACCTACAATGTGAGCACATACAATTTGTGCTAGAAAGACAAACAAAATTCTGTCCACCCACTCTCTATTATTAAATAGTTTTTCAACAAAATGTCATCGGTACAGAAGAAACCAGAAATTAAGTCTGTGAATGAAGTCAGTGATTGCTCTCTCTTTAAACTTGTGAAAAATGGTGGGTCACCCTGAATTTTTTTTTTAAGCTGCTTTTAAGCAAACTTTCATCAGACCACCTTATCAAAGTTTGACCTGTTCACCATCTATCTGTCAGAATTATTTGTTCTTTCAGGGTGACCAGAACAATTGCTTCCTTTGCTTAGTTCTTTTGCATTCCATTCAAATAATTTACTTTTGTCACTTGGCAAAGATGTTGATAGAAAATAGGAAATGAAGATGCAAGTTATATTGACTCAAAAGTAACTACTACATATTTTAAATTTCCAACAATCAACTATTAACCATTTAAGCACCATTAACATGGAAATCATGCCATAATATCTATTAAAATTTATAGGGAATTTGTATTTTAGACTTAACTTTGTATCTATTCAAAAATCTATCAGGGTATTTTGGGTGGTTCATAGATAAAAGAACAGAATTATGTATTGTTGATTTAAAGAAGCTTGTGTAAATGAAGGATCAATTCATTCATATTTCTATAAATATAGTTGTAGACTAGATAACTATCTTTATCTTCCAAATCCCATCTTACTTGAGTTTAAATTAAGGTTCACTGTCCTTCATTATGTCTAGTTCCTAATCAAGGCTTTTATTCAATGTTCTGATAAACATAGATAATAGTCAAAAATAGAAATAGACATAATGAAACTACATAGCAGATTTTTATTTTCTCAGGCATGTATGTTGGAAAAATATAGAAGAAAGCATGACGCCCAATAGAAATATAATAAATTACACATATATATATTATTATCAGTTATCTCCCGGTAAATTTGCTCATCCATGGTTTTTTAGATTGTGTGAAAGGGATTTAGGTAATGAGGCAGGAATCTCACAATAGAAAAAAGACATTTTATAAATAAGAGATAGGCAGAAACCTACAAACTAAAAAAAATGACTGGAAGATGAAGGAAGGAAGGAAGGAAGGAAGGAAGGAAGGAAGGAAGGAAGGAAGGAAGGAAGGAAGGAAGGAAGGAAGGAAGGAAGGAAGGAAGGATTTGTAAGCTGCCCCATTCCAGAAGATTCTGGGTAGCTTGAAAAAATACTGTTGACAAAATACTTGACAAATACGAATTGAAAAGGGGAGAGAAAAGGGTGCAGGATTTAATTTTTTATCTGACAAATATAGTGTAGCATTCTAGGATCCTGTTATATGAAAACTTCATACGCATGTTTTCTTAACTCATGCAGCAAATCTACTTCTTTAACCTTCTTATATCTAGTTGAGGCTGTGGAGCAGAGGAAGAATTTAATCATCACAACTGGCTTGCAGTGCTGATGCTACACATGTCTCCTGGTCTCATGAACAGCTGCTAGTATCTGGGTTAATAGTGTAGTAAATCTATGTGGGTTATCTTGAAGTTATACATTTAATCCAACTGTCATGTATAGATAAGCAGAATCATCAGCAGGAGAGAAGTGAGAGAAAAGTTATGGAAACTTTGCAGCTAGAACTTCCACAAATTCCAGTTGATAAAGTCAGAAAATGAAATTACAACTCTAAAACTTTTTCAAATTAAACTCATCTACCTATCTCTCTGTCCATTTTTTAATGGGAGATAAGGTATCCCTCTAATTCATTTGGTGGATGTTTCTTATATAAACTTTCTTAATAAATAAATGTCCTATCAGATATCAGTAGTAATGGTTGAGGGTGAGGCCTGTTAGGGGTTTTTTTTAATCTCACTTTTTAATTTTTCTTTGCATTGTTTTGTTTACTTTTTCCTGGCTTTTGTCAGTTTGTTTTTCCTGATTTTTCTTTATAACGTCTGGTTATCTTCATGTTCTGAGAACTTATGAAACGTTGGGCTACATACTATTTATTTATTTATTTATTTATTTATTAGTCAAATTTATATAACCGCACCTTCTCCCCGAAGGGACCCGGGGCGGTGCACAGGAAGTTAAAACAAACAATATAAAATATAAATAATTAATATCGAATTAAATAGGTTATCCCTGTGCTAAAATTTAAAAAGTTAAAACATAATCCATTAAAAACCTAATTAAAAACAATTTATAATACAGACTGAAGGCTAGGTAAATAACTTAGGCCAAACCGGCCTGATGGAACAGGAGTGTCTTTAATTTCTGGCGGAAGGTGCGGAGGTCCGTGTTTGTTCTGAGGTTGGGGGTAGGTCGTTCCAGAGGGTTGGGCCCACCACAGAGAAGGCCCTTCCCCTGGGCGTCGCCTGCTGGCATTGCCTGGTGGACGGCACCCGGAGAAGTCCCTCTCTGTGGGAGCGAATCGGCTGCAGGGATGTATGAGGTAGGATGCGGTCTCGCAGGTATGTTGGTCCCGTGCCATGGAGCGCTTTAAAGATGGTGATCAACACCTTGAAGTGCACCCGAAAGACCACAGGCAACCAGTGCAGCTCGCGCAGGAGCGGTGTTACATGGGAATATCTAGACGTTCCCAAGATCGCCCGCGCGGCCGCATTCTGGACCAGCTGCAGTCTTCGGGTGCACCCCAAGGGGAGCCCCATGTAGAGAGCATTACAGTAGTCTAGCCGGGATGTCACAAGAGCGTGAGTGACTGTGCGAAGGGCGTCCCAGTCCAATAAGGAACGCAACTGCCGCACCAGGCATACCTGGTGGAAAGCCCCCCTTGCCACGGCTGTCACGTGATCTTGCATAGACAGCCGGGTATCCACGAGGACACCTAGGTTGCGTGCCCGATCCACGGGGGCCAGATGTTCGCCCCCTATGGCCAGTGATGGAATCAGCTGGTTGTACCGGGACACCGGAAACCACAGCCACTCGGTCTTGGACGGGTTGAGTTTGAGTCTGTTGCTTCCCATCCAGATCCGTACGGCTTCCAGACATCGGGACATCACTTCAACGGCATCGTTGGGGTGGTTTGGGGTAGAAAAGTACAGCTGCGTGTCATCAGCGTAGATGTGGTACTCTACCCCAAAACCACGGATGATCTCACCCAGCGGCTTCATGTATGCGTTGAACAAGAGCAGCGAGAGGACCAACCCCTGAGGCACCCCACAAGTGAGGGGTCTTGAGGTCGACCTCTGCCCTCCTGCCAACACAAATTGCGATCGGCCGTAGAGGTAGGAGGAGAACCACCGTAAAACAGTGCCCCTCACCCCCAACCCCTCCAGCCGATGCAATAGGATACCATGGTCGATGGTATCGAAAGCCGCCGAGAGATACAATATATAACTCTAGAAATAGATAGACTCTACTTAGCCCATTATGCAATGTTCCTAAACAATGGAGCTTAGATGGTTCTTAAAGTTTATGTATTGTACCTAGTTACCTAGAGTGTAACAATCCATAATTTCAATTCTCAGCAGAATTTGAACTCTGAAGAAAGATCTGTGACTATGTATGTTTAAAAAACCCTCAAAGAGGATGAATGAAAGTAGTTGTGTACTGTCATCCATCAGGAATGCCTATTTTGCTAAAACATGTGAATAGGAACAAATTTTAAAACAGAGAAAAACACTTAAATCACTTAGAAGTGCCCCCCCCCAAAAGTAACTTTATTCAGACCTAGGTTCCCAACTATGGAAATGTGATCGCTCAAATATAGGCAAACTGAAGGGCAAGTTATGTTAGTGAAGCTCCTGGTCCACTTGTTGGATGGCTACAATGTGTGTGTCCAGTTCTTCCTAATCAATCATTATAAACTTGAAAGAAAAAATAAGATGGCCATATATTCAATGTTTTCATATCAGATTGGAAAGACAGTTGAATATTCATGACTCTCTTGAGTCTATAGGCTTCTCTGAGATGTAACTTGGCGAAGACCCATGATTTCTATAAGCACATCAACAGTCTCAAAGTTTCAAATCTTGTGATCATGGGCACACAAGAAAAACCAGCTCTTTCCTCAGAATTATTGTTAAAAAAATCAAGGACCTGAATAGATAAGAAGCAAATAATTTTAGATTTAGATTTTAGATTTTATTAAATTTATATCCCGCACCTACGTATCTCCTATGGGACCCAGGGCGGCGCACAGGAATTTAAAAACACAATATACAATATTGTATATCCTAAAACCCTATTAAACTTAATACTCCTGCGCTAAAAATATTGTTTAAAAAACCCTCTAATTAAAAATTTGTGCAACTAACCCTCAGTCATTTATCGGGTGGATTACCCTAAGCCGGCTTGCTGAAACAGGTGCGTTTTTAAATGCTGGCAGAAAAGGCGGAGGTCCGAGATGGTATGGAGATGCCACAGAGAAGGCCCTTCCCCTGGGCGTCACCAACCGGCATTGCCCGGCCGACGGCACCCGGAGAAGACCATCTCTATGGGAGCGGATCGGTTGAAGGGATGTATGAGGCAGGAGACAGTTTCGCATGTAACTAGGCCCCGAGCCATGGAGCGCTTTAAAGATAGTGATCAACACCTTGAAGCGCACCCGGAAGGCCACAGGCAGCCAGTGCAGCTCGCGCAGGGCAGGTGTTATATGGGAACGCCTTGAGGTTCCCATAATCACCCGCATGGCCGCATTCTGAACTAGCTGTAACCTTCGGGGGCACCTCAAGGGGAGCCCCATGTAGAGAGCATTACAGTAGTCCAGACGGGATGTGACCAGTGCTTGAGTGACTGTGCGAAGGGCATCCCGGTCTAGTAAGGGGCACAACTGGCGAACCAGGCGTACCTGGTAAAATGCCCTCCTGGCCACGGCTGTCACATGATCCTCCATGGACAGCCAGGAGACCAGGAGGACACCCAAATTGCGCGCCCTCTCCATGGGAGCCAATAATTCGCCCCCAATGGCCAGTGTTGGACTTACCTGGCTAAACCGGGGCGCTGGAAACCACAGCCACTCCGTCTTGGAAGGGTTGAGCTTGAGTTTGTTACTTCCCATCCAGACCCGTATGGCCTCCAGACACCGGGACATCACCTCGGCAGCATCGTTGGGGTGGTTTGAGGTAGATATGTACAGCTGAGTGTCATCAGCGTACAGATGGTATTCTACTCCAAAACCGCGGATGATCTCACCCAGCGGCTTCATATAGGTTTTGAACAGGAGAGGCAAGAGGACCGACCCCTGAGGAACCCCGCATATGACGGGTCTCGAGGTCGACCTCTGCCCTCCTGCCAACACAAATTGCGACCAACCAGAGAGGTAGGACGAGAACCACCGTAACACGGTGCCTCCCACCCCCAACCCCACCAATCGGTGCAATAGGATATCATGGTCGATGGTATCAAAAGCTGCTGAGAGGTCTAATAGGACCAGGATAGAGGAGCACCCTCTATCCCGTGCCTCCCAGAGATCATCCACCAACGTGACCAATGCCGTGTCAGATGATTTCAGGGATGTGAAAAATGGGGTCCAGTGCTCAGCTCAAGCAAGTAACCTTTTTGCTTGTCGTCCATTTCACACAACTCCCCGCAAAATTGATTTGTCTGACCTTTGAACTTGGAGTAACTTTATTGCCACTTTCAATGTGCACTAATCAGCATACATTAAAATTTCATTGCATACAGCTCTCAAAGGGTCATCACCTCCAATAGACTCTACATAAACATGACTAAATAAATAAATAAACGTGGACATACCCACATACCCAGTGGTGGGATCCTGCCTGTTTAACAACCAGTTCGGTGATTGCATGCTGTGTGCGCATGTGCAGTTTTAACCAAACTTATCTTCGATGTTGTTACTGGGAAGTAACACAGCTGAGGCATGGCAATCTGCACTGCTGCACAAATCAGTTGAGAGGATATAGATAAGTAAAGTGCAGGGGCAGGCAGACCCACCTGATCGTTGGAGCGAACCAATTTCCTCCCAGCTGATCATCGGAGCTACCGGTTTACCTAAACCGGTTCAAACCAGCTGAATCCCACCCCTGCACATACCCATATATATTATATCACACAGAGAAACAATACAGTCTAGTTCAGATGTATACATGTACATGGCAAGAAAAATAAATCTTGTGACTTTACCAGATGGATGGCATAGGGAGCAAAGCTGTTACAGAATCTGGTAGTCCTGCTAGAAGTACTTCGGAACCTCCTCCCAGAAAGGAATAACAGAACATGAAGTGGGTGTGTGGGTCTCTAACAATTAGGCTGTTAATGTCCTACTTTGCAAGTTTTAATCCTCACCCAATCCCATTGAGTGATACAAGATATATATTGATATTTTTGGAGGTTTATAATTAGTGGTGGGATCCTCCCACGCGCATGTGCAGTTTGAAGAAATTTTCATTTCTGGATTTCTTCAGAGGAGTAACACAGATGATTCACACAGCAATCTGCTTACCACGTGAATCAGCTGAGAAGATAAAGGTGTAAAAATACCGCAGGTGGGCAGGTGGGCCCATCTGATCATCAGGTCAAACTGATTTGCTCCCAGCTGATTATCGGAGCTACCAGTTTGGCCGAACCAGTAGGATCCCACCCCTGTTTATAACGATGTTTTTTTCAGAAAAAGTTTTTTCAACTTTCTCTAGGCAAACTTATGCCATATGATGTGAGTTTGCGTCACAATTATCCTCTTCTGGTTTAATAGCCTTAATTTTGTTAATACTGTGTTAAAAAGATTAATACAGAATGAAGATATGGCTGTCCTTTGAAATATACACACACCCAAAATATTAAATTTATTACTATATATAGAAGCATAAAATTAGCCAAAAGGTTATTCTCTGATGTTGTAAAGATAGTGAGAGCTTTACAATATGTGTTTATTTTCTGTTTATAAACTGGCTCATTATTGGTATAATGAAAAGATTAATCAATACCATTCTGTGCTATCAAGTTTTAATGATATGTTTAAAAATGAGCTATTTCTTTTCAGTGTGTAATAAATAAGCTTTTGCTTTTTGCTTTTATTTTGTTTTCCTTTTACTTCCTTGCTCTCTTTTCACCCAAGCAATAAAATATGTTACAAATAGGCAATCTTATAATCCTGTACAGACTGACATTGTTTCAGAGACTTTACTGATACCAATTCACACCTTGAAAACATGTACTTCTAATCCCACCTGATCACGTTGCAGTGTACCGGTTGCAAAGGGATCGGAACCCACCACTGCATCTGAGGAATGTCTTTGAGTTGCAGGAACTGGGTATCGGTTGGAGGAACTGGGTATGTCTAGTTTAATGAAAAGAAGGACCAGGGTAGACATGATAACAGTGTTCCGATATCTCAGAGGGTGCCACAAAAAAGAGGGAGTCAAACTATTCTCCAAGGCACCTGGGGGCAGGACAAGAAGCAATGGGTGGAAACTAATCAAGGAGAGAAGCAACTGAGAACTAAGGAGAAATTTCCTGACAGTTAGAACAATTAACCAGTGGAACAGCTTGCCTCCAGAAGTTGTGAATGCCCCAACCCCAATCTTTAAGAAGTTGTTGGATAGCCATTTGTCTGAAATGGTATAAGCTTCCTGCCTATGCAGGGGGTTGGACTAGAAGACCTACAAGGTCCCTTCCAACTCTGCTATTGTATTGTACCATGACAAAATGTACATAAGATAAAATCTTCTTAAAGACGGTATAACATCTGGCTAAGTACTAGGATCCTTGATGGTTTGGCTGGTAAAAAAAAAGCAACCCTTATTTTTATCCCAAAATTATAGCTTCCAGCTTTCATACAGCATAACACAACAGGAATCTTAGGAGATTGGCAATTTTCATGCTTTGTACTGCCTGCAGTAAAAAGAGAAAAAGAAAGCAATAGAAAGCATTTATATACTTTGCTTCGTTGCAAGAAGAGAACTGATGGATAAAGAGTGTGCTGCCCTTTATGACACAAAATGAGTTATTGGTGGGACAAGCTGATATCATGGATATTATTCCACCAGTAATGTATAACTAATGATATGCTAAATTATTAATTTACCATATTGGAAAAAAATGTTCCCCCCAAAAATCACAAGATAAAAGATAAACATGCAGGCAAGATTCCAGTTTGTGACTGCACTAGAAGGATTCATGCAAAGTGGAATGAATCACTTAGAAGTTTCAATTGTCTGGTTTTATATTGGATGGCAAGTTTAGAATTAAAATAACTGCGAAAATGACAGAGCTTCTGAATTGCAACAAACATCTCACCCAAAGCTCTTGTAAATGGAAGAATACAGACACTGATATTCCCTAAACTCCGCAGAAGATGTTATCTAGCCTGGTAATGAAACATTCTGAAATCAACCCATAAGCTTGGGAACTAACCTTCACCTTCATCTCATTAGTCTCAGAAGCAGAATATTGGAATAAAAGCTAGCTGTTTTTTATACTTACCATTTTTTCCAAATCTAATTTAACAATCTAATAATCTAATCCAGGACTGTCAAACACAAGGCCCTTGGGCCAGATTTGGCTCACAATATAGTTGGATCCAGCCCGTAAGGCCGGCCTGGAAAATGTAAAGGGCTGGCCATGTTGCTTTGGCCCGATCTACCCAGTGTGAAAAGGAAACATCGGGCCAATGTGGCTTCAGCTCGGGCTACCAGTGTGAAGAGGAAACATGTCAGCAGTTTGAGGAATGGTGTCAAGATGGCCACCCAGCCAGCATGACTACCTGACTGCCCAAAGTCAACCACAGCCCAGATACGGCCATCAATGAAATTGAGTTTGATACCATTGATCTAACCCATCCTTCTCTACATCAGGGAATTTTTTGGGATCCCAATGTTTTTCATGCATGGAACTTGCTCACCCATTCATAAAGTGACCCATAGGGACCCAACTTTTGATGTTGTACGATCCTGATTTTTAATAAATTACATTAGGAAATGTTTGCTTCTTTTGACATAGCATTTTCAAAAGTTTTGAAATATAGTGGCAGTGGCTATCCTTTTTTAAAGTAGTTTGTACATAAAAATGATTTAGGTTGTGCAGTCAAGTCACTATCTTGACCTTGTGGACCCTAATGGACAACTAAAATAAGTTAGCAATGTTTTGGTTTCATAATATGTCAGATTGTTGGCTTTCATAGGTAGGACAGAAATGAATGAGAATTCATCTTCCCTGTCCTCCTCCTCCTCCTCCTCCTTCTTCTTTCTCCTCCTCCTCTTCTTCTGCCATATCCATCCTCAGATGTAGGTGATCATGATCTATTTTTATCAACATCCACATGAAAAAGTACTGCTGACTTTTGCCCAAACCAGTTCTTTTAAATTTTGAAGCCATGATTTTCATCTTCTTCCTGGACCTCATTTGCCTTCAATCTTTTCCTGGAAGATAAAGTGAAGTATGCCGTATTTTTCTGGGTGTTGCATCACATGCGCAAAACATTCTAGCTTTCACTTTTTTATGGTTTTGATGACTTCCCTTGGCTTTCTCGGGTGGTTTATCACTTCCTCATTTCTGATTTTGTCAACCCAACTTAAATGTAGCAGTCGGCTGTAGATCCACATTTCAAATGCTTCTAGTTTCTTCAGGTGGATTTCTGTCAGAGACCAACTCTCTACTCCATAGAGCAGGATATAAAAGATGCAACATCTGACAAGCCTTATTTACAATCTTTCAACTGCAGAAGACCTTTTTTTTATTTTGAAGAATGCATTCAAGCTTTCTCTATCCTTGTTTTTACTTCAGTGGTCATGTTCCAGCTTTCAAGTAAATTAGAACCTAGGTATGTGATCCTTTCAACTTTTTCTAGTGGTATTCCTTCCAAAGGTGTCAATGGTAAATTAATGGGTTGTTTGCTGATAACCATGCTCTTGGTTTTTGAGATATTAAGCTTCAAGCCATATTTTTCAGATATATCTGTGTTGAGGAGGAACGGAAGAACTGTATCATCAGCATGTCTTAAATTGTTGGCCCTAACACCGTTTACTTTACTTGGCCAGCATCAAGGTTTTCCAGTGCTTCATTGAAAATTGATTCAGAATAGATATTAAACAACAGTGGAGACAGAATACAGCCATGTCTCACTTCTCTTCATAATTCTGCATCATCTGAGTATTTTCGGTCCAGTCTCACATTTTATTTATTTATTTATTTAATTCAATTTATATCACCGTGCCTATCTCCCCGAAGGGACTCAGGGCGGTGCGCAGGAAATTAAAATCGGAAGTACAAAACATAACAATAGACGAAAATATCATAAATAGGACAACAGACTAAAATCTAATTAAATGTAAAGTACCCTGTGCTAAAAGATTCCCTAAAACCTACCAACCCCTTAAAATCCAATTAAAACAGTTTAAAACTCAGTCTACGAAAGTGGTTATGGGGACATTTGCTACCTGATGCCAATATAGATTCTTTATGATTCGGATGTCTTTGTCATCTAGTTCCACTTTTTCAGGATTTGTAATAGTTTGCTGTGTCTTATTTTATCAAATGTTTTTTTTTTCAAAATCAATGAAGCACATGTAAACATTGTGATTGACATCTCTACAACACTGTGCAAGAATGTGAATGCTGATTTGAAACCAAATTGTGCGTTAGATGCTCCTCGGTTTTGTATATTCTTGTGTGAATATTTTCAGGGCATGACTCATTAAGCTTATTGTTCTGTGTTTGGTTCTCTTCTTTGCATTTATTTTGGGGGGGGGGGGATTGTCACAAAAATTAACTTTAGCCAATCATTTGGTATCTTTCCTGTTTCATATGTTAGATTGAAGAGCTGCAGTAAAAAAAGTCTTCCCATTTTATACCAGCAATTTTAAAATTTCTACTGGAATATTATCAGGTCCTGTGGCTTTTCTTGTTTTTGCTATTTTTATTACACGTTCAACTTCTTCCATAATGTGGTTGGGTCCAGTTGTTATGCTTCCCATATCAATATCATTCCTAGTGTCCTCAAAAAGTTCTTCAATATATTAGAATGAGAATGAGAATTAGTGAACAATAAAATTTGGTGGTGACATCAAAAGTGTAATAACCAAACTATATAACATTCCAGATATATCTCATTGTGTCTACAAAAAATGTTTTTCCCAAGCTGATAGGTTATTCTCTCTTTGAATGTGAAAACTCTCCAAGAATTCTGAGTCTGAGTAGGTAACTGCCTACTCAGGGATCTTTTTTTGTATTTGAATCTGCCCAGCCCTAATATTTATCACCTTAATTATAGATTCAGAATTCTTGGAGAGTTTTCATGTTCAGACAAAAATGGCAAGAGAACAACAGAAAGAAGTTCTGAAGAGAAAACAATTTTGGATTAGGCTCAGGGAAATCAAAGAGAAAATACAATATCATCTTGATATTGTATAGAGCCGAGGTAATGCAGTGGTTAGAGGGCTGTATTGCAGACTACTTCAGCTGACTGCTAACTGAAGTTCAGCAGTTCAAATCTCACCGGCTCAAATTGACTCAACCGTTCATCCTTCAGAGATGGGTAAAATGAGAACCCAGATTGTTGGGGGCAATATGCTGACTCTGTCAAACCACTTAGAGAGGGCTGTAAAAGCAGTGTATAAGTCTAAGTGCTATTGCCATCTTGGGAAAAACATTTTTTGGACAGAATGAGATACATCTGGAATATCATGATAGTTTGATTACGCTTTTGATGTCACAACCAAATTTTATTATTCACTAATTCTCATTCATTTCTGTCCTACCTATGAAAGCCAGCAATCTGATACATTATGAAGCCAAACCATTACTAACTTTTTTTTATTTAATATGCGTTTCAATTGACTTTCTTTACATAAAGATTTTTCTATCAGTAATCAGATCATACACCAAAGGTTCATTCTTCGCAGTAAAAGCCCTTTTATAGCATTACCTATATCAGAATGTATTTCCTTCTGGAATCTTAGAAGCCCTTCTTTATGAGTTAAATTTAGCAATACAATAATCATGCAGAATAAAGTAAAATACAAGATTAGGTCTGGATTCTTACTGAGTCATTGCAAAGCTAATGCTAATGTTTAGAATTATCAGAGTTAAATCACAGTTGTAACTCAGTTCAATTAACATAAAACCTCTTTCTCGGTATCAGAGAATAATATACATTATAAGAATGCTATGTGAGAAAAACAGTATCACAGCAATAATATGGTATTCATTGAATGTAAGGAGTAGCAGAAAACCAGTTTGCTGTAGTGCTTAAAAGTACTAACAGAAAAACTGGAAAATTGAATTTTAACCCTGCCTTAGATATGGCAGCCAAATGAATGACCTTGGACTGGTCATTCTAACTCAGTCCTAGGGGGGGAAAGCCAATGGCTAACCACTTCTGAAATTGTTGTCAAGATAACTGGCCTAGGTGGTTGCCAGGAGGTAAAACAGATTTGAATGCCTGACAGCAATATATAATTATTACCTTTTTTCCAAGAGTTTATAGCAGGGATGAAATTCTCTGAAGTCTGCTACCAGTTTGCTCCGTGCATGCATGCGCACTGCTGATTGTCACACAGCTAATTGTTGCACAGTCAGAAAGCAAAAAAAATGCTATCAGTTTGGGCCAATGATCAGCTGTGCATAAATCACATCGGAACGTAAAAAAACAATTGTCGGAACTTCCAGTTCACCTGAACTGGTAGCATTTTTTTACTACTGGTTCAGGTGAACTGGTAGCATTTGTTACAACCGGTTTTGGGCGAACCAGTCCGAACCAGTAGCATTTCATCCTTGGTTTATAGGTTCCAATAACCTCATAATAAACTCTCTGTGCCCTACAATCACATGGGGGGAGGGTTTGCTATAAGCAAAATAAACTATCATTGCATAAATTGTTCGTTAATTGTGAATGAACTGAGCTATCTTTTCTTCACTTCTTCAAACCTCAAAGTAATTTGCAAAAGTTCAGATGATATTAAGGTGCCTAAATTTGATGCCCGATACCAAATGTAGGACTGATGATGCCATACCCCACCAAACCCCCCAACCCCATTCCAGCAGTCAGAAGGGAATGAGTCACACTTTTTATCTTCTCTTAGTACAACTGAATTTGACACTTAAGTATATTTCATTTCCATTTCTCCCTTCCCACCTTGTTTCTTTTTTGAGTCGCCTGCCAATACTTTTATGTGCCTTTAAATCAAGAATAAGCAGGAGGTTGTACAATTTTGTAAGCTACCAGTAAGGCCATCTGTGATGAAGTCAAGCCCACAAAATGTGCAGAACATATTTTGCCTGAATTATCAATGGAAATGGGCACTCCAAGGGACAACGGTTTTATATATCTGGAATGTGTGACTGCATAGCACTGTTCAGAAAAATGTAACCCATCTGTCTCCCTCTCTCTCTCTATCCTTTTCTATACCTAGCATTCATCAACTTCTGCACGAAGGGAATGTTTCTGTGGCATATAAATCTCTATATTAATTAAACATGAATCAAGGAATGCTGAGTTCATAAACAGCTACAAAGATGTTTTAAAAAATAATTTTATCTCAAAATGTTCACTTACTTGTCCAATAATACCTGTGCATTAGTGAAATGGAATAGCTGAGATATATTTGTTAAATAGGATAAATGTACCATGTGCTTATTGCCATGCATAAAGACATGAAGAAAAATTCATTCAACTATTATTTGCAATAATGAAAAATAAATAACTCAAGAGGACAAGATATAGACATGCTTTTTTCAGTTGTTTAGATATATTGATTTCAAATAATGTTGTTCTTTTAGAGCTTCACTGTACTCACTAACTATTTTTGTCAGAATTATTTGAACAGCTGGAAAAGATTAAAGATTCAGCAACATTAGTCCTTGGTTCTTCCTGGCTTTTTGGATGATAATAAATTAAGAGAATTTTAATTCAATATATTTGGAAGAGATATATACTGTTCATCTTGCAGTATTTAAGCATATAAACCCATTATTAAATTGCCCATTCTTAAATCTATTTATTTCTGTTGTTGTTAAATTTATGTTCTACCTTGTCTCCAAGAACTGAGCTCAGCCTACAATATAGGACTTTGTCTTCCTTGTCTTTTTTCTTTCTTTCTTCTTAAAATAATCCAGTAAATTAGGGTTGGGCAGGGTACAGTAGGGTAGGATACGTTAAGTCAGGGATATCAAGGTCATAGCCCACAGGCCGGATGTGTCACATGCTGGCCATGCCCAGTTTAGCAAATAATCAGTTTAGTATCATGAAAAGTAATACGTCCCGTATCGTGATGACAACATGACATCACGAGTTTGACACCTGTGGGTTAAGTGATAGATACCAACCCATGACTATTCAATGAGTAACCATGGCTAAAAATAGAATGTGTTTGTTTGTTTATCAAATTCATATGTCCATCCAACTTACAAAAAGTTATATGCAACAAATTATAAAACAGAAACTATATAAAAAAACAGTCATTATTAAAAAGTTTAAAAAATAGCAAGGCTTAAAGGAGAATAGATGTCAATATCAGTAATTGAGGATACCTCAGCCACTCCTGGTTTTCTTGGGATAACCAGACCAGATATTGAAGGAAATCAACAGGGATGGACTGAACGTCACTTTGGGGTGGGGGATGTTCTATAGCAGGGATGTCCAAACTTGGGAACTTTAAGACTTGTGGACTTCAACTCCCAGAATTCCCCAGCCAGCATAGCTGGCTGGGGAATTCTGGGAGTTGAAGTCCACAAGTCTTAAAGTTCCCAAGTTTGGACATCCCTGTTCTATAGGGAATGCACCAAGGGAAGGAAGGCCTGCCTCTTGATAGTTGTTTAACAGAACCACAACATGCTTTTCTGTCAGGTCTGATGAAACAAGCAGATATAGCTGGGGAGAGATATACTAATATCATTCTATGAAGGGGTTTAAAGTCAAAACAGTAGACTGGTATCCAATGGAGTTCCCAGAGCAGAGGTGTAATATGCACTATTCTAGAGACAGACATAACTAGCTGCACTGCTCCATTCAGTGCCAGCTGAAGCTTTTGAATTCTCTTTAAGTGTCATGTAGAGTGCATTACAATAGTCTACTTTTTCTGACAGATGCTGAGTCAATTCTCCATTTGACCCTTCGAGATCTCCAAGCCCCTCCCATCCAAGTGGACACACGTCACCTGATATAGGGCTGCAAGACAGATATCCACAGATGCAATAATAGCAGAGAAGAATTAGTGTTTTACCACAACCACCACCACAAGATAATGACTGTAACCTGTGTT
>CM077644.1:81246874-81461874 GCA_039707465.1 Rhabdophis nuchalis | reverse complement strand
CATTCGTTTGGGGAGGAGTTCCCATTTTGAGTGCCTTCTGAAATGGGAACCTCAGCAGGTGGATTCAAAGCCTCAGGAAGTCTGTCTGAAATGACAGATTAAACTAAACTATGATTTCGTTAACTGTGATTTGTAGTTCATGATTAAGCCACCAGGGCCTTGATTCACATAACCCAGGGGTCTGCAAAGTCGGCTCTTTTAAGACTGGTGGACTTCAACTCCCAGGCTGGCTGGGGAATTCTGGGAATTGAAGTCCACCAGTCTTAAAAGAGCTGACTTTGCAGACCCCTGACATAACCTATTAGGGCCGAATATGCTAAACTCCAAATAGGTTGGTTTCAGCCTATCGTAGATATATTTCCGGCTTCTTTAAAACGACCTGTCTTTGGATTTAAAGAATGCCGCTTTAGTAGTAAGGAAGCAATTGCACACTTGGAAAGTTTGAAAGGTTTTGGCTTTGGTTTTTTTTTTCCTTTTTCTTTTTTGGACCCTGGAAAAAGAATTGGGTTTTCTTTCTTTAATGTGTCTCTCCCCTCCCCTCTATAAATAACTCTTGGCAGGCAGAAACAACCTTGATTGCAAAAGATGAAGTAGAACAACCAGCAGGCTCTACAGCAGAATAAATGGCACGGTGCCAAGAGCTTCATCAAATGAATAATAGCTTCCACTTGACAATCAGTAAAGTGCCTCTTCTCCTGTGGATTTGGTTTTTAATGATGATTAGAGAGGATGGGCCCCTAAAATTTCTCTGGTAGAAATGACCTTCTATTAATTTCTGTTACTTGAAAATGCTGGATTTAAAAAGCTATTTTACAGCTGCAGAACCAAAGGCATTGACATAAAGGAACTATTTTCTTCATAATTGTACCAACAAGTATTAATTTTTTTTCATTGATTAACTGGGACTTTTTAACTTTATGGTTCCTCAGTTGGTTAAGTTTTCCAATACTGTGTACTGGAGTTTGGGGAGATTTACTTATATAAAAGTGAAATTATGGTTGGAGTTATTGACATCAAGATGGTAGCTATTAATGTTGTCTATCCCTGTGCTCTGTCTATCTATTTACATACCTAAGTAGCTATCCATCCATTTATGTGACATATTTATTTCCCATCTTTTTTTCCAGGAATTCAAAGCATGACTTACCGCAGGTTATTCAATGAACATGTGTGGTCAAAAGTAGACTTCAACATGGAATTCTCCATTTCAATATGTTTTATTTTATTTTGAAAAATAATTGTGTGTGCATGTTTGTTTGGATATTATGCAAATAACTGAGGGAAAATTGATAATCTTCTAGTAACAAAATAAACAACAATGGTTTGTATTATTTTTTGTGTGACACCAGTGTTTGGTTCAATATAAGACAGATCCATATATTATGGTTTAATTGGATTTAAGTTGTCAGTTTAAAAAAATGGTATTTAGTTCATATGTCTCTTCATGAAATCGTTTGCAACCCATGAAATTAAACTGAATTAAATATTATGACGCCGCTAACTTTCCAGGGGAAAATGGCACTCTAAAGTTTTATATTCAAAATTTTAGCAAACTACTAAAAAACATGGGACTTTTCTAGAGTTCAGATTACTTTTGTCATCTTGGTTTAAAGTACAGTTGCGATTTACTCTTGAGTTTCAGTTTGATAGAACCTTATGCAAGCTATAGTGATTCAGCCAAATCTTATTAGTTAGTCATTTAGTGTCAAGCATGATACAGAAAAAGCGAGCTCCCTGGTAGGGAAGATCCTTGTTTGAAATGATGGATACTCTTGCTAGGCATTGTGAGCAATGCTAACATAGATTGATCATTGGACAAATATGATGTAAGGCATTTTCACTTAGCAGTCTATGAAAAAAGGGTTTTCCTGGCAAGTCTTCATACTAATAGTGCATATCAGGCTAACATTAGATTGAAAAACAAAGAAATTCAAAAGAATAGCCTGCTTCTTCAAACAATGATTTTTCCAAGAACTTTCAGAGTCATTATATTATATTTCAGATATTTCATAAGCGTGTCAAAAACATTTAAAAAAGGATTTATGAGTTGGTTTGCAAGATAGGAACAATGTTAATTAAAGTTTATTCATTCATTGCAAAGCCATTACTAAATTTTAAATTGTTAAACATAAAATCTTAGAAAAGTGGTGGAATATAGTTGGCTCTATAAAAGAGAAGATTACAAATGCATGTAACTTCATCTAAGGGATAAAAAATACGATCAGTTAAAATACTGTGGCCAGCAATGAAATTTTTATGAAATCTTCCATAATCTGATATCCTTGAGACTGGTTTTTATCAGGGATTGGTGAGCAACTATGGTTTATGAGGCTACATTGTCCATTATTCAATTTCCATAATTTCATCAGTACATGCTGCCAGAATAATGAATGATAAAATAAACATGACGTTTATTTGTGAGGCTTAACATAGATTTTTTTTAAATTCTTAAATCACACCTCAAGACCAAGAAAATGTGACAAAAATGATTGGCCAAAACCACTTGGTTTTGCCTCTGCATCATTGGTTTTATAACCTGCTGCTTTTAGAGGTAACAACAGTAATAACAATGGTAGCATTCAATAAGAAAATATTTTTTGTCTCTGGCCTCCATACTAGATAAAGAAGCAAGAGGTCCAATACATTGGATTCCAAGTACATTCCAAGCATAAGAGTGACTTAGCACCCATTATGTCATCTGGCATCTTCTTAGATGTATGGAATAATCCTGAAGGGAAGAAATAATCTTACATGCTCTATAGCAGGGGTATCAAACTCGATTTCCCTGAGGGCCGCATCAGGGTTGTGTTTGACCTAAGGGGGCCAGGGTGGAGATGGACAGGGTGGCCGTGGTCAGCTCAATGTCACTTGTGTTGGGGTTGTCTATGGTGACCCTGTGAAACCGGGCTCCTGAGGTCCGTTTTCTGTTGCGATGGCCTTCTGCAACCCTCTGCCAATGAAAATGGAGCTTGTACAACTCCATTTTTGCTGGCAGAGGCACTGTGGGCCAGTCCTTCACTGTTTCCAGGGCGGTCCCGTGGGCCAGATCTAGTGGTGGGATTCAAATAATTTAACAACCGGTTCTCTGCCCTAATGATTTCTTCCAACAACCGGTTCACTGAACTGCTCAGAAAGTAAACAACCGGTTCTCCTGAAGTGGTATGAACTGGCTGAATCCCACCACCCGGCAGATCTAAGCACTCTGCGGGCCAAATCTAGCCCCCGAGCTTTGAGTTTGACACCCCTGCTCTATAGTATACAATTAATGTGATTGGTGTTCATGAGTACTAAGTTTCTGAATAGATCTATACCACTGTCTGTCATAAGGGTTTGGGCAAATTCATGAAGCATAGGTGTATGCCTATGGTACTTGACTTTTGGACTTCCCAAAACCACCCAATAGCTTTTACCAAAGCTGTTCATATGTTTAAACCAGTATATCTCTAGTATACACAAGCTTAATATGTTGTATTACCCTCATACACCCTGTTCTTTTTAATATATATATATCTAACTCCCCCCAACACACACACAATCACACACACACACACACCACAGCAAAAAATGAGGAAAGCTTTGCCTGATTAGCATTATCACAGCTAAGCTGCAGGGAAGGCTGGAAACCACAATCTGTGGCTTTATCCTTTAGAAACCTTCCATTGTGTCTTTCCCCCCCATTTGAGTTCAGTTGGCATGAAAAGAATCAAAACACTCTGTAGGGATTATGCATTTTCAAGTATGTTGTACTCCAACAGTGTAGTTTGGATGTTTTGTGCCAGCTTAGAACTCAATGTGGCCAATATAATTTATCAGAAGCATTAGAAATAAAAATTAACAGTTGAAGGGAACCCATTGAGAATTCCACTTCCTGTGATTTTTAGCTGGCAAAAGAGGGTGAAAAAACACCTCTCCCCAAATATACACCCCTGGATTCCTGTGTGATATAAGTGCTTTGTTGTGAATGTGTGCTTTTTCTAAGCATACATTTTGGAGATTAATGCAGATCACATATAGTTATTGTGAAGACTATGCACATTTGTGTGTTCATATCTATATTTAATCTAATTTAAGAGAAACTCTTGAAATTATACGGTATGTAGTTTCTGTATTGCAGAGGTATCAATCTTTCTTGTTTGTATAATAATTTTTTAATAATAATTTTAATACTTATAAACCGCTCCCTCTCCCCATGGGGACTCGGGGCGGTGCACAGGTAGAATAAAAACAATAAAAAATATACAAACAGTTCTAAAACCAAATTAAACTTAACCTGTGCTAAAATTCCCATAAAACTAACTATACTAAAAGCTACCCAATAAAAACCCCAAGACAGGGAGACTATCCCAGGCCGGCCAGACAGAAAAAGTGAGTTTTTAATTTAAGACGGAAGGAGCGGAGGTCCGTGGTCGTTCTAATATCGGGGGGAAGGTCGTTCCAGAGGGCCGGGCCCGCCACAGAGAGAGCCCTCCCCCTGGGCGTCGCCCACTGACAAAGTCTAGTGGACGGCACCCGGAGAAGTCCCTCTCTGTGGGAGCGAATCGGCCGTGAGGATGTATGAGGCAGGATCCGATCCCGCAGATAGCTAGGTCCCGAGCCATGGAGCGCTTTAAAGATGATAATTAACACCTTGAAGCGCACCCGGAAGTATGATTTTAATTGTTTTTAAAAGATTTAAAAAAAACTTTAGCCACTTTGACAATTTGGGGTCAGCACTGTTCAATAATTTCATAGTGATACTTTATTTTCTTCAAATCAAAGAATGGCTTTAAGCAAACAAACAAGAACTCAATCATCGCATGAACTGGATTTGTGTTGGACAGTGTTCATCCTTAATCTTTTTAAGTGCGAATTTGGTGCATTCCTTGAATTTCCCTCTTTCATGGTTAGCAATATTTGGCAAAGTGGTAAAGCACTTGGAAAATGTCCGAAGTTATCTAAAAGCCTTGAGATTGGGGGAAAATATTGAGAAATGAAAAATAACTATAAAGGACAGAAGATAAGGTAAGTGCTGCTGTGGCCTAGAGGTGGAGCTCTTGCCTCAAAAGCAGGAGGTTGTGAGTTTGATCCTAGGTAGAGGCAGATGTAGGGTCTCCTGCTTGGGCAGGGGGTTGGACTAGATGACCTGCAAGGTCCCTTCCAACTCTGTTAATCTGTTAAATATTTTTAGGTTTATGGATGAAATATGTGAATAAGTTACATTTCATAAATATTTGTTGTTTAATTAAAAGGGAATCAGGCTAGGAACCAGGACACTGACTTGTAGTCTCACCTTAAGTATAAAGTCAGTTGGATGTCTTTGGGCCAGCCATTCTCAGCCTTAGAAAGTAGGCAATGAAGACTTCTAGAAGAAGAATAGGAGACTGAGGATGACTCTATGAAAAGCAGAACTGACAACTGCAGTGAAAAATAAAGAACTTGCAATTAGACCAGTTCTTCAAACCTCTGTGGTTAAAAGAGAAACTAAAGATCACCCAGAGGTGTTCCGTGCAGATGCTCCTGATAGAAAGACTAAAAGATAATGACCTCTGATGGGTTTTGAGCACTGATAATAGCGATCTTGCTCAAACCACAATCAGGTCCTTTAAAAGAATACTAAATTTGCATACTTTTTAAATTACTTTAAAGATTGGTTATTAATTGCTTTTCTGCTATTAAAAACCTATTAGATTTCTAGTGAATCTTCTTCCATTTCTTAACGAAAGGAAATGTTAACTACAAGCTTAAAAAATATTGAAATAAAGAATCAAAAGTTGATTAAAATATTAGAAAGTTACTAAAAGACTAAGGATTCAAATAAATATGAAACAAGATTCTGGAAGTAATTATGAAGACTTTTTCCAGTGGGAAAATGCTTTTGTTTTGATTTTTTTTTAAAAATAATACAAGATAACATTTTAAAATTTGGATGCTAAAGGAACTAATATTTCAAATAAAGGAGAACACATAAATTAGTCTAACAATTACAAAATAGTGCAAAATATTCTAACACTGGAAATATTGAAGAATATTTTTGAAAAATAGATTCCAAAATTAATATTTTGATGCCTGTCTCTATGGATAGAAAGAGCCTTAAATATATTATAGAACAGGAAAAAGATAGAAATGAGTTGAAGGTAGATCTGCAAATGACCAATTATAAGAATGATGAAGAAAATATCTTATATAAAATAAATTGGCTGATGTTTTAATAATTATAGGGGATACATGAATAATAAACCAAGGTTGACCTTGCTAATTTTTCTATATTAGATTTACACAAGAGACTTGTTGAAGCATTGAAGAATCTCATTCAAAGAGAAAAGAACAAATGAAAATAAATGAAGTTCTATGACATGGACTAAAATTTAAATCTTAGAAGAAAAGGAAGGAATATAAAATTGGTTTAGTTGATCAAGGTTAAAATAGTTACGTTGTTGCATCTGGTAACAATGGATTTTTGATGACAACAAGTTAAATGAGATTGCTTTATGGAACTCTGTATAGATAAGATAGGGGATAAGGGAAGATCATTTGTTTAAGAATAGGTAAAAATTACTAAAAGTGTAAAATACTTGTGATGAGGGTTGGAAGTCATGTCTTTATATATTTCTTTTCCTTTCCTTTAATAAAATCTTAGGTTTTTTCCCCCTTTTTATTTTTCCCAATTTCTCCCCTTTGCACCTTTTACTCTCTCTTTCTATTTTTCTCTTTCTTTTAGTTTGCATTCTACTATTGTAATTATAATGTTCAATAAAGTTACTTGGAGAAAAAAGAAAAAAGAAAACAGGCAATGGCAAATCATTTTGAAAAATCGTTCCAAGAAAATTGCAGAGATTTGTCCAGGAGTCAGAACTGATTGGAATACAAACAAACAAACAAACAAACAAACAAACAAACAAACAAACAAACAAACAAACACCTCTCATACTCTTTTCCCTTTAATTTTACTACACGACTTGAAGGTGCCAGTCTGATTTTATATCATTATCCTGACTCACAGTCTGAAGAGATAGATGGGGCCAATCTGTCCCTAGCTGTAGGCCAAGTTTGTTTTTCCAAGAATAAAGGCTACCAACAAGATTTGTGATCGCCTCATCTGATACTTCCTCTAAGTGAGTCTGTGTCTAGTTATTTTTACTCTAAAAGCATGAAGAATTCCCTCATCGAGAAAAATCCTCAGAATGAACTGGAGTTGCCTGTATGGTTTTCTGCTTGTTTTTTTTTTTTTTTTTTTGAAAAAAAGAGCTCAGGCATTCTTTTATTCACTTTTATTTAGAAAAAGTGGGAAGGGCATCCATTTCATTCAGCTGTCTTTGAGACAGAATGCTGATCTAAACATCCGTATTATGGAGGGCATCATCATCATCATCATCATCATAATTGTGCATGTTCAAAGCCTGATTCTTTGTGAAAGTGTATGAACAAAATCAATCCCGGGGGAACGTGGTGTTATTCTTGGTCTCACCAGAGGATACAGTGAATCGGCTTCTCATCAGAGTAAATTATGAAACTCATTAGAACGAAATGTTGCAGCGAGACTTCTGAAGTAATTCTCCTGAGATATAATTTCTGAAACCTTTTGATAACCAAATACTTTCCCAATTCTGTGGGAATATCCTGTTTATGGATGACTTGTTTATTGTAACTTTGTGATGGCACAGGAAAAAAAAATATATGGAGGAGGTGCTGTGTGGAGAGAAAGTTACATTCTGGTTACCCGTTGCTCAAATTTAATAAATGCCAAGTTGTAGTTACAGTTTGATTACACACTGTAAAATTATTTTTCTGCACTATGTGCCATTTGTATATTATTATGCAACTGTGTATTAATATAACATTAATCTTCTAATATGTACATCCCAAGTAGGAGACCGCACACCATTTTTGACAGATGGCAATCCAGTCTCTTCTTGAAAGCTTCCAGTGATGAAGGTCCCACAATGTCCGAAGGCAACTTCTGTTCCACTGGTTGATTTGTTCTCACTGTCAGAAAATGTCTCCTTATTTTCAGGTTGAATCTCTTCCTTGTTCAGTTTCCATCCATTATTCCAGATGACATCAACTTTAAAAACTGATAGTTTGGTAAGGAAAAATAGCAAATAGAAATAGTTAGGACTGAGAGAAATGGCAAGAAAAGTTCTAAGTGTTGGGTGAACTGACCCAGCATACTGCACATTCTGGTGTGGTTGTGACTGAGCTTATGTCTGAAACCAGTGGTTGCCGCCCATCAGCTGTGATTGACAAGGGATCTCTGTGTCTGAATCCATTCATTGAACCAGTGATGGGATTCAATTTTTTTACTACAGGTTCTGTGGGTGTGGCTTGATTGGTGGGTGTGGCTTGGTGGTCATGTGACCGGGCAAATATAGGCAACTATGGCCAATGCAGGAAATCTGAATGAAAGAGGTCATTTTTAATTCTGCATTCAAAAAATATACATTACCTGGCATCATCCCTACCAGCTACAAGGATTCTTTCAGTTCAACAATATTTGGACATAATCAAGCATGCTGTTTTTAACCCTCCATAATACTGGATTGCAAATTCCATCAACTGCAGACAAAAGACATGGATTGAAAAGGAATAATAATAATACTGAAGTAAAATGAAATTTGATAGTAATAAAAAAGCACAATTAGCAGCAAGTAACTCAGGGTGCAACTAACTTTATCACAATCTGTTAAAATGTTTTTTGGTATCCCTGCTACCTTGTAAGATAAACTTGGAGAATCTGAGTTGCTGGGCAAGATGCAACCCTGAATGGGCCCAATTCATTAGCCACAACAATTTACAACTTGGAGTCTACTTTTTTTGCTTTCCTGGTTGAGATTAAATAAGGTTACCCAGAATTGTTTCATAGGGTATTCTTCCTCTTTGCTGGCTAGCACTCCTGGGGTGAGTCACGTCCACAACATGTGGATAACATGTGTCTGGCTCAGTTTATTTAGTTGGGCTGCATAAAAAAGCCATATGCTTAAAAATGTTGAGGTTCTGACTTGTTGTATAATGAATTTTCCACCTTTCCTTTTGGTCATTGGTGGGCCTGATTGTTAAGCATAGGAAGAATGGAAGATGTGGGTCTCAGAAAAGGAAATGGGGTTGGAATGAAGCATTCTACATACCTGAAAGGTTAAGAAGGAGTACCTAGAAGAAACTTTACATCACCATTAATCTTAGACAGCCAGTTTCTGAAAATTACATAGGCACAAGGGGCTTTATTATTTCAGTACATGTCAGATGCCAAATAATGAATCTTGCTTCTAATCTCCTGAAATCCATGAGATTCCTCTCTCTGAAATACGTATGGCTATAGTCAGTGATCTTGTTAGTTATCTGTTCAATCTCCAATCAGATCAAAGAGGAAGAGTACATCAGCAGTTTACTGGGGAAAGGACTAATTTAAAAACCTATTGTGTTGAAATCCTATTCTTTGCCTGCTCTTCTACTGCTATTAGTTCATCCAGCAGTTTAAAGAATTGCCTTTTCTCAAGCAAGTGATGAATAAGGACTTCAACTCTGTAGACTGTTAAATAACTCCCTGTCTGGCAAAGCCATTTGCAGCCAGATAAAATAGACGTAGGTAAGTGAGCTTATTGATTTAAACCATCAGCTTTACTTTATCTACGACACCCGTTTTGTGTGTGTGTGTGTGTTAGTGATGGTCGAGGCTTGCTTAAATTCAAATGAGCGCTGCAAGAGATTGATCTTAGCACTGTGATCTTGTGGTGTTGTCTTGTAGTGACATATTTTTTCCCCTCACTGTCTTTTTCCATAATTCATGGTCCGTAAGGCACCACGTTTTTACATTTACTTCAAAAGATTTTGTATGGCTGATATTATTCTCCAGAAAGCCAAGTGGAAAACAAATGAAAAGTTAACTTTTGACTCTCTGTTCGTCCTAAATGAATGGTACAGAACGCAAGCTCACATTCCAAAAAGGTTTTTAAATCACTCAGATTAGTGCCTGGCCACTAATGATGAAATATTACAGTATCAATGTTATGGTTTGCTTTCATAAAAAATGACCTTCGTGGAAGAGTCTTACATTCCTGGACTGAAGTAATTGGATGTTCAGGTGTAAGATTTTGTTCTTAAACTGAGCTCAGGTATTTCTGGAGAAAATAATGACACTGCTGAGCGAGGAAAAACAGGAGGTACATAATTATGTTGTATTTTGAATTAGGTATGGGGTGGTGGATGGTTTTTTAAAAAAAATGATTTTTCTTTATAATTCTGCTTATGGGTGAAATCATATGGGTGAAATCGTATGTGAATTTATTCTATTATATACAAAAGTCAAATGGGTGTTAATTTTCTGCAGTGAAATATATTTCAAAAGTCATCATTGCATAAGAAAGAATGTGGATTTATGAGCATTCATTTAATAATATTTCTTCTTAGTTTATAAAACACTTCCAGTTGACATTTGCAAATATAATGATTTGGTGCATTTGGGTTGACATTAGCTTTTTTTTTTTTTAAGGGGGAATAAAACTAGGAACTGCTAATTTCTTGTAATGACAATTGATTTTCTGAGTACAGGTAATCCTCAACTTACAACCACAATATATGTTGTTAAGTGAGGTGTTTCTTAAGTGAGTTTTGCCCCATTTTATGACTTTTCTTGCCTCAGCTGCAGTTGATAAATTAGTACCCCGGCTGTTAAGTGAATCTGGCTTCCCCCTTGACTTTGCTTGTCAGAAGGTCGCAAAAAATAATCAATGTGATTTTGGGACACAGCAATGGTCATAAATATGAATCACTTGTTAGGCATCTGGACTATAGTTCTGTCTGGACTATTGCAACGCTCTGTACATGGGGCTTCCCTTGAGGTGCACCCGGAGGCTCCAGCTAGTTCAGAATGTGGCCGCGCGGGGGATTTTGGGAGCTTCTAGATGCTCCCACGTGAAACCTCTCCTGCGCGAGCTGCACTGGCTGCCTGTGGCTTTCCGGGTGCGCTTCAAGGTACTAGTAACCACCTTCAAAGCGCTCCATGGCAAGGGACCTGGTTATCTTCAAGACTGCCTCCTGCTACCAAATACCTCCCACCGTCCAGTTCGCTCCCACAGAGAGGGCCTCCTCAGGGTGTCGTCGGCTAAACAATGTCAGCTGGCGACCCCCAGGGGCAGACCCTTCTCTGTGGCAGCCCCTGCCCTCTGGAATGACCTACCCCCTGACCTACAGATGATCACCAACCTACGCCTTTTCCGTCGGACCTTGAAGACCTATTTATTTTGTGCGGCCGGCCTGGCGTAGTTTTTAATTTGTTTTAGCAGGGGTTTTAATAGGGGTTTTAGGACAGGCCAACTATTTAATGTATTTTTAATTATATTTTATGTTTTATATTATCGATTTTACCTGCCTGTACACTGCCAGGAGTCCCAGTAGGGAGAAGGTGCAGTATATAAATTTAATAAATTCTAATTCTAATCTGAATTTTAAACACACGATCGTAGGGGTGCTGCAAAGGTTGTAACTGTGAAAATCAGTTGTAAATCCCTTTTTTCAGAGCCGTTGTTATTTTGAAAGGTCACTAAAGGAACTGTTGTAAATCAGAGACTACCTGCAATCTCTTAGATTAACATTTTGTCTCCTCAGCATGTCTGACCTGAAGAGCTGGAGCCTGCAACTGCTAGTTAGCCAGATCACCAAGATCAGGATGGATGCCTCATCCCACAGATGTACCAGATTTTCCCAGGATGCTTCCTGTCCAGGATTACTATAATCCTTTCATCATGGCTGTCACCTATATGGCTGGAACTAATGGAAGCTATAGGCCAACATCCTTGAAGAACATCAGATTGGAGAAAGCTGGTGGATAACAATGAGTGTGGCTTCTTGTTCACAAATATTATGGCTATTCCCATTAATTCAGGTTGTTGGACATTTGGGATACCTTTTTGTTGCTTCTAGCTAAATCAGGGGTCTCCAACCTTTGCAACTTTAAGTCAGAAGGACTTCAGCTCCCAGACTTCTCCAGCCAGCTGGCTGGAGAAGTCTGGGAGCTGAAGTCCTTCCGACTTAAAGTTGCAAAGGTTGGAGACCCCTGAGCTAAACAGAATTATAGCATACCACATATTTATTAGCCAGAAAAAGAACCAATCTGCATTGATACTACAGGTGCTTATAGAAAAAGTATAAATTTGATAAGCTCTCCTGAAGCTCTGAACAATATTATCTAATTCAGAGTAAGATTCTAAGAGACATTAACCAATCTGCTTGGCAGAAAGAACCATTCCTAATCTGGGTATAAATATTTACATCATGATGAGTTAAACGGCATGTGGAAGAGGGACCTTTTGTTCAACTTGTCAAAGAAAAGAACATTTAAAAATTCTTAGTCATCTTCTTTAAATAACTTAGTAAGACAATCATTAGATAATCAAAGTCAGGAGCTCAAGAACTATGGAATCACTTCCTATGAGTCAAAGGAGCCATGATATTGTCTAAACAGCAATCTCTATTCACTTTTAAAAGTGATTTCTGAAATGGTCCATGTGAGGTGTATGCACAAGAGAGAAACAGCTGTAAAAAAAATTAACACATTTTGTTGTGTATGCTAAACTTCAGCTGAATTAATGTTTTATTTTTTTCATTCCAAGCACAATGTTTGCTTAAAATGACAAATGGTTCTTTCTTGGAGATAAACTTTTGATAAAAACCAAATCATGAAAAGAGATCCAGATTTTGTCTGCTAATGGATAGATTCAAAACCTGAGTGTCAATTTCTTTTTACAAATACATTCTTTTCTGTTCTGACCTGCCACAATTAAGTAGTCCACAATTCTGACTCAAGAATTGGCTGAGTGCCCTACAAAATTCGTTGTGAGGCCTCTAAGATCTTCTGGGACTTTCATTCTAAACATAGGTACTTGCTTTAAACAAAATGAAGGAAATGGTATCTAAAAAGTTTTTAGACAGTGGAAGAAATGAAGTTGATAATGTGATTCCATGAAAAATATTCACATTTTATTCATGCAGTTTATATTTGTCGCAAAGAAAGTTATTTTTCAAAAAAAAATCTTTGATTCATGCCTCTACCATCTTAAATTCTATATCCAGTGGGTTAATTAGTTAAGCAAAATTAGTCAGTAACCAGAACTGAGTACAGTTTTAGAATAAATTCAACCCAACTTTGTAATAAAAAGATATTAGAAAGAATCCAATTTACTGATTTAAAGATTAAAAACCTTATTAATCAAATATTAAAACCAAAGCAATAACACATGTAATTCATTACTATTTTAATCTCTTTAAGTGATAACTGTAGGAAGATAAGCATAGATATATGGAAATCTATTTGGTATTCCTGATTTAACATTGTACTGTAAAAACATAAACTCACAGGTTTAAATTTCCCCCCTCGGTATCCATAAAATTCTAAACAGGGGAGATGATACAATCTTGCAGCGAATATTAAGCAGAATTTAGCTAGTCTTGTGGAGGGCATCTTTGAGGTATTTGTTGAGTAGTGTAGTGGAAGAATGGAATCTTGTTTTGCTGTACCTGATGCTTAAAATAAGTGCAATTAAATCTTTATGCCTGTTTGAATCAAAGAAGCAGCAAAGAAGGATGCATGTTATTGATCTGATTTTTCCAAAAGGATATGAGTTTAAGTAATCTTGGTGTAATTAAATTTCCTTTCCAGAAAAGTTGAAGATAAGACTTCAGGTCTGATTAACGTAAAAGCTCTTTTCTGTATTGGCACAGAATATTTTAGGAGGAAGCATGAAATGGAGGGGGGGAAAGTAAGGGCAAAAAGCAAAAGGCTGTATTGGTGCTGAGATCATTTGTACTTTTCCGTATGTGTAGAAAGTTAATCTTGGATTGATTTATGCACTTTCTGAAAAATTGTCATGCTCCCTAAAGAAAGAATGAGAGAATGCAGCAAGTTATTGTCTGCTGAACCTGTCACAGCCTGATGATATAATTGTTTGTGTTATCATCTGTGTTTATTTTTACACCTAGGAAACCTTTGGATAGTTTACTTATTCCCCCTCCTCCCAATTCTATGTTCTCTTTAGAAGAACTAAAGCTATCCTGTCCCACTAGAAACTGCCATCTCCCCCTGATTTATTTAAACAATGATCTAAGTGTGTAGAATATTTCACACACAATTTCCCAATGCCCCTGACTCAAGTTCTATGATTTGATCTTCTGTGCTTGGGTTAAGATCAAGTCTCATTGCTTAGTAACCGTATCAATCTTTGGACAATGTCTGCTTTATTGGTTAAGAGTTCATTCCAGCCTGCGGTATTGATATACAATAATACAATAGCAGAGTTGGAAGGGACCTTGTAGGTCTTCTAGTCCAACCCCCTGCATAGGCAGGAACCTTATACCATTTCAGACAAATGGCTATCCAACATCTTCTTAAAGACTTCCAGGGTTGGGGCATTCACAACTTCTGGAGGCAAGCTGTTCCACTGGTTAATTGTTCTAACTGTTAGGAAATTTCTCATCAGTTCTAAGTTGCTTCTCTCCTTGATTAGTTTCCACCCATTGCTTCTTGTCCTGCCTCCAGGTGCCTTGGAGAATAGTTTGACTCCATCTTCTTTGTGGCACCCTCTGAGATATTGGAACACTGCTATCATGTCTCCCCTGGTCCTTCTTTTCATTAAACTAGACATACCCAGTTCCTGCAACCGTTCTTCATATGTTTTAGCTTCCAGTCCCCTAATCATCTTGGTTGCTCTTCTCTGCACTCTTTCCAGAGTCTCCATGTCTTTTCTACATCGTGGCAACCAAAACTGTATGCAGTATTCCAAGTGTGGCCTTACCAAGGCATTATAAAGTGGTATTAACACTTCACATGATATGTTCAGGATGATACTGGATCATACCATGTATGCTTGTTTTGGGATAAAAGGAGTGTTTTCACAAAAATGAATGGTCATATGGAAGCTTTATATTTCTTTAATGACTAGCTTTTATTGAATAAATGGTACTCTGGGAAGGGACAATGGTAGTCACAGTGACTACAAGGAATTATTTTAGGAGCAGAATGTTGAAGGAAGCCAAATGCAGTTTCTTTTACTTTGTATCGCCATTTTGAGGTGTCATCCATTTCTATTAGTCCTAATTTAACAACAGTAATTAGGACTAAAATTTCTGTTAGTAAGTAAGGCAGTTGTAAAGTATGACATCACATGACCACACCACTTAGTGACATCAATCCTGACTGTTTCCCTTGTGGTCAATAACTAAGGATTGCGGCCATTAAGGAAGGACCTCACATGATTGCGTCTTGTGACTCCCCGTCAGCTTCCCTACTGACTCTACATATGGGAAGCCAGCAGGAAAGGTTACAAATTATGATCACGTGATGTGGGATATTTCCCCCCCTCTGTTTTAACGTTTATTATAATATAAAGTACAATGAGCAACAAGGATGATGAGAGAATAGGGAAAGGTAAGGAAGAGGAAAGGGGTGCAAGGTGAGAGGGAAAGACAAAAAAGCAGCGATTTCCAACTTTTCAGTCTAGTAAAATGCAAAATACAATTAGAAACTCAACTTTTTGTTTTAAATATTTATTAAGTACTAGCCATTTCTAGCACAACAAAATTAATCTAACCATCAAAACCTAACATCAAATGTTCTTTTTCTGTTCCAAGTAAGAATTCCAGAATCTGAGTTGTTGGTGAAGGATCCTAGATTAATAATAGCAACAGCACTTATGCCACTTCACAGTGCTTTATAGCCCTCTCTAAGCAGTTTACAGAGTCAGTATATTAACAGCAATAATCTGGGTCCTCATTTTACTGACCTTGGAAAGATGGAAAGATGAGTCAACCTTGGGCCTGGTGAGATTCGAAATGCCAAACTGCAGGCAGCCGGCAGTCAGCAGAAGTAGCCTGCAGTACTGCATTCTAACCACTGTGTCACCATGGCTCTTTACAACTATATGTTTACAGGGTTCGTGTGATACTGGAACTTCGAGAACCGGTCTGTACAGCTCTGAAATGGAATGAACGATTGAACTTAAGGAAAGGGTGAAAAGATGCTGCCTAGGAAACAATCAGACAAGATGGGGCAGGAATCCTCAGTCACTTAACAGTCAGAGATGGAAAACTAAGGTACGATTTGCTTTAAAGGAGCGAACAGGTAAAAGTGGAGGGTGGGAAGTTTGTACTTTCAGACTTGCAAGGTCCTATTAATGTAGCCTTACAATAAAGTAGATTTTTATTTATTTATTTATTATTTTATTTTATTTTATTTATTAATTGGATTTATATAACTGCACCCTCTTATTTAACTCATCTACTCATATTTGCTGTATGGTTTTTCCAGGAAGACTTACAGGTTCATTTAGTACTGTCATAGTTTGAATGACTGCTGCACGAGTGGTTTTTAATGGAGGACAATACGCATTGAACCCAACGTCTATCTGCTACTTTGATCTGGGCTTCCTACCAGGCATTTTATATTCCTCACAACAGATAAAACTATTACTACTGTTGCTCCTATAAAACTTTCTCCTCATTCTGTATTCCCAAATAGATACATAACTAATGTAAATTTATGGCAAAAAAAATTGGGAAGCAATATATATGAAGAAATTATCTATCTAGCACTACCCTGAAATCCTGCTACTTGTATGCATTAGTCTCAAGATTTAAATCCTGGATCTCATCTTTCTGAATCAAAGCCCATTAAGTGGCTCATTTCCCAGCCTTGAAGATTTTTTTTACCTTCTGCCCCTTGGTTAAACAATGGCTTTCTCATGGGTAGCAGAATATAATTCTGCTTTTCTAGCTTCTAAAATTCAGGGAGCGGCTTTATAAATAGCCTGTTACAGTAAGGCCACTAGAAGAAAATTACAGAGGACTTTGCATGGATGTCTAAAGAGAGGAATGGGTTGTATTGGAAAAACAGTTCAGTCGCAGCAATATTTGTAATCCTTACTTTTTTCACTTCAATAAAGCTTGTTTAGAAGATTCTGTGATTTGTGGCCTAGCAGCTTCAAATCTTTCATTCTATATGCCACCCTACATGGATATTGGTTTTCCTGGAGATGAGCTGATCTTGTTTGATTGCATGCACTGCAATTATGTCTGCTCATATTTATCTATTTGACTTTTGGGGGGTTATTGTCTGCTATATCTTCTTGACTCCTCCTTTCCCTCTATATATTTTACAAACAGTATGGTAAACAATTTGTCCCTTCCTCTATGAAACACACTAGTTCATGTCATAATGCCCTCACATTGTGCTTATTTTTGGTTTTTTATTTACTCATATTATATTTAACCTTTTCTCCATGTATTTAAGGCAGTGTTCATTTTCATCTTCACAGTACTCAGAGGTAAGTCAGATAAAGGACACTTCTAAACAATCAGTCTTTCAGTCTCCCAAGCCTTCTGAATTAATTTTAAAAAGAGCTTGAGATTGATCCATGGTGTTTCAATTATTTTCAGATTTCTAATTTATTTCTAATTTTTTAAATTCTTAAACTATGGTTATGGTTTTTCTTTTAGTCAGGAATAAATCTAAATTCACCTGGTAGTTTTTCAAACTTGTCATTTCTGAGGAACTATAATAGTCTTAAGATAGTTAATTAGGCAATTTATGAAAGTAATTAGAAAGTATGATTAGCAAACCAAACGTCCTCCATGACTGTGAACATGACAGCTGATTCTTTCATCTCGCAAAGCTCAAACCCATGGGAGACTTTTATGTTGTAATCTCCTCACAAGAACCGCCATCTGGAGCACATATGGGTGCTCTCCCATCTTCTCCTTGTCTGGAGAGGTTTCGAAGAAACAATCTACTCATTGGTTTTTCAATCTTTATCATGGCCATTGTCTCCACTTTTTGAGAGAAGTGCTTATAATTCGCTTCTATCAGATCCACCTTCATGCCTCTGCCTACATCAAATCATCTGTGGATACAACACCATCAGTACAGAATTTGCTTGTGATTGCTTGAAAATGCAGTTACAGAGTCATGTGATCAGTAGATCAGTTCATCTTGCCTCCATTAAGACTCAACCTTTGTTTGAAAAAGTTCAAATAATGAACTTCATATGTGAATGGAGAATAGAATCTGGGACTTTCAAATTTCCGTCTAGCACTTTAAGTGTTCTTCACACAGATGTGAGCAATAGGATAGCAAGTTCAGGATAGCAAGTTTAGGACTGAGAACACATGAGGTTACTTAGCAGTAACCTCATGTGTAACATTCAAATCCACCCTGAAGGAAAGCTATTTAAGAGCCCCTGGCAGTCTCTGGTTGTCAGTCCCTAGCACATTATTATAATTTGTTCCATCACCAATTCAGAGAAGTAAAAACTTCAAACATAAATAACAAATCTAAGAAAAACAAACCTTTCAGTCCTTCAGTAGAACTGAATGAATCAGCCTGAAAGGGGTATTTTTCTGTCTTGCATGGATTCAGTCTTACAACTGTTCTGTTAAATTTCTGCACCATCCTGGTAATCTTAAAAAAAAACCACTGGGGGGGCTTTGTTTTTCTACACATTTTTCTAATATATGCACTTTAAATTTAGTTAACACATATTTTTGCTGTAAATTTGAAGCCATGTACTGTAAAACCTAAGGATGTGGGGGCTCAGTGGCTAAGACGCTGATCAAAAGGTCAGCAGTTTAGAGGTTCCAATCCCTAGTGCCAGGGATGAGCTCCTGTTACTTGTCCCAGCAGTTCGAAAGCACATTAAAAATTCAAGTAGAAAAATAGGGACCACCTTTGGTGGGAAGGTAACAGTGTTCCGTGCACCTTTGGCATTTAGTCATGCTAGCCACATGACCATGGAGACGTCTTCAGACAGGGCTGACTGTTTGGCTTTGAAATGGAGATGATCACTGCCCCCTAGAGTTGGGAACAACTAGCACATATGTGTGAGGGAAACCTTTACCTTTACTATAGGTTTAGGTTTATTGGTTTTTTATACCGCCCTACTCCCGAAGGACTCAGGGCGGTGTACAGCCAAAATAAAAACAAATATATAAAAGTTAGAAAAAGCTATTAAAAGGCATAATTAAAAAACATCATTAAAATATTGGCCAAAATGTGGAAAAAAACCCAAACTAACCCTAATTAAAATAATAAAATTTTAAATTTAAAAATTTTAAATTTAAATTTAAAAAACATGCTTTATGCCAGCCCGGCTTGTTGAAAGAGAAAGGTTTTGAGACTGCGGCGAAAAGTGCGTAAGTTAGGGATAGTTCTTAATTCCGGGGGCAATTCGTTCCAGAGAGCAGGTGCCCCCACGGAGTAGGCTCTCCTCCTGGGTGTCGCCAGTCGACATTGTCTAGCCCAGAGGTCTCCAACCTTTGCAACTTTAAGTCTGAAGGACTTCAGTCCCCAGAATTCTCCAGCCAGCTTTAAGTCTGGGAGCTATTTGCAGGATCGGATCCTGCCTCATACATCCACACGGCCAATTCGCTCCCACAGAGAGGGACTTCTCCAGGTGCCGTCCACTAGACTTTGTCAGCGGGCGACGCCCAGGGGAAGGGCTCTCTCTGTGGCGGGCCCAGCCCTCTGGAACAACCTTCCCCCCGACATTAGAACAACTACGGACCTCCGCTCCTTCCGTCTAAAACTAAAAACATATCTGTTCTGCTTGGCCGGCCTAGGGTAGTCTCTCGTCTATGGGATTGTTAATAATTTTAGATAGGGATTTTAGTATTTTAATTGGTAATTTTTAGCGCAGGGATATATTTAATTTGTTTTTATCATGTGTATGTGTATTTATTGTTTTATTCGCCCTGTGCACCGCTCCGAGTCCCTTTGGGAAGACGGAGCGGTCAACAAATTAAATTATTGATTATTGATATTGATTGAAGTCCTTCAGACTTAAAGTTGCAAAGGTTGGAGACCCCTAGGGCTAGCCGATGGCACCATGAGGAGACCCTCTCTATGGGAGCGTACATGCCGGTGGGAGGCTCTCGGTGACAGAAGGCGATCTCGTAGGTACCCAGGTGCTAAGACATGGAGCGCTTTAAAGATGGTAACCAACGCCTTGAATCTATGAAACCTGGGAAAATCCAGAATTGCTAAAACAGATTGTGCGATGAAAATCAGTTCACTTAAAATATGTGGACCAAATAAAAAGCTGCCCCTTAACGCTATTCCTCCTCATATCATTTTTAAAAACTATCCTTCTGGTTAATTCTATTTAAGAAGGGAACTGTGCATTGTACTGCGAACTTTCCCTCAAGAATAGGATGGCCCTCTAATGTAGCAGATATACTTAACGCACTTTGGAACGATGCTCAGATAAACTGGTGATGACAACCACCCAGAAGCCTATAGAGAACGGAACTAAATCAGCCATTACAGCAACATAAAGCAGATGTTTCTACTGAGCATCATTGCTGAAGTAGGAAGAACAGTTGCTATGAAAAGATTGCACACCTGATAATGTGAACTTCCTGTTGTCCTGGTTTGTTTGCAGTTCGCCTCAGGGACGAAGAGCAGGACAGAGCAGGAATGACTGCCAAGCAAAATCAGCTCTTGAAGTCACTCTGGGGGTTGCTGTGCAGATTGTCTCCTGTGTAGCTGCACAGTGCCTCCCTCTGAAGGCAAGCTGTGCTTTTTCCTGCTCTTTCCTAAGCTGTCTGCATTAGCAAAAGGCAGGAAGGTTTAATCTTAAATGATTGATTGGCCCACAAGGACATTAGGAACTTTTCTATGTAAAAAGTTTCAATGGATCAGTTCCAGGAAAGCTAGCCATAAATCTATAGTGTGGAACAACAATTACCTGATATCAGAAATCTTTCAGAACTTTCACTGGCTAGAAATCAAAGGCATGGGTTATAATTTTAAATAACGTTTTTTTTAAAAAAACCAGGTCCTTAAACAAGTATAATGAAATACAACTGGTGCAACACATAAACACATATGCATATATTTTTATATGCAAAATGTACCAAACCTCATTGTCACTTTGAATTTGGACAGAGAAACACATATTATCTCTATCTAGCCTCACTTCAGAGAATTGACAAGATACAATATATTTGACAGGCCACAGGCAGGACTGCAGGCTACTTCTGCCGCCTGCTAGCTGCCTGCAATTTGGAAGATCAAATCTCACCAGGCTCAAGGTTGACTCAGCCTTCCATCCTTCCGAGGTCGGTAGAATAGAATAGAATAGAATAGAATAGAATTCTTTATTGGCCAAGTGTGATTGGACACACAAGGAATTTGCCTTTGGTGCATATGCTCTAAGTGTACATAAGGAGAATAAAATACATTCGTCAAGAATCATAAGGTACAACAGTTAATGATAATCATAGGGTACAAATAAGCAATCAGGAAGTAATATCAATATAAGTGGTAAGGATACAATTTCAATTTCAATTTCAATTTCAATTTAATATTTGTAAACCGCTCCCTCTCCCCATAGGGACTCGGGGCGGTGCACAGGAAGAATAAAAAACAATAAATATATACAAACATTTCTTTAAAAAACAAATTAAACCTAAACCTGTGCTAAAATTCCCCATTAAAACTAAGCTATACTAAAAAACTTCCCAATAAAACCCCAGAGACAGAGAGACTATCCTAGGCCAGCCAGACAGAAAAGATGTGTTTTTAATTTAAGACGGAAGGAGCGGAGGTCCGTGGTCGTCCTAATGTCGGGGGGAAGGTCGTTCCAGAGGGCCGGGCCCGCCACAGAGAGAGCCCTTCCCCTGGGTGTCGCCTGCTGACAAAGTCTAGTGGACGGCACCCGGAGAAGTCCCTCTCTGTGGGAGCGAATCGGCCGTGAGGATGTATGAGGCAGGATCCGATCCCGCAGATACAAGCAACAGAGTTACAGTCCTGCAGTCATAAGTGGGAGGAGATGGGTGATAGGAACAATGAGAAGACTAATAGTAATAGTAATGCAGCCTTAGTGAATAGTTTGACAGTGGTGAGGGAATGAGGACCCAGATTGATGGGGGCAAGATGCCGACTTGATAAACCTCTTAGACAGGGCTCTAAAAGCACTTTGAAGCGGTATATAAGTCTAAGTTCTATTGCTATTAATAACATGGTTATAGTGAATCTGGATTGCCCACTGACTTTCCTTGTCAGAAAGTTGCAAAGGTGATCACATGACCCCAGGGCACTGTGATTGTCATACATATGAGTCAGTTGCCAAACATTTGAATTCCGATCAAATGACCATGCAACAGTCATAAGTGTGAAAAATGGTCCTAAGTTCCTTTTTCCAGTGCCGTTGTAACTTCAGATAGTCCCTAAATGAACTGTTTCTAAGTCAAGGACTATCTGTGTAGGAGACTTGTTACAAGGGAGCAAACATATGAGTGATTCTTCTAGAAGCGGGCAAAATTATTGATAATTTTGCTGCTCTGCCAATCTGCTGAGGCTTGTACTCCAAGCACTTACCAACACAAGAAGAACAACTATGAAAAGTTTGCCAAATTTTACCTACTTTTACAGAACTAATTTAGAAGATTCTTGACTACAGCCTCATGATATATTCTAAGCTACTGCAAAGGGGCAGAATATAAAATTTCAGGTTCTTTCAGAGGTGATTGATCTTTTGAATGGGAAAAATATAGCTAAAATCTACAAAGCTAATAAAAATAGCCGCGATTAGTCCCGTAACATACAACTATCAGATATTTTCCATAAAGATCTTTTTACAGTTCAGCATGGGCAAGCAGAAGTTAATCATATGGGTTTTTTTGGGAAGGGATGTAAACAATTTTTAGAGGAAATCTCAGTATTACAGCCAACGCATTCATTCAAAGTGTATAAATTTGACAACGCATATTGGGTGTGAATCAGATACAATACATTTCATTTGGTGTTGTGTCCCCCGACTGCTCACATAAAATGAAAAATGCCTGAAATTCTACTTTTATCGTTTTGTATTTTCAACAGCTATTGGGAGGATTTTGGAACGCATTAGCTCATCGTGAACCTCCTTCCCTTCCCTTCCCTACAATTGACACGTTTGCAACCATGGGCACATAGAGAAGTATTTAATTAGCACAAAAGTAGATGAAAGCTAAATAAATTGTGAAGCGTTGCAAAAAGCTTTGTTCAAAGTGGGTTAATTATGCTAGAAAGTGGTAACAGAGATTTTACATCAGCAAGTGTCTATTCCTTGGGAAAGATCAAGGCATTTTAATAGGAGGGGGAAACAATAAAAATGCCATTCAATCTGTGGCAGTTATTAAAAAAAAAGGAAACTATGTAAGATTTGGGTTTTTTTATATATATACTTAAGTGGGTTGAAATGAATTCCCTCACCTGTTGAAAGAAAACATAAGTGAACCAGAGACCTTGAATTTAGCTAACATATGTACATATAAAATTTACAAGCGTGAAACATAAGAAACAGTATCTTGATTGAAGAAGAATTACATTCATATGTTTTGGGCCTCTTATGTGCTTGCTTAAGCCTTGCCAGAAGGAGTCATAAACAGTCAAGAGGGTAGCAGTGAAGGACATGCTTAACTGTCATGGATTTCTTGGCATTGCCAAGTTTTAAAAATTGTGGTTGCGCACAAAGCTTGGCACTACATTTCTGGCACCTAAAAGTCGAAATCGGTAAGATTACTTTGAACTGTTTCATGCCGTTTCTCCCAGGTCTAGTTTGTCTTTACATATTTTTTTCCCTGGGAAAATGGGTTGTATAATGGTTAGGTCATTGATGGATAAATATTCAGGAGACTCTTGTCTAAATAAATAGCAAGCTGCAGGTTTCCTCACCTGACCAATTCAGTGTTCATAGAGAGTTAAAAGAAACTAAAGAAGAGCCTACAGTATATCACAGAAGTGAGTACACCTCCTCACATTTTGCAAACATTTAAGTAGGTATATCTTTTCATGTGACAACACTGAAGAAATGACACTTGGCTACAATATAAAGTAGTGAGTATACAGCTTGTATACTCTCAAAATAATGTAACAAACAGCCATTAATGCCTAAACTGTTGGCAACAAAATATATTTTGGGGAATTATTGGTTTTAGATGGGAAATAATTCAGCTGTTGGAATTCTTGCAACCCCATATTTTTGTCTTAAGCTTGCTAAGGAGACTGTGCTTGGAAAAGGATTTAGCTTTTTAAAATTTTGGCAGATGCCAAAGAGGCTTGAAAAGAGGCTTACATCAGCCGAGCATATCTCTCTTCTGTTGCTGGAAATATTATCAATGTGCAGCCAAATGTAGTCAAATGTAATCTGATATTGGTTGATTAACAACATGAACTAATTGGTTTTCGTCTCTAGTTGAGGCCGATAGTTCCTTTGTATCCAGGACCTCAAGAAGTGAATCTTTGCTTGAACAACAAATAGGAGCGAAGCTAGGTAAAGTTCAGATGCAGGCAACATGCGGATCAAAAGATAAACATGATTTTCCTGATATTTAATTTACACATAAAGCATTTGAGGAATGACTTTCTAGATGGTTGCATGAGGCCTATTGTAATGTCAGTGGTGGGTGAAGCCAATTCTTTGGTGCTCTCCCAGGGTATGATGGTTGAAGCCCCACAAACAGTGGTGGTTATCTGATTTGAGGTAGAAATAAATCTGTCAGTCTTATCCAGTGGTGAGTTTCAAATTTTTTAGAACCTACTCTGTAGGTGTGGCCTATTTTGTGGGCATGGCTTGGCAGTCATGTGACAGGGTGGGAGTGGCCACCTTTTAAAATGTGGTGAAACTCATTTAACAACGCTCTTGCTTAGCAACCAAAATTTTGGACTCAATTGTGATGATAAAGTCTTTCTTTCTTTCTTTCTTTCTTTCTTTCTTTCTTTCTTTCTTTCTTTCTTTCTTTCTTTCTTTCTTTCTTTCCTTCCTTCCTTTCCTTCCCGTTGGGTCACTGGTAGCGGTGGGCCAGATTTACTTCCAGGTACGCCGGTGGAACCCCCTCTCACCGGTTCTCTAAATTTCACCAACTGGCTCTCGCGAGTAGGTGCGAGCCTGCAGAAACCCACCACTGGTCTTATCTCAAAACCCTACATCCTGTCCAAGTTTCATATAGGCAGACTCATTGGCAGGCTATATTAACAGAAGCTGTAAGAGGGACAATTAAAAGACAAATTAATGATTTTCTGCACTGCATCCTTAAGCTACTTGACTCCAGTTATTTTCCAAGGCACCTGAAGGCCAGACAAGGAATAATGAATGAAAACTGATCAAGGAGAGATTCAACCTAGAAACAAGGAGAAACTTTCTGACAGTGAGAACAATCAACCAATGGAACAGAAGTTGCCTTTGGAAGTTGTGGGAGCTTCATCACCTGAGGCTTTCAAGAAGAGATTGGACTGCCCTTTATCAGAAATGGTGTAGTGTCTCCTGCTTGGGTGAGGGGTTGGACTAGGTGATCTACAAGGTCCCTTCCAACTCTGTTAATCTGTTATAATGGAAATCATTATTCCACGTCCTGCATTCTGGAATGAGAAAGAGCAGGTCAAACAGTGCATGACTTTTCTTCTCTTGAGACATTTGAAGAATTCTGATATATTTTCCTCAAGTTACCTTTCTCATCCAGAACTTTCACCTTCTCTTGAGATAATTTGCTTTCTTGCTTGAACATTTTTCTTTCAATGTATTTTGCAGTTTTAATAATAATACTAATCTTTATTGTCATTGTACTAAAATTACAATGAAATTGGTTTCTCCAATTTTTTATTAATGAATAGAGTCCAGAACAGGACATGGTACTTGATGCGGTACACATTTGTCTTCATTTTTGCTGTCCCCAAATGTATTAGCAGAAAGTGACAGTGTGGTCTTCTTTGGTAGTCTCCCCGCTCCCTCTTTCAACCTCTTCCATGTCTAAATAGCACTCTTGAAATAAGAGGCTCTTTTTAGGATGAGATGGAAGTGGGAGCCTACTTTAAGCAAACTTGTTTTTTTGCTTATTAAAATATCCGTAAATGGCCTAAAATCATGGCGTCAAATCTGTTCATTTTGTTACTAGATTTTGGTGCTTCAATCCAGGAGTGTGCAATCTGACAGTGTTGTGCGCACACCTCGGCTATGTTATAAACTAATGGTGAGGAGAGAGAAATGGAGGTGACCGAGCTTTTTTTTTTGTCTTTTAACAGAAGCTTTTGTGAAATGACAGGTGTGATCATTGTTGTTTGATTCTACTTGTTTTATTCCATTTAAGAAGACTACAATCTAGTTACTATATTACCTAGGAAAAACACTCATTGAATTCAGCCCACTAACACCTGAATAGGTGCATATAAATTTGCACTGTAGAAGTAGCAGTTTACTCAAAGAATCTGCATAAAAATTCTTCCAAGGTTGGCTTCACAATTACAAGGGCAAAAGGGGAAGAGATGGAACAATCTCCTACCATTTGCCTGGAAAGTTTATTCTTTAATTATCTATAAGATACCCGTAATCTTACACGTGCTTATCTGGGAATATGTGACATTGAATTTACTGAGAATACTTCTGAATAGGTGTGCAAAGAAACAGATTTTTCAAATCCTGCATTCCTTCCATCTGAAAATGGATGTGGGGAACAGTGTCCATAACTGATGTGTAGGACAGTGGTTGATGATGCAGGTAATTCCTTAATTCTTAATAGACAACCAGAAGAAATATGTAGAGGGTTTTGGTTATTTTAAAGTCATTTTTAATTTTATTCATCCACTTTAATTGTGTCCCCATCAAAGTTGGAATGTGACCTTTGCAAATTTTTCCAGAACTAGACTGGAAATGATTCTTTGCCATGGGGCAAAGGTAATAAGAATGAAGAAATCTCATCTGAATGTCGAGTTTGAATCTTACAAAGACAATCCTTAGGATCTGGGAGATAAAATACAGGTGTGGGTAGAATAGAAAAAAAAAGATACATGTTATGCAATGCATATTGAAATAAAATACATCAAGTCTGAACTGGATTGCTTGTTATTATATGGGCATTTAAGCTACAGGATTTCCTTGTTGTCTCCCATTCAAGTGCCAGTCATATCTGACTGCTTAGTTAACGTTTTTTTAAAATCCAAGGTCAGTAAAGGAAGGCTAGGTGTTGCCAGCTGCGCTGTCATATTTAAATAACATTTAAATAATATTTGAATTCTGAAATATTAGTAGAGGGGTGAGCAACTAGAGTGGGCAGTTTAATCCATTAACAAGGACATTGTTTTGAGATTTTAAAATGTATCTACTTGATCATTTCTTTCACACACATATACACAAACATATATTTTTCTTCTGAAATTATTGGACAGTATTTTTTATAGTATACTGCTATACGCAGTGGCTCAGTGGCTAAGACGCTGAGTGTGTCAATCAGAAAGGTCAGCAGTTCGGTGGTTCAAATCCATTGTGCCGTGTAAGCTCCCATTACTTGTCCCAGCTTCTGCCAACCTAGCAGTTCGAAAGCATGTAAAAATGCAAGTAGAAAAATAGGGACCACTTTTGGTGGGAAAGTAAACAGCCTTTGGCATTTAGTCACATGACCACGGAGATGTCTTTGGACAGTGCTGGCTCTTCAGCTTTGAAATGAAGATGAGCGCCACCCCCTAGAGTCAGGAACGATTAGCACATATGTGCTAGGGGAACCTTTAGAATAAACCTTTACCTTTATTGCTATGTTTACAATAACAGAAAAGATAACTTGATGATATCTTATATAATTTTGTTGGATACATTTAACAGTTAGGAAGAAACATTAGGTCTGAAAATACAGACATTACCTCTTTGCTCTTCCCAATAATAATTGTATTTTAAGTCATTTGTCTTTTTGCATTTGGCTTTTGAAAGTAGAGATTGAAAAGCAATCCCACTGCACAATTATTTTACATATAAAATGGATTGTCTTATCATCATATCTGTCACTAATCACTAATTTTTTTGTTTTGCTAGCTAGATAGGATAGATCTGGTTTTTTCCTCCCTTTTTAAACAAAGTTGGAAAAATTGTCTGGCAAATGGCTGTAAATTGGATATATTTAATGTTTTCCTAAACAACTGTTTTCACTTCACATGCAAAATGTGTACAGTTGGGTCAAATTACAAGTAACATGGGACTTGTTATTACAGCAAATTACTATTCTCTTTTGTTACATTCAAATCAGAATCCTTTTCCATTCCTTAAATGCTTCAAGGAGAGTAATTTTTTGCAACGTGTGGATGCTTTTTGTTTTTTAAGTCACATACTGTTCACTCTCATTTCCCCCCAAAAAACATTTGGAAAATCTAGTACATAATTGCAAAATCATTTGGAAAAAGTATGCTCGGTTTCATAGACTATCCTTAAGGTAATTTTTTATTCATTTTATTTTATTTTACATAGCATATAATTAAATGGTGGAATTTGCTCAGAGGAATTGTGGTGATGCAGCTTACTAGCATACATACAATAAAATAAAGAGGGATGGGTATACAACATTCTGCTATAAAGTGTGGAACATTTCATGTTTCCACCGTCCAAGGACCCTTATGGTATAATAAAGTTGTTGGAATTAAATGCAACAAGATTCTTTGTAATCAGTGGCGTAGCGTGGGTTGTCAGCACCCGGGGCAAGGCAAGTAATTTGCGCCCCCTAACCCTCCCCCAGATAGTCCCTCGCTCCGTTTTCAAACCACAATAAAAGTGGGAAGAGACGGAAAAGTGCGCGCATCGGGGGCGGGGGGGAGCGGGAGGGGACGCCCTGCGCAGGGAGGGGGCGCGGCGCTGGAGGGTCCCGGGGGAAAGGGGGGGGGCGGAGGGGGATGAGGAGCAGAAGGGGGTGTCTGGTGGGGGGGGCGTTCCTCCTCCCCCCTCCTCCTGCTCGGCCGGGGTGTCAATTTGCAGCGGGAGCTCCTCCTCCGCCTCCTCCTCCTTCCCGGCCCCTCGCTCGCATTCTCAGCCCTCCCCGGGTGGGCTGAGCAGGGGACCCCTCCGGCCGCCGGAGCGAGCGACTTCCACCCGGACTCTCTCCGCCGCCTCCGCCCAGGCTTCCCCGTTCGGTGCCGCCTGGCCTTTTCCCGCCTCTCCGCGCTCCCTCGACGCCGCAGGAGGGGAAGCTCCGTGGCGCCTCCGCCTCCCTTCCCGCGAGTGTCAAAACTTTGTCGGGGCGGCGGCGGCGGGACGGGGCTGAGGCGGGAGGCCGGCCTGAGGCAGGCGGGGTGCGCGGTGCGAGCGCGCCCCCTCAGATGTTGCGCCCGGTGCGGCCGGCACCCCCTGCACCCCCCACGCTACGCCTCTGTTTGTAATTCTTATTAAAAGAGACTAGCGATCTTAATGCTCTAGGAATTACGTATGCTGGATTCTGTCAAATACTGATTGTATTTCAACTCAACTCAGCTGTAATATTAGGGCTACCATCTTTAATTACAAAAATCCAGACAACCTCTAGATGGCAGCAAAGTGATATAGAAACCTCTAAACTTACATTGTAAGTTTCTGGATTAAACATTTGTATAGCCCTAACAATCACTGAAATGGGGAATATACCTCTTTCAGATTTTTATCATAACAAATTCTATTCCACTTGTTTCCCATCACTGTACTAAAGCCTTCCTTCCTTCCTTGCATCCTTGCTTCCTTGCATTCTTTCTTCCTTTCTTTTCTTCCTTCCTCCCTCTCTCCCTCTGCAACCAGACATTGTTAGTAACTCCATCTACATTGGGGAGGTAGTCACAAAATTTGTAATAGCCACCAGGATCACAGATGCTAAGATATAGCTGCATGTTTTTTAAATTATTTCCATGCAATCTTGAGGCATTTAAATTATATGTTTGGGTTTGCATATATTTCCATTTTTATTCTTAGCCAAAGGATTCCAGCAGGACACAATAGAAAATCCAATAGAAAATGTTGTAATAGAAGACAGAACAAAAATGCATTATAATAGTTTCACCTCTTCTCCCACCCCCAGTGTTGAGGGATCAGAGAGACAGATACAAATTACCAACCATGACCATACATAGAAGTTAAATTGGAGCCTTATTTCCCAAAACACCATCCCATGCTTGACCAGCTACAAGTTGCCTGGGATCAAAAATTGTAGCAACTACATTTTTGGCAACTTCTTTCTTAAATAGTTGGTGACAGATTCCCTCCTTATTGCTATATAAACTTTCTCTCCTCTAGCAGTTGTTGTTTGTGTAGCATACTACCCTTTTGTGTAATTTAGATTCATTGTGTTATAATAGCATTGGAAAAAGGGCCTCTTTCTCTGAGTTCTATTCACTTTCTTATTCTTTTCCTCTGCTTAGGTTACTTTTCTGGAATTGACCCTGGCTTGGGTGTGTGTTTTGTAATTGATCTCTCTAAATTAAGTTGGAATGCCTATGGAGAATCTCTGTCATCCAGGTCATGGTTGCCCCAAAGGTGCTTTCCCAAAAGGCAAATGAAGAACCTTTTTGGATGAGCAGTGAAATGTCTTCAAGGAAAAACGAAGTCCAGTTGACTTTTGGAAAGCACCTTTGGGTTAAGTTGGAATGCTGAATTGGTCACAAAATTAATCAAATGTTCCAGTTGCTTGACCAACAAGTTATTTTCTCTAAGGCAGGGATGTGTAACCTCCTACCTTTAAGCCATATAGATTTCTTCCTTTATTTTCATATGATCCATGACCTAATTTCAGACTTCTAAATAAGCAGCATCTAATGCTTCTCTGAAGCTTGGGAGATACAGAAGAAATTGTCAGGGGAATAAAGAGAGAGAAAAGAGAGTGTTGGTACTTACCTGATACGCCTCTTCTAATAAGGGGGGAGATAGCATCAGAGTGTGGATAGAATCAACCCATACATGGATGCTATCTCCACCCTGTGAGGGTTTCTTGAGAGAAAATAGATGTCCCAAATCAATGCTTCACTTAGTACCTATCATGAAACGTGTCATAGATTGAATGAATTCTACGTTTCCCTACTGCACTGTTGCACTGCTGCCTAAGCTGTTATCCTCCTGTACACAGTAAAAGATGATCTTCATGGAGATATGTGAGCTCTATTATGAAAGCAATGCGGGAAAACATCTTAAATCCACAAAAAGAAGACACTGTTTGTAAGCAGATCAAACTAAACACCATCCTAATATTCACCTGAACACCATTGGCATTGACAAAATTGGCTTTGACAAAACCATTATCAGTCAATTGAAGAAGGCAGCTTTGCTTGGAACAGCTTACATCCTAAGACAGGGGTCTGCAAAGTCGGCTCTTTTAAGACTGGTGGACTTCAACTCGCAGAATTCCCCAGCCAGCTGCTGGCTGGGGAATTCTGGGAGTTGAAGTCCACCAGTCTTAAAAGAGCCGACTTTGCAGACCCCTGTCCTAAGACAATACCTTGAACATCATCAAACAATCACATCTGCTTAGCCCAGATCTTTGGGAATAGATTGGAATTGACTAGCTCCTTGGCCAAAGACAGGTGGAATTACTTCCAAGATCCGTTGTAGAAACAGGTTGGGGGGGGGGTCCTTTGAGAGTCTTATCATCTACACCTGCATACCCACAGGTATTTATACTTCAGGCATAGAAATCAAACAACGTGGGAGGAAAAAGTTATTTTGTAGGAAGGTAAGGAGGAGGAATATTATGCTGAAAATCAGGAGCCGGGTGCATAATAGCAAAGAGACACTGGAGCTGGAAATTTTGTTTGTTCCTAGGGGGGGCTTAAACAAAGTGTTACTGTCAGAAAAAGAGGTCTGGGACTTCCTGGATATCATTTTGTTTATGAAATACTCAACAATGTTAAAGAATGTTAATATGTCCAAAGAGCCATGGTGATGCAGTGCTTAGAATGCAGTCTAATTCTGTCAACTGTCTACTGACAACAATTCAATTCTTACTGGCTCAGGGTTGATTCAGCTTTTCATCCTTCTGAGGTCCGAGGTTGGTAAAGTGGGGACCGAGATTATTGGGGGCAGTATGCTGACCCTGTAAACTACGTAGAGAGGGCTGTAGAGCACTATGTAAGTCCCAGTGTTATTGCTATTGCTATATGGTGATGGTGGTATCAACAGCTAGAAGGACAGGGAGTGCTTGTCTAATACTTGTTCAATACACATATTATAGATTTGAACACAGATGTGGATTAATTACAAACACTCTAAAATGGAATTAATGAAGCAGAAGTGAACAATATGACAATAGAATTTTTCCTAATAATCCTAAGGAAGAGAGATGGTAAGAACATTTTGTACATAATGTCACAGATTTGGGAATCCTCTTTTGAGCCTGTTTTGATTTTAAAGCCTAAGCCCATTCTCTAAAACCAATATTTTCAGATCTTGTTTTAAGTGGAATGGGAGAACAAAGTGCTAAATCATTTACAACTTTCAAAGCTTGGCTAATTCATGCAAAGCTTGAATACAGTGATCCCTCATTTTCTGCGGTTAATGGGGACCGCAACCTTCCGCGGAAACTGAAAACCGCAAAGTAGAATTCGCTAGGAAACTTGAATTGGTGGACATGTTTAAAGCAACCACTAGGGGGCGCTTGCCTCCTACCAATGCATTTTTTTTTTGTATTTTTAAAAAATCCGCGAAGCACTGAATCCGCGGAAAATGAAGCCGCGGAAAACGAGGGATTACTGTATATCCAATTTTCAGCTGTGGAGAGTTCTGATATTTTAGATCCTTTCTCCTTCTAGAACTACTGAAAATAAGGATAAAATTAGCAATGGCAATTGAAGGTCAGTTTTTGCTGAGACATTTAATCCTGGGTTTATGAGATCATCATTATGTTTTAGCAAAAGTAATTCCAATTATCTCTGCCACTTTGATTTAAGGTCTGTCACCATACCATATATATTAGTTTTAGTCCTCTGAGTTTTCATTGACATAATTCTCATCTATCGTGAGATCTGAAAAGTTTAAAAAGTGCCATTGTACTGTACTGAAAAGTGCCATTGTACTGTACTTAATATTACTTAATATTATTTTTGAATATATATAGCCACATATTAGTACATATAGATGGCACAACTCATGTTCATTGATTCATAATTTGAATTGTTAATACAATGAATGCTCAAATTTTGGATTGGATCATATCAATATATATATAAGCAGATTCTTGAATGTGGTTTATTTGAGAGTATCTTGTACCCTACATAATGTAGCCCATATTATAGATTTTCCATGTTGCTTGTACACCCTAGGAAGATTTGCCTTTGTTTAATATTCACATAATTCCAGAACATACTTATTTCATTGCTAAAAATATTTTATGTGTAAATATTTTTAGAGGTTAATTATTTCCAATTCAGTAGAGATGTAATTCAGAGTAACAGTTGGAAGACTGCCTGTGAATAATTACAACACTGTCTTTATCCTGAAATCCAAAAAGTAAGCTAAATAAAATACTGAAATTACAGAGTATTTAAATTACTGTATTTAACAACAAAAAACAAGTAAACAACAAATTCCTTTGTTATACACTATGTAATTAGTTCACTTAGCACACTGCCTTTTTTGTTTAAAAGATTGCAATATATGCTAAAGTTTTGAGAACACTGACTTTACTAAAAGAAATTCTACAACCCAAAAACCCTTACATCCCATAGTAAAGGCATGAGTATAGATATGCATGTGTCCATGCATCTGATATACATGAAAAATAAGTTATAAATCTTCACACACTTAATGTATATTAGTTAGAAAATATGCATTCTGGATTTATTTCTTTTCCTATTTTGAGCAATGGTTCTTTCAGATTCAGTTTTTACAGTAGCTTCTTGGTCATTGTAAATTTTCCTCAGAAGAATAATCAAACATTCTGGCATATCTATCTGCCTTAATGTATTCACGATCTACACAATCAAAAGACTTACTGCAGCAAAGGGAAATTTCCTTCTTCTGTTCTCTTGCTTTGTAATTACCTATCTTACATTAGCTATTAGAATGTCCCTTTGCCTTTTCTTAAACCAATCAATTTATTTGTATTTTTCCCCTTCCATGTACAGTTCAATTCTTCTTTCCAAAACTTTGCTTTTGTGACAAATTGCTGCAAGTGGAGTTGGTAAGTTGTTACGTTTTCTTGCATCTGTTTTATTCAGAAGAGATATATATTCCTATACTAAACTAAAACTCTCTATGAGTTATCTCTTCAAGATTGCAGGTTATGGTACATCATTTGCAAATAAAGATGATTGAACCGCCCTTGCAAAATGGTTCTGCACTATTGCCATATGTCAGCCATTACTTTACAAACCATTAGCAGAAAATCAGATTTTGAATCTGCGCCAGTTGTGCATGTGAACACTTTTGATATCTTTTTTCTACCTGATGTTTACATTCTATTTGTTTATTTTCTGCTCTGGAAAAATTATTTTTCAAATGGGTTTGCAATAATCTATTGAATATGTACAAATTAAAGAGGAAAAGACTTGCTGTGTAATAAGAAAAGCTGAAACCTTGGCACTTTGTTTTTCAGATGAGACTCACTCACTATTATTAACTGATCAATTGAAGTGATTATAGCTCTGTGAATATCCAAACATTTATGAATGGATATTTGCATGCATGCACATATCAAGCACAGCGGACTGGAAAAGGCAATTACAAATATCCAGAGGGTTTGCATATTCTGTATCCCTATTTACATTGTACAGTGCTTACAACCATTATTTGTAAGCTGCAATAAATGAAATAAGGTACAAATTAGTGGGATGTCATCTGTTTTTCAGATTTATGAGATCCCATCTGGGGACAACCGCTGAATCTTAATATTTTGTGGTAGTAATTTAAGTGTTTGCCTGAGGTTCTAAAGCTCAGGGGAATTGCAGAGTTTTATGACCAAATATGGCAACCAGGCAAATATTGTGTCCCTCTTCAATGCTAAAATCTTAAGTCAACTAATTTTTCACCATTTTTATGCAGCCCTTTTAGGCATTGCTTAATGTCCCTTCATTTGTTCTGAATGTGGGAACTGATACGGCATTTAGATCACGTTGCTTTCAATGGCCACCAAGGATTATTGCACTCAAGGCAATAGTGAAAGGAGGGTTAATGGTTTTCCATTCTATTGTCATGCTTGGTATCCAGATCAGTATCAGCAGAAATAAGTAGGAGAGTATGGTTTTGGAAAGTACATGTGAAAATATAATTGGAAATATTAAGTACCCGATAACACTGTTGGCAAATAGTTACAGGGATGAAAGCCAAGTGTTATACACACATTTGCTGACCAAATATGCACATTCAAATGTTTTCCATAAATCAGTATGACAGAAAAGGGTTCTTGGGATGTAGAAAACTACCTACTGCTAAATCCTCCATCCATCCATCCATCCATCCATCCATCCATCCATCCATCCATCCATCCATCCATCCATCCTTTCTGTCCCTTTCAGTTCATATATGTATCAATGAAAAAGCTTACAGCTAATTACATTTAATATAACAACTCGTATTCATTAACTCATGTATATTTATTGTGTGTGTGTGTGTATGTGTGTATGTATGTATAAAAGAGCAACAAAGATCTGGGACTTGAGTCAAAATAAAGAATGTACACCCCGCCCCACCCAAGGATGTTTTAGCAGAATTACTTACTTTCCTTAAACTGAAGAATTACAGTGAAAATTGCTGTTCATTGCACAAATTCTTCCTTGCTGGAGAGTAAAACCCATCCTCTTTCATTAATAGTAGAATGTCTTATCTTTATTCATGTTCTGCAACTAAATGAACACCTGAACCAATTTGGAAAGCTGTTAAGTACAGTACATTAATTCTAACATCATCTCTGTGTTGATTGATAGGTTTTCAAACTTTGTTGCTCTCAGTGCCGACTTGATGGGAGAAGCACACTTCCCCCCCCCCCAAATGAACATCTGGGCACCCTGCTGTGTAGCAGTCAAAATTGATTTCAAATAAAAAAGAAAATGGGATATATATATATATATATATATATATATATATATATATATATATATATATATATATATATATATATATATATATATATATATATATTATAGCTAGTGAAGCTGGGTTCAAAGGAAACCTCATCCTTAAATAGATACTGTTCTGTTCGTTTTCCCATTCTTTTCTTCTTTTCAGCTGTTAAGTTCCTATTGGCTGCATGCTCAAGGGCTATGAACTGCTGCTTATAAGAGTTTCCATGGCATAGCAGAAAGGCCTGCCTGGTCAAATGTCCAGTTGGACTTTGTAACTTAGAGTTTTCCCAGGGCTGATAAATAAGAGATCTTATTATTAATCTGAACATGATGCATTTATCAGGAAGCGGAACCTAATGGATTCAAGCTTTAGTACTGACCAAAGGAAACTTTAAAAAATATTCACTGAAATATCTAAATCATTCATTCTAAAGGACATAGGACAGGAAAAGCTTGAGGCAGAAGAAGATGGTAATTGGCATGCTTTGCTGGTTGTGAGTGATTTTTTGCGGTAAGTACTAGGGAAATCCATTTGGATGAAAAATTACTAACTCAAGTACAAAATAGTTAAGGGAGACTATTATACAATATATATTGGGGATAATTAACTAAATGTGTTTAATAACAACAACAATATTTATTTTATTCATTTACAAGATAATAGGCATAAGAATAAACATGAGTATGGATGAAATGGGTACAAATACATGGGGACAGTAGGATAGGGACAGTAGAGATGCTGGTGCGCTTATGCATGCCCCTTACAGACCTCTTAGGAATGGGGTGAGGTCAATAGTAGACAGTTTAAGGTTGAAGTTTTGGGGATTTGAAGATGTAACAACAGAGTCAGGAAATGCATTCCAGGCATTGACCACTCTGTTTGCTAAAGTTGTATTTTCTGCAATCGAGTTTGGAGCAGTTTGCATTGAGTTTGTATCTGTTGTGTGCTCTTGTATTATTGCAGTTGAAGCTGAAGTAGTCATTGTCCGGTAGGACATTGTAGCGGATACTTTTGTGTACTATGCTCAAGTCCGACCATAGGTGGCATAGTTCTAGCTTGTCCAAGCCCAAAATTTCAAGTCTGCTGATGTAGCGTATTCTGTTACGAGCAGAGGAATGTAGTACTCTTCTTGTGAAATGCTCATGAAATACTCATGAAATACTTCTGGACTTCTAGACAATACCACTAACCTTGGGTTAATCTTACTCATTCAAAAGTAATTTTTATTTTATGTAAGTAATTCCTTTAATTAATGACTACTTTTTGTATAACTGTCCGAACCACAGTATAGATGTCTGTCAAAAATCTTTATGAGTCAAGGAGAATCAAAGACTTGCATAAGTCAAAGGTAGCCCATTGGAAGATAACCATATTGTTCTGCTGTGAAGTGGGGGATACCCCTGGAAAATATGAATACCTGTATCCTAAACATGATGGAGACACAGTTGTAAAAGTCAAGTCCATAATAGGAGAAGAGATGGAAGAGATAGGATTTTGTCTTACAAACCAAGCTTAATAGCCAGATCTCTGTTCCATTCTCCTTATCTCCTGTGATAATATAGGCCCACCCAGAGTTGTCATGCAAGACTTGGAGGTGACTTCAAATTCATAGAAGCTCTTCAAAGTGACTCTTGCCTGGTTCATTCCCTTTCCTGAACATGCTTTAGAGAAAGCACACAAATCCCAAACACACACACACACAAGTGATTTGTCCAGATTCCCACTGAGCTGGATATAGATCTGAAGCACCCACTAGATCTGGCATCCAACTTCAGTAGCTACTAATATGGCCACTGCTGATGCAAATGACTGCAGGAAGGCTTCTGGTTCGAATGATGTAGGGTTTGGAAAGAGAAGTCTCATTTGAACACCTTACGGTTGGATAACCCAACATGATGAAACTAGCCAGCCAGAGATTAACACGTTCCAATAAAACACAGAAGTTATCATGAACCACTTTTGGCATAGTTTGAAAATATGACCTCTTGAAATTAAACGGGAAATCTTTTTATCTTTTCTGTGTGACTATTCAATGGAGAAGAATAGATTGAAAACAAGGTTTGACCACATGTCAGGGGTCTCCAACCTTTGCAACTTTAAGTCTGAAGGACTTCAGCTTCCAGACTTCTGGGAGCTGAAGTCCTTCAGACTTAAAGTTGCAAAGGTTGGAGACCCCTGACATAAGTGGACTGTGGTTCAGCATTAAAATAAATAAAAACAGTGGGTTCCTTGGGGATAGCAGTGATTTGCTAGAATGCATATTGTGCGATGTTACAGCTGCTTTAGAAAAATTAGAGGCAACAGTCTTGGAAACCGAATTCTTGAAATCTCAATATTTGGAAGATGCCTGTGAAAGTTGGCCATCCTTTAACTAGGCTGCATACTTTTTTCAGCTTGAAGAAAGGGCCCTTCTTAAACAATGGGCAAAGCCAGGAATATATTTAGAAAAAGTTTTCAGACTTGTTAAATGTTGAAATACTGTATGTGCCTTAAGCATCTGAAATTCTTAAAGTGCCTTAAAACCCTGTAATATGCCAAAAATTGGTGGAGGGAGGGGAGGACACAAATTTTTGGGTCCCTTCTATTCTGGAAGGCAGTTATTTTGACAGTAAGCAGTCCAAGAATCTAACTGTTTAATCTGTTTAATCTAATAAAAAAATATGCACTGATTTTGTGACTGTAGGTTCCTCCTCTTGATACTTTCATTCTGTGATTTTTTTTCCTGAATTCTTTACGTGACATTGTTTCTAACACGATTCCCATTATTTTCAATATGCCTAGGATGTCAGTCTTAATTTGGATCCAACCGTTGAACAATATTTGTACAATAAACCACTGGTCTGGAGTGCAAAATTTATCTCAGAGCTTGAATGAGCTTCGAGCGCCTCTATTCTTCTCAATGGCTGCTTTTTAGCTTGTTAATTCCTAGCACATTTCATTCAGCCACTCCAAAATAACATATTAAGGGGCTGGTGTCTCCCATTTTTTTAATTGACAGATTGAGACCCTGACATTTAGCAGTCCTATCTCTTAAGTCTCTTTGTAAAGGACCAGAAATGAATTACCCGAGGTCAAGTTCTGTTTATACAGTGGACTGTTCTTGCTGAATTACCTCCTTGACTTAATAGCTTCCTTTTGGGTGACATTTCTCCAAGAAAGAAGACAAATTGTCTAAGGTCACCCTGCAGATCAATTCAGAGTGTAGGAGGAAATTGTATGGGATCAGCTAAATTGCACCAGGTCTACCAGCTCGCATTTGGCAGCACGCCGTCAGTCAAAAGGCAGAAACACAACCTTCCTTAGTGGGTAGATTAAAATACAGCCAAATGTGTAAGGAACAAGGTACTTAAAATGTGCCAATTGAATATACTAGGGCCTGAATGTTTTCTTATTTAGGCAGATCCTGAATCCAATCAAGCGTAGGAGTGTTGCAAAATTTAGATCCTTCCAAATTCACAGAAAACTACAAATGATGATTTTACTTGAGATACTCAAAGGATTTAAAAATGGTTACCAAAGCTTTGTGATTTGAATCTGTGAAATTATGATAGGATTTGGTCATCTAGCACAATGAAACGTCAAAATGAATTATCTGTACTGCATGCTTTGCTCTTTTAATTAATGCTAATAAAGTGGATGTGTGTGGTATTCCACTTCCATTAAGAAATATCCACACATCACTCAATTAATGCAAAATAATTTTATTGGATTTGGATCCAGGTTAAGTGACCCAAATATTGAAATAACTGTCCCATTGAAACAATGTGAATAATCACGACTAATTTTATCCCCCTAAGCCTGCCTGTAAACCCCTTAGATTTGAAGACCTAGGAGCTGTGTTTGAAATGTAAGACATGTATTGCTGGATAGATTGGAGATTGTTGGTTAAGACACCTGATTTTTTATTTTACTCTTTTTTGGTTTTTACTGTTGTAAAAGCCACTTGGAACTGGTTTCATAAGATGAGAAAAATATATAAATAAATACATGTCAATCAGAGGTGATATTCAGCAGGTTCTGACCAGTTTTGGAGAACTGGTAGAGGAAATTTTGAACCGGTAAATATCACCTCTGACTGGCCTGGCCCCATCTATTCTCTGCCTCCCGAGTCTCAGCTGATTGGAAGGAAATGGGATTTTGCAGTAACGTTCCCCTGGAGTGGGGTGGGAATGGAGATTTTACAATATCCTTCCCCTGCCACACCCACCAAGCCACGCCCTCAGAACCGGTAGTAAAAAAATTTGAATCCCACCACTGATGTCAAGAAATAAAGTATTTAAAATAAGTAACTAAGGGTGTCAATTCTCTTTCTGGCTTTGAGGACTAAGAATTGCAATATAAATATTTTATATTTGGGAGCAATCTTTTCTGCTTTATGTTTTCATGAACATTTTACAGGAATTTAGAAAGTGAGGTGAGACAATTTAGTGTAACACCTGAGGAACCAGTCTAGAAACCAGGAGATCATAAATTCTAGTTCCACCTTAGGTTCAAAGCTACCTTGGTGACCTTATACCAGTTACTTGCCCTTGGCGAGTGAGAGAAACAGAGAATGGCCATTTCTGAAAAACCTCGATAGGAAAACTGCATGGATTTATTCAGGAAGAATATACCAGAACAAGTGACTCATAACTGACTCAAAAGCAGAGTAAAAAAAAAGAAAGACTGAAGTGATGACATTTTTGCTAAGAATATTTATTTTGGTATGTAACAAACAGGTGGAGAGAGAAACAGATGGACCTGAAAATATTGATAACGTTCCCTCCTGTTATCAAGTCTTCCTAAATGACAACTATCTTTAAAGCGCTCCATGGCTCGGGGCCTAGTTATATGCGAGACCGCCTCCTGCCCCAAGCCGGCCTAGCCTAACCTCCCATGGGGACTTTTAGATAGTTTTAAATTGGGTTTTTAAAATTTGGTTTTAGCGCAGGATAGGTTTATTTAATAGTTTTTAAATTATATTTATTGTATTTTGTATGTTTTTAAATTTCCTGTGCACCGCCCTGGGTCCTCTGTGGAGAAGAGCGGGATATAAATTTAACTCAAACAAACAAACAAATGCTTTTAAATCCATTTTCATTTTATTCTCTCCAGCCATGAATTCAAGAAACAAAGCTTGACTATTGGACAAATGGTTGCTGGAGTAAGGCTGTGGAAGGGAGGGAACGTTGTGGGGGGGAAAGCTGTTTTTCTTCTGACTTAACAATTTATTTTTAAATTCTGGCTGGTTACAACATTTACACACACTTTTGCAAATGTGAGCTGGACATTCCAGGGTTTATATGTCTGGTAGTACAATGTAGAATTAGCCTGGGGAAAATGTGTTTTTTAATGCAGTAATCAATTGAATTGCCAGTGGAATTTTAATTTGCAGGGGACAAGATAACATCCTTGATTATGCCTGAGGATAGCAGGAGATTTAGGCTGGTGATGGCACACCTATGGCATGCATGCCACAGGTGGCATGCAGTGCCCTCTCTGTGAGCATGTGAGACATCATCCTAGTTCAGTTCCGCTGTGCCTCCTGCCCGCCAGCTAGTCATTGGGTGTCTGCTGTGCATGTGCAGGGGTGAGGTGTGTGCAAGGGGGGCATGTGTGTATTTGCAGGTGGCAGGGTGCAGGCAGGGGCGCATGTGCATGGGGTGGGGCATGTGTGTGGGGACTGTGCGCACATGAGTAGAGGGAGAGGCATATGCGTGGGGTCTGTGCAATCATTGCATTTTGGGGGTTTGGCTGCGCTTTGGGCACTCGCTCCGGAAAAGGTTAGACATCACTGCTTTAGGCTATTCTTCTCCATTTTTATGATGCAATGGACACATTTTGAATGCTGATAACCTTTATTTTTTCTGTCACAATATGGCTACCATGACTGTGCATGCATGGCCTATTTCAAATCATTCTTTAAGCAGAAAACGACCCTGTGGTGTGGTTATGCTTCATCACCCTGTGTAGTCTTCCAAGGGCCTCAATTTGCCTCAATTTACCTGTGTGTGTGTGTGTGTGTGGTTCCTAGTCAAATGGGGGCAATACAATACAATAGCAGAGTTGGAAGGGGCCTTGGAGGTCTTCTAGTCCAACCCCCTGCCTAGGCAGGAAACCCTATACCGTTTCAGACAAATGGCTATCCAACATCTTCTTAAAGACTTCCAGGGTTGGGGCATTCACAACTTCTGGAGGAAAGCTGTTCCACTGATTAATTGTTCTGTCTGTCAGGAAATTTCTCCTCAGTTCTAAGTCGCTTCTATCCTTGACTAGTTTCCACCCATTGCTTCTTGTTCTACTCTCAGGTGCTTTGGAGAATACTTTGACTCCCTCTTCTTTGTGGCAGCCTCTAAGATATTTTGGAATGCCACTTTGGAAGCATTTATTTGGAAGTGTCTCCCCTTGTCTAATAGTCAAACTTTGTTTCTTGAGTTCATGGCTTGAGAGGATAAGATAAAAATGAATTTTAAAACATTTAGAATTCTATTATTAAATAATTCTATTATTTAAGAAAAATTGATAACGGGGCGGGAACATTATCAATATGACCATGCCCACTATTTTTTCTTACTATTATAATAAAATAGCAGAGTTGGAAGGGACCTTAGAAGTCTTCTAGTCCAGGGATCTCCAACCTTTGCAACTTTAAGTCTGAAGGACTTCAGCTCTCCGAGTTCTCCAGCCAGCTTTGCTGGCTGGAGAATTCTGGGAGCTGAAGTCCTTCAGACTTAAAGTTGCAAAGGTTGGAGACCCCTGTTCTAGTCCAACCCCCCGCCTAGGCAGGAAACCCTATACCCTATATATATATTGTTGTTTGTTTATTTATTTTCTAAGAATAAAAACATAATGGTTAAGATATCAGGCTAGAAACCAGGAGACAATGTTCTAGTACTGCCTTAGGCATGAAAACTAGTTGGGTGACTTTAAACAAGTCATTCACTCTCTGCCCAACACACTTCATAGAACTGATATTGTGGGGAAAACAGAAGAAGAAAGTTTTAGGTAAGTTTTCTACCTTGAGTAGTAGTAGTAGTAGTAATAGAAGTAGTAGTAGTAGTAGCTATTAAGAATACATCAAGAAATTGCAGTTTCCTGCAATAACACAAGCAGAACTGCAAAAAATTATGCTACTCAGAACATCATACATTTTAAGAAGATACTTGGTTGATACCTAGCAGGAACCCATATCAACCATCTGAGACCGGTATCAACCATCAGCACTAGTCAATGATATTTGTGATACATTTTTAAATGTTCAGTTGACTGAGTTCCATATTTAATGAACAATAGATATAATAAGAATAAGAATAGTAATAGAGGTGGGATAAAAATAAATACATCAGAAACCAGATATGTGAGTCCCAAACATTTTGGGAAGGATGCTTGAAGCTGAAACATTGCTTGCTTCCCATCATAGAGAGGGAGATTTGAAAGTGCCATGATACAAATGTAGACTTTATGGAGTTAAAGAGTATCACGTGACAATTATGTTTCCAGGCTTGTGAATTGGGAAGCAAAGAGCAATTGCTGCTATTTTCCAAATACTTTCTAGTAACTTCTGTCTGAGGCAGTTTTTAAGCCTGGCCTGACGTCAGGACTGGCTCCTGTTCATTTTATTTTGTTTTGGGAAGCCATATCTGTTTGCTTCAGGAAAACAGAACTGCAAAAAGTAAGATTAAGATGAAAGAGCTATTAGAGTGCAGGGAAAAAAAAGTGTAAATTATGAGATGATTTCTTGAGATGAAATTCTGTAGGTATAAAAATAAGGAAAAGAAAACCCTTCACTGCATTTGAGATTCCTCGGTATTTCTTTGTGGATGAATTTTCAAAAGAAACTGCTTCATATTTATAAAATCAAGAAGGGGTTAGATTTGCAAGAGCAGTAGAAAAAGGTATTTTTTCTGCTATCCTATTGAAAGGACAGCATTGGGGAAAATGAGGGTGGGGAGGAGGAATAAAAGTCTCTTTTTAATTAAGCTCCTTACCCTTTGAAGTTTCCTGATTTTTTTTTCACATTGATGATGTAATTTATGTAAATAATCATCTATCTATGAAAGGAGTGTGTCTGTCAAAACCTAAAATGAAAAACATCCGTCATTTTGAAGTGATTAACATTCTCCAGATGTTTAAATCCTCAGATTTCAGGAGTTTCTCTTTGTTGTGATAATGATGTAGTATCCAGAACAAGAATGTTTACTTTTTTTGTATGGGTCAAACACAGATTTTTCACAATCCTATTAAAGCATGCCGTGCGTTGTAATTGTATGTACAGATGAAAGCATATCCAGTTATTATTATTCCCCCTTTAATGGTAAACTGCTGCTGGTAATTGTACTGTAAGGCTGAAACAAAAGGAATCTACATGAAAGGGCCACCATTGCTCACTTATGTAATCAATTTATAGATGTCAAGTTTGCACAAAGATGGTTATCCTTTTCTGTTACCAGACATGAGACATGCTACCACCCTGCAGCACTAAGAAACATACTGCTCATTGGGGTTGGCTTCTCCCCCTTCTCCACCCACCTCCCCCCTTTTTGCGTGGGGGGGGGGTTGCTTGGGAATACAGTAGATGTAACTGATAATATTAAATGACAGCTAAACATTGCTTTACTCTGGGCTGTCCAACTTTAGAATCAAAGGATGCTGACACAACGTTAATATATTCCCTTGAGAATAAGGCTTCAGGATCTGCCATACTGCTCTTTAAGGTCTAGAAAAGATCAATATGAAATGAGTTTCTTCATTTGTCAAGCAGTTTTGTCACTCGCACAATCAATGTTGAAGACAATCTTCCTTTCCCTATGTATTTTTTTCCCCCCTGTTGAGACTTGCAGATTGGGAACCCTTACTCATGAACTGCTAATTCAGGTTTGTTTGCCGTATATACCAGGGGACAATAATGGATTATTTGGGGATTGTCATTGGAGCTACTACTATTGTCGTTGGAGCTACTACTATTGCCAATTCAAGAGAAGGAAATGTGAATGGAAAGGCTAGGAGCAGTGGTGGGATTCAAATTTTTTTACTACCAGTTCTGTGGGCGTGGCTTTGCAGGCGTGGCTTTGTGGGCATAGCAGGGGAAGGATACTGCAAATCCCCATTTCCTCTCCACCCCACTAAACTGCTTTCCAGCTCCGTCATCCTGTTCAGGGCAACAAAAAAAGATCAGCTGGGAGGCAGCGGTAGCGGAGCCAGCCTATTTGCGGGTTCTCGGAACTACTCAACATTTCCACTACCAGTTCTCCAGAATACTTCTAGTCAGCTCTGGGGCACAAAACAAATTACAGGTAGTCCTTGATTTGCAACCACTCTTTTGCTGACTGTTGGACGTTGCAAGGGCACGGAAAAAAGTGATGACCTTTGTAGCATTCCCATGGTGACATGATCAAAATTCAGATGTTTGGCAACTGGAATGTATTTATGACGGTTGCAGTGTCTCTGGGTCATGCAATCACCTTTTGCAACATTCTGACAAGCAAAGGCAATGGGGAAGTCAACCATGTTGCTCCTTTAACAACTGCAATGATTCACTTAACAATTGTGCAAGAAAAGCCATAAAATGGGGCAAAACCTTTTTGACAACTGTCTTACTTAGCAATAGAAATTTTGGGCTCAATTGTGGTCATATTTTGAGGACTACCTGTACTAGCTGTACATATTTTTCTTCTGAGCATGCTGATCAATATATGATTGGTGGCTAATGAACAGTTTAAGACTTCTGGACTTCAACACTCAGAATGAACAGTTTAGGCTTTGCAGATTCAATTCCTAGAAATCCCAAGGTAGTCATGCTGGGTGGGGAATTCTGGGAGATGAAGTCTGCAGGTCTTCAAATGCCAAGGTTGGACATCTCTGTCTACACTGAGAAGGCACTTGATTGAAGAAGGCTCGCAAGGCTAACCAGCTAGCATTTGCAAGAGAATTGGAATATGTTTCAATACCTCCATTAAAAACAATTTAAATTTTGTGCATATAATACTGCACAAATAATTATTGTGTTTTAAAGAAAATCAATGTACATTCAGGAAGCAGAATTTTGAAAATAATGTGCATTATGATTCAAGCATCAAAAATGCTTATTTAGAAAACAATATGCCCAAGAGCCTGATGTTTTATATTTGTTATTTACTTCCAAAAATAATCCATAGTACCCGATGACTTCAGTAATATTTGAAAGCCTGGAAATGACCATCTGCTCCAGAATCATTTGGGATATTTAGATGGTGGTAAATAAATAATCAATCCACAGATCCAGAAGTTGCTATCTTCATTGTGATAAGTAGTTTAGTAATAATTTAATAAATAATAGTTTAATAAGCCACTTTATACCGAATAATTGCAATTTTGTTTGTAAGTTCCTTCTAGCACAGGGTAATTTAAGAGAAAAACTCTTAATACTTTTCCTTTCTTCTTTTCCTAATGGTATTACCACATGGAAGTAGTTAATCATTATCATCTCTGTACTAGCCTAATTTCTTAGATCTATATTAATCTTTACCAAAATGGAGTGGGAGGCATAGACCTTGGTCAGCAATGATTTAACCATTCAATTATAATAAGAGCCCTTATTTTGTTAGTAGATACAGAGTGAAAAGCGCAATTTCCTGAGGCAAGGCAGTTTAGTTTCGCTCTTTCGAATAATTTATATAAAGTTATTAAAAAAGAGAAAACTATTCCTTTTTAAGAAAGAAGAGGGAAAATCACTTACATTTTCAGAGAAATTTGTTTCTAGTGTTTATAATTTTGCCTGTTTAATACCAATAGATTATGTCAAAAGATATTTTGGGGTGTAGTTTTATTAGTGTAATTTATTATTGTATTTTTATATTGGATATTCTTAACTTGTCTCCAGTAATCAGATATAATAGAAGTTCTATTTTGAATTGTTAATTTTTGTCTCTGAAAAACTGGAAAAGTTTATTTCAAAGTCCTTAACATTTGGGATCCTAGATTAGGAATCTAATTCTCACCAAATTTGAAATCAAACTACTACTATGAAGCAGTGAGAATACAGAAAGAGGGAGGGAGGGACAGATAGATCTATGGTTAAATCTGTTTTGTAACAATTTGTTAGTATTTAAGGGATTGTCACAAATACTTTGTTAAATAAAAAATCTGTAGTGTTATAAGTAGACAAACATTTAAGAGCAATACAACATAAATTAGGTTTTAAACTTTAAGTTGCTTTGTAAATAAGTAATTTTCTTTTGGCACTTGAATGATAGTAATTAGGCAACTGTTGACTTTGATCAAACAGTTATTCCTGAGTCAATTTTATAAATTTTCCCCTTCAGAAATGGTTTTGGATTCAAGAGATTTTGCTTGCTACATTAAAGAGAAAGATATGCTTTTATGAAATGAAAATGTCATTTAAAAATATAGTAGTTTTTCTTGCCCAGAAAAAATATTAGGAACTTTTAAAATGCATTTCAAAGTTTGCTGAAATAAACCAGAGAGAATTTAAGGAAGAAATTCCTTAATTAGAAAGAATTTGTACCTATTAGTTATGGTACATGGAATGGAATCCTGACTTTGTTGGAAATACATATGAAACATTTTGGTCATAAATTTACAGGCTAATGCTCCCAATCGAATGGAAGTGCTATAAATTAACCTACTATTTTGCTATTTATTTTGCCCTGGTTTTTTAGGAAACTTAAATAATTGCCTGAACTAACCTGGACTGTTGTGTCTAATGTATTAGGAAGCTGAAGCCTGAAAGTTACAGCAAGAGCATTCATATTATGTCCACTAGTGCCTGGAACAATGAGGATACTTAGAGATGCCTCCTGAGAACTATTTGCAATGAGCAAACTATTGGAACTAAATAAATCGTTTTTCTGATTTGTTCAAAAGTATCCGAATCGCCTTTATTTGATTATTCCATTTACCACCCATTTGTCATCTAGCAATATGTTTGCTGGATTGATGTGTATCTAAAGATCTCTTTCCAACATCTGGTTTTAGAAGGACAATATATTTTATTTATTTATTTTATTAAATTTATACCCCGCCCTTCTCCTTGTTAGGACCCAGGGCGGGTCCTAACAAGAATATAGTCTATATAGTCTTCTTCTTAAGGGTACACAGAAGTATGGAATGGCAGATAATTTGGGAGAAAACCTGCTCTAATCCAAGGGTTTGATGTTTCAAATTTTATTCTCTCTCTCTCTCTCTCTCTCTCTCTCTCTCTCTCTCTCTCTCTCTCTCTCTCTCTCTCTCTCTCTGTGTGTGTGTGTGTGTGTGTGTGTGAATGTATATCTCCTGATGGAGACTAAAAGGTGGCAGCTGTGCCAAAGTAGTCAACCCCAAATCGCTGAGCAGAAACGAGCAGAGAAAGCTTTGATTGCTTCGGAGGAGTAGTGTGTCTCAACTACAAATCAAGCAAGCTACGAGGGGGGAAAAAAAGACCCAATCAATGCAATAATGGCCTCCACTTCACAATCAGACAAGTGCTCCTACTTTAGAAATTCCACCATTTATGGCTGATTGCTAAGCCTGGCCTCATTTCTAATCTAAAGGCGAGTAGTAATAATTTAAGGAAGGAATTATAACAACTTCCCAACAATTTGGTAAATTGTTTTTATTTGGAGGGGGCAGAGAGAAAGAAAAGAGGTTGTTGTGAAGCTATTGCTGTTGGTAAGCTCTTTCACATACACCCCGTTTCCCCTCCCCCCCAAAAAATCTGGGGTATTATTACATCATCCATTCTTTTCAATTCTGTCCTAAAGAGAAAAAAGTCAAACCCCATGAAAACCCCCAACAAAAATCCAGAAGGAGTCTAGTAGAATATTGAATGTTTAATCATTACATGCCCTCTGTTATAAATTTAAATATAGTGTTCTAGCTGAATGAACGCTAGGGGACATAGGTTGGCCCAAAAAACCCAGAAGTCATTTATTGGTATCCAGATTTAGTGAGGCTTAATTAATAGAATGATAGTAAAGTGATTTGATCACATTTTAAACAAATGTACTTATTTCTCTTAATTGTTACACCATAGTGGTATTATCATTTTGGATGCAACTAATATAAAATGATGAACAGTATGTTAAGGTATGAAAAATTAAATTAAATTTCTAGGCAGAGATGCTATTTCTCAAAGGGCAATCCATACTAATATCTAACTGACAACAATCTGTACTTCTCCGGATATGGGTGAGTCACATTAAATTGTTTTTCAGGAAATAACACAATTAACTGAATTGTACACTTGGGATAAACGATTATCTTGTCATCTGTATAGCACTAAAAACTCTTATGTCTGTTTGTAACCTTCAATTGGGTGAAACAGTGTATCATAGGACAACAATTTTTGAATCAAGATACCTCCGAAGGACTGACTTACAGAATATATATGAAAAAAAGCCAGGATCCATTACCCCCATGGGATTGAAATTTGGCAACGTTGTGACCACTTCAGAGCTGCCACAGTCACCTCTCATGATTGTCATTTCCAAGGCTCCATTCCAATGTTGGAAAGTCAATGGAAAAGTAGCAGGAAATTGTTAATTTTTGACCGCTTATGGTCATTCTGTTTTTCTGTTTAGGTAAGGAAGCAACTCAGAAACAATGACCTAACACAGGGGTCTGCAAAGTTGGCTCTTTTAAGACTGGTGGACTTCAACTCCCAGAATTCTCCAGCCAGGCTGGTTGGGGAATTGGTGGGAATTGAAGTCCACCAGTCTTAAAAGAGCCAACTTTGCAGACCCCTGACCTAACAGTTTATAAACTGCCCAGTGTTAAATGAAGAAGCCATGAGACTGCTCCTATGGAGCATCTAATTGAAATTATTTATTAACAGTTCTTAACAATGATACACATTTTGTGTAATAATTAAAACAGTTACTAATTTAACAAACAAATAGAATAGTAAAGCTTATTAATAGCCCAATACTGAATATATTTATGAGAAACTTTTATTTATAATCCTAATGAAGATGCTTATAATAGAAGAGAAAGATTTATAAACAGGCAAACCAAATGCAAGTCTGCACTTACAGCACTTTGGATATCACAGTTGGTGGGAGGAATTAGTTTGTATTGCCAATTGCATGTTGTAAAATAATGGGTTTTCCTCTTTCATTTTTTAAAACAAATTTGCCACTAGATCATTATTTATTAATTCATTATTATATTGTTTTTAAGTTAGTTGTTCAAGTTTCTAACTGTATATTATGTAGGCCTGAAAATATCTCTTCTAAATTTTCTATGAATAAGCAAGTAAGCAAACAAGGACATATCACCAGAATATTTTTTGTAACTTAATGACCACATGCTGAAGCCAGATAGCGAATTAAGGTTTGCTCCTAGTTGGTGCTATTTTCATTCCTTATTGGATGCAGATAAAAAAGTTGTGTATAATGTGAACTGTAGGATGTTTAAACTAGTTTCATGATGTAAAATCAACTCTGGTGGTCAGATAAACCTCTCCCTTTATTTTTGGAAATATCTCTCGGGAACAAATAGATAGTTCAAATATTCATGAGAAAAAATGAATTTTCTTATATATTTTAACTCATATTCCACCCATAAATCCTGACACGAGGGTTTCATACACTGTGTGCAACTCCTGTGCTAATCTGCTATCCAATTAATTTCACCAGATTAAGTAGAAATTTTCCACATTTAAAATACAATTCTATGCTGTTCTCTCATAAATCAACCCCTTGAAATTAATGAATCTGACTACTGTATACATAGGCCGGAGATCCCCAAAAGTGGTCATGAGTCTTAAAGTTGCCAGGTTTGGAGACCGTTGGCATAGACCATCAACCTCAGGATGCTGTTCAAATTCTATATACTGGTACATACCAGTTTGTATGTATCTGTGTGTCTCTGCATTTGCGGAGGGGCAGAAGTAGAAGACTTGGCTCACATCCTATTTGATTGTTGCTTGTATAAGCGGGTGAGAAACTGGTACCTTGGTCCACATACCAAATGAATGACCCATTGGGATCCCATATCAAAACAACTTAATTTATGTGGGGCCAAAACCTGAAAATAACATCTAATACAGCACTCTACTTAAACAAAATGGTTTGGTTGAGATCTGCATACGTGGGACTTATTAGGATGGATTATAAGGGTGACACCGAAATATAGTTTTATGTCATTTTATTCCATTTTATATATTTATGTATTAAATTATATTATATCTTATCCTATAACTATTGTATTTTACCTTACTTTTATTTTAAATTGTTTGTATAAGATTTTATGTGTTTGAACCTTGTGCTTTGATATGGCTTATAGGCTTATCAATAGAGCTATCACCACCATCATCATGTACTGTATATGTGTTTATTTTATTTATATATTTATTTAACGTATGACAATCACTGATGTACAAATATAAGTTGAAATAAAGCACCAGAAAATTATTTATCTCTCTACCCCTCCCTCTCTCTCTCACACACACACAAACACACACACACACACACACACACATATCTATCTATCATCTATCTATCTTCTATGTATAACCTCTCTCATGTGGACAACACAAGATATGACATAAAATATTAAATTAAGATAAAACCATAATAAAGTCACCATTATATGGTGCCATAGAATTGCAATGGGATAAATGTGTGTGTGAGAGAGGAGACATGCATTAAAAACAACAGATCTCTGCATGGTGACACACACCATCTTGACTTTTTCCTTTAACTATAAGGGGGGAGGGTCCTTTGGTGGTCTCTGAACTTGCTTGCTTTCTTGCAGATATTTCATTATCCAAGCTAAGTAAATCATCAGTGCCATGGTAGTAGACTACTAGCACTGATGGTGTTACCTAGTTTGGGTAATGAAATGTCTGCAAGAAAACAAACACGGTCAAAGACCACCAAGGACTTCTTCATTTCAACCCTGAGCTACAAATATTCTCCTTTATTGGTATCATTAACTATACCTGTAGACACTCATGTTTGGGACTGTAGGCTATATTTGACCAATCTGGAATTAGGAATTCTAAAAGCTGTTCAGCTTACTAAATCCTTGTCTCTTATTAAACCAATTCAGAAAGAGGAGTTCTACAGTAGATATCTCCCTAACTTTGAGTATCCATTAAAGCATCCGTTCAATGTCTTTCTCAGTGTGTTGACACTAACACATCACTGCAAGATCCTGTGTGAAAATCATGCCCAGTTGTGGCTAAATCTGACTCAAGATTCACCTCAATTTGATGCACTGCTGGCAGAAGATTAGCGCAATATGACAATTGGGATTCTATGATAATATTAGAATTTCAAATTCACTACTGCTTTGTCAAGCTTTCAGGAAGTAGAATTATAAGAAATCACACATGGAGGACTTCACTAAATTCCAAAATGTTATAGAAAAGGTTTTTTAGAGAAAATGATAATCCTAGCAGAGTTTAAAGACGATCTGTATTGGTACAGAAAACAAAATGTCAGCTCTCATTCTTAAGAGCTTTTGAATTTTGAATAAATTTTGCTTCTAAGAACGCTTTTTATATTTGGAAAAAGCATGACTTACTAAAATAGAAATAAGTTCTAAGTTGACAGTTCATCTACAAAGATTGTTTAAAATCTATTGCTGCTTCCCCATGTCCAACGATACGGTTATTGTGAATTGACTGAGAATCTTTGCGTATGCTAAGCATTATCTTAGAGAAATGTAAGAAATCTTTTTTGAAATTGTGTGTACAACTGTGTTTTGATGGAGAGCTCTAGTTCCTATCAACGGGAAAGAAAATTGTGGGAAGTGGTTGGGTGGTAGTATCTTTTTTTTATATCTGTATCTAGGGCACATGAGGGAAGTTGGGAGCTAATTATCAGGTATAATCTATATTATATTATAGATTCTGTAAGTTGCAAGTAGAAACTGAAAATGATCTGCTATGCACATCCACTCTAAAGTAAGACTGGGTTGAGTAGAATATCCTTTTTCTCCTATACAGGATTATAGCATTACCTTCGCACTCAATTAATTCTAAGCAATGGAATAGGTATGCCTCTATTTGTTGTATAATATTGAAATCAAACTAACAGCTAAGGTAATCATAGTGTAGAATTTATTATGAAAAAAGATTGTAACTAACAAATTCTGAAATTAAATACAGTGGTACCTCGGTTCACGAACGCCTCTGTTCACGACCAATTCGGATTACGACCAAAAATTTCCCCAAAAATGTGCCCCGGTTCACGAACACCGTTTCGGTTCACGAACGGAAAAGTTCGTAAAAATACGCTCCGCTTCACGAACTCCGCCTCGCTTCACGAATTCCGCCCTCGCATCACGAACAGAAAAGTTCGTAAAAATGCTCGGATTCATGAACCCCGCCTCGCTTCACGAACCGGAGCCGTGGACATTTTAAAAACAAGGTCGGAACGGATTAACCGGATTTACATTGAACCCTATGGGAAATTGTGCCTCGCTTCACGACCAATTCGGATCGCGAACAGAGTCAGTTCACGAATTAAGTTCGTGAACCGAGGTACCACTGTATCTGTAAGAAGATGAAATATTAAAATAAACATAAATAAATCGGCAGAGCAGGCCTAAATCTTGAGCATTCTTGGGAATGTTCCCTTATGCAAAAGTAAAGAAATTGTGAGAAATTTCATAATAATTATATAAAAAGCCAGTAATTGGATATGCAGGTATGTTCTATTTCTTCTTTCATTTAATTCACAAGTGCTATTTTATCATCCATATTCATGCTCAGGGATTTACAACTGTATAATGGTGTGACATTTTCAATGAGGAAATAACCCATTCTGATTATAATTCATAATATTTACCTGTAAGAAAAGAAGAGTGCAATAAAAAGGCACTAATATAATGTGGAGTGTCCCTTTATAACATTTGCGATCCCACAAATCCATGTGGCTTTGCTCGATATTTTCACAAATACATCACAGATCAAACACATGTGCATGCAGTGGGATCAATTTACAGCTGTATTAACAGAAAATTGTCAGTCAGGGCTTAGCAAAAGGGTTTTCTTAATATTGCTGCCTTCTGAGAAATTTTGTATTCTCTGAATGTTTAGTAGTACACAGCGGGAATGCAAGCTTAAATGACCCCTAGTGTCAAAAAGCAGCACGCTTAAAACAATTACAAGCACTGATTTTTTTCCCCATTCAAGGATAATAGTGTAGAAAGATAGGGGGGTGGGGGCTAATAACCTAAACTACATTTATAATCTGATCTAAAAATAAAATGGGCTATCAGTCTCCCCATAATAAATTGATAGAAAAACTATTAAATGAAGGAAAACTGAATATTTATCCTACTGGCCTATTCAATTTATTTAGGCTTTGTTGTTTGGGAAATGTGTATAATTGTCAATAGAATATTGTTAACATAATATATTTTTAAAAATACCATGCTGTCAATTTTTTACATGCTGATGGTGGTATAAATAATGATGAATATTAGATTATGCTAATTTGATTTAATACAAATTGATCCAACAAAAAAGTCATCCACTCATTTCAATTAAAGAGAAAAATATGCTCCCCCTCAATTGTAAAACCTGATTTTAAAGGCTAAGATTTGAAAATCAATTAGCTACACTATTCTTTGTCTTTAATTTTTCTGTAATGATGATGATGATGATTTTTACATGGAACACTGAATAATACTGCAAGCATTTTCTTAAATGCTAATTTGAATTCTTAAGAAATATTCTTCCGTGGTAAAAGAAGAGTATCATTATAATAAAGTAAAAAATTTCTCTAGTTATTGCAGTGAATTGACTGACACCTTTAAAGGTAAATTAACATATGAGTACATAAAAGAGACTCTTCAAAGCAAATTGCAAAGATTTTTTCCCCCAAAACTTTGGAAGGAAAACTTTCCATAAAGCTGTAAATATCTGAAATGCCCCCCTTCAAACTATATGTGGAGTGTGTGTGTGTGTTTGCATAACATGATCACATAACTGATGGATGTAAAAATACTTTAGCTGTTATTATATTAAGAGTTATAACAATGGGTATTATTTGCAATCAGAAATACTTACTCAGCATACATGATACACTGTATGTGGACTTTCTTACCTTCTGCAGTTTGCTGATAAATTAGAAGTGGAGAAGTAAAAACGGTCTAGAGGTGTGTCATTTCAAATTTCTTTATTGGAGGAGCATGAAGGAAAAGAGACCAAGTTCTTAATTTAGCATTAAGGCCTTTGTTTGGAAATATTTAAATTCTCAGATGCAGAAATCAGCGTGTTAAGAACATAAAATGGTTTCATATGTATGTATGAGATTGTGTGTGTGTGTTTGTGTGTAATCATAACTATAGCAACAATATAAACACATGACAAAGAAATCCTTTTAGTTATGAAATTGTGGCCTTTTGTGAGTTTATAACCCAAATGTATAGAGCACTCTCTCTGGCGCTTGATGTTCACATTATGTGTGACACAATCAATCAGAAATATATATAACCATTTCTTCTACATAGAGAAGAAAAGGGGTAGCCATGTACAAATAAGTTAGGCTTCCTTCAGAAGATATGCAGAGGACTCTTAATAGTACATCTAGCCCAACATAGTAACAGCTCTCAGGCACAAGTTTTTATTGGTCCTGTCAGTAGATTAAGAAGTTTTAGACTGCATCAAGAGACTGAAGCTGAAGTTTCAAATATACAAAACGTGATTTACTGCGTAGGTAAATAAAATTATTATTTTTAATTAATGAAGCAATATGCATAGCACCCCGAAGAGTCATTCATCCAGCAGTGTTATTCTTTTTACTATAACAAGGGATATGTATAGGTGTTGAGAAATTGCATTCATTAAAACACTCTGTTTCTCTTAAGATTCTTTAGCTCAAAGAAGGAACTCTCAATCAATTTACACTATAATTTTCGTTACGTCTCCCAGGAAACTATATGTATATGAATATTTTCAAAATTGCTCCTCTGCAAATAAGATAATTTACAAAAAAATATAGTTTATAGTGCGGTTTTATTGATGCATCATAAAATTTATTTTCTAACCAACCTACTTTTTCAGGAGAAGCTCCTGAAATTCTCCTTCAGTGAAATGTATAGACTGAAAGCCTAGTTTGAACCGTCTACCAATAACATAAATTATGGTAGAATAGTTGAAATCCTCAAGTCATTTAGTCCCTAGGATTCTTATTCAACTGCCTGGACTGTAAAGTCTTAAGTTTCAAAATTAACCCTGCTGTCTTCTCTGATTAAGTGAACATCTACTTTCTTGTCAGCAAAAGTATTAGTTTTCAGGAAAAGATAATTTTCATAAGAAAATGGAAAGAAAAATGTTAACTGTATAGGAAAAATATTAAATGAAATATTAGAGGTAGTAGGTATCAATTCTGCCTCTTTTATCCCACCCACAATTAAGATAGGTAAACAGATTTGTGGTGAAAATAAGCATATCATTTTATTCTGGATGCTGTGAGTGCTTTACTTGGTTTTGGTACAAAAACAAGAAAATATTCTGAGCAGTGCATAATTTGTTCTCCCACTAGAGCTTAAATATCAAGATGCTTGAGGTTTTTCTTTTTACATAAAGTGAGCAAGTTATCATGGGAATTCTATTTTTGAACCAGTGCAAAAAAGAAATCAGAAAAATGTATCCTCACTCACCTTTTAGAATGAATTTTATAACATGTTTTCCTCACTGTCTCAAAATTATTTACGTTGCATTACAAATACGATGAAGGTTTTTATGATTGGGTAAATAAATAAAAGTACTAAAATAATGAATGCTAGGTTAAAAGGCCAAAAACCATTTGTCAATATGATATCTACCAATATTAGTTTAACACAACAGAAATGCAATTTCTGATCTCGAATGTGAAGAGTAGAAAGCTGTTTCCATGAGGTAATAATTTGCCTATTTTGTATAGTTTCAATAAATGGTTAAATTGTAAAAAAGCAAAATATGTCAGAAACACGTGAATATTTCCTATTGATTAATACCATACTTGGCCAGTTCCTCTTTAGAAAAGAATCTGATAATATATCAGATACTTGTCATAGCAACTAGTTTTAGCATCTACTGTAGATTGTTTTCACCTCATTCATGGTAATCCAAGAGTTATGTGCTGAAAAACAAATGTCTTTGAGTTCTGTAGAATTTAAGGATGAATCACTGAGTATACTAGTTGATACTTACGGTAAATTCTTAGATGCTGACCCTTCCTGGGTAATCTTTAAAAATGTGATTATTTGTGGGATTCTATTGTAATGCATTTGGTTAGTTCTCTTGGAGGTTTTTTTGTGTGTGTGTAAAGGTTGTTAGAATAAAATTATAAGAATTATAAGCAGGAGATATACAAATACAATTGTGGAGCAAAGGTATTTGCATCTTTGATTTATATCCCTAGCTCCATAAACCTAGTCAACTCTGTGTCCTGCAGCTGCAGAAAAATGCCTGTCATTTGCCAATGCTTTCTATTTGTCAAGCTTGTCAAGACAGACATCTGCCTGTGCATATATCTTTCTTTAAATGCATCTAGAAAACAGTTCAAATTATGTTTGACATAAAATTATTTAAGTGATTGTAACATATTATATTTCCTACATATATACAATATGTGATCTCACCAGAATCATAAGTGGATGCAAGACACAATCTTTTGAAGTCCTAAGCTGAGGAACTGCTACCCTCTATCTCCCCCTTTCACTGCATAGAACAGGAATAGTGAATCTGGGACCTCCTAATACTTGAAGTTCTATAGATCTAAGTCAATTTGATACAACCGCGTGATGAGTCTTACAGTCCAAAAAATATCAGATTCCTACCTTGGTATATGTAAAGATTGTTACACTAAATGCACAGGTATCCAACCCAATCTAAACTTTTAACAAATGGAGGTAGGGATCCTTAATTCAGTCAATTTCATTTTTTCCAGGGTGCAATTATTATCTTTATGATACCTTTGTCAACATCCGCATTTGTCTCCAAATTGGAATCATTGTGCAGATTGAACATATAGTTCTTCAGGCAGAGATGTTTTGCTCAAACATTTCTGCTCACTTTTGTGTATCATTTCCCCCATGTATTAATGTTTGCACATATTTTTAGTGTGCTGTTTTCCAGTGTGCATTTGATGTGTATTATTCTCCAAGGTATTATTTTTGTAAGCATCTTCCCCAGTGGAAAATATAAATGTATTTCAAGCATTCGTATCTTTTAAATCATATGTTTATATTGGACTTAGAAACAATCCAGTTTTTTTGTATTCAGCAAAGTCTGAAATTGATATAACATGCAGACTTTGTTTAAATGATTTGTGTGTAACCAGTGAAAATTTAACACAAATTTTGTGAATTATTTGGCAAAATAATAATAATAATAATATCCTCCAACGTTACCTTAACAGTTCCTAGGTCCTTGGTTAGGGCTCAATCTGTTGAGCTACTAACCAGCCCCAAAGGCTGTGAATCTTACTAAATATTTAATAATAATAATAATAATAATAATAATAATAATAATAATAATAATAATAATAATAATAATAATAATAATAATAATAGAATTTCACCAAAGATTAACCACAGAATAATATATCATTGGTAAGTAGATCATAATTCCTGCTATGAACACACAGAACATGATCTTAGGTATGAAAAATATCTGGGAACAAAAATATAAATGGATTAATGGGATTGATTTTTAGGATATCTGTCAAACACACCTTTAGATGTCCCAATGTTACTAATTGCTGCTATTTCACATTTCTTAAAATATTTACAACACAAAAAGGTACGCTTCAAAGTTTTTCATTATTTTCTAGGGACTGAAAAATTCATGTTAATCACTCTATTTTTAATGAGATTCTAATTTTTTTTTTAAAGGAAAATTGTATCAGAGTGGAAATCATGCTAGCTCATGCTGAATTATAACTTTTAAATCGCCATAAATGATGATGCAAGTAGAAGGAGAATTAAATGTAAATTGGCTTAAACTAAGATTCTACACTTCTTGATTTGGAACTTATTATTACAACCACTAGTAATAATGCCTTATTAAACTTTATCAGTCAGGATTTTGTATATTAACTGAACAGATCTAGCTATATAATTTTACAATGCAGTTTGGTTGAAATTTGTAAATTCAGACCCTCATGCAGTCAGCTTCGTCGTGCTGAAGGGATTGCTATGAAAGAAAAGAACATGTAGCCACTTAAAACAGATTGTTAACTGACCAGGTTTCCTGAAATAAAAAATAATAATTACTTGCTAATTGGTTGAATTCTGATTAGTGACTATAAGGAAGTACTGCTACTAGTAGTTTTCTTTCAATGCCCATGGAAGTAATTTTCTATATTTAAACTGTCATTTTGAATAAAGACAACGTCTGCTAATGGCCAAAACATTTGAAACTCATTCACAAATCTCAGGTATGTCCTCAGCAAGCCTAACATTTACTTCCAAAATTGATTTAAAAAAAAAATTCTTCTGACTTGGACAATCCTACGTTTATTTGCCAATTTACAAATTGATTTTTTTAAACCATTGATTTTAACTCCATGGTATATTGTACCATATAGAAAACCATAATTTACATAATAATAAAAAGTACAAAATGACATAATTTATATAGCTATCTGTCCGGGCTAAAGTTTTTAAAAGCATAATATTTTACAATAAGTATAATAGTTAACGATGATCTAATTGTTCATTTTCTTCTGCAAAGCTTCAAATACAGACCAGATTTCACTTTGGGGATTCCATTCTGTGAACAGCATACATTCATCTAATGTTTAAAAGTGCAGATTTAGAATAATAAACGGTTATGTTTTTGTTCTTTGCTCAGAAAAATAAATAGGAATACTTTTATAGTCCAAAAAAAATTAGGTCACAGTTCTAGTCATAAATGTATGGTGAACTGAGCAAACTTTAAAAGGCAGCTGCAATGTTTATACATGGGACTTAGATGATAGCAGTAGTTATTTATTAATTTGTGATTTTTTTTTACGCTCTGTTTTCTTGGCCAGCAATTAACACAAAATATAACCACAATATTAATACAAACATAAACCCATGAATTAAGAGTACAATAGAACTTCACAGCTACACTTCGAGCAAGTGAATCTGGATGAAAGTCTTAATTTTCATCCTATGTAGGCTTTATCATTTTTTTCTCATAGATTCTAGATGCATACAAGATATTTGGGTGCTATTGAATATTCATTAATGCTGGATAGTCTTGCCTAATTAAGGGATAATTGAGTTCCTATATTGATGCATCACGAATATACTATTTTTGTAATGATTCCATGAGAGAATTAAAGCCTTAGGGGAATGCTAGGATTCAAACTACAAATTCATTCATTTGCAATCCTTTATAAATGTATGTATGTATGTATGAATGTATGTATGTATTTGATTTTTTTATCACACCTTTATTGTTTTTATAAATAACAAGGCAGTGAAAATACATAAGATATGCTTTGGAATTGCTTCCAAGGTTGTAGTTTAGATTTTGCTCATACATGAGCCTATTTTTTCCAAGTTTTTAAATATGCCTGAAGCATGTATTATATTAGGTATCACTGTATCATCCACCTTAGTTGCAGAAAATGGCTTCCTCAGAGTCTCATAAGCTTTTTTTTCAGGTTCATATCCACTTCATTAAAAAAATGGCTACTTTAATGAATAACAGAAAGTAATTAATAATAGAGAACTATTATTGAATTAATAGAGAATTGGTACACTTACATAAGGGTTGTGCTGTCCTGATAAAATATTAGATCAATGACGGCTATCCTTTTTGTTCTTGCATGCAGAAAGCATGCGTGCGCGTGTCCACACCCATAATGCAATGCATGTGCAACACCTCCTGCACTCTGTCCCCCTGCGCATGTGTGCATGCTCCCCACACTCCCCCCACATCCCGTGACCCCCCACACCTTGTTCTGGGCCTAGCAGGCCTCCATGAAGCCTCCTGGGACCAAAAAGAGGACACGGGGGGGGGCACCAATCATGTCCCCTGTGTCCCATGCATCCCCCACCCCCATGCATGTGCATCTTCTACATGTGCAGCAGAAACGCAAATATCAGCTGGCCAGTGGGAGGCATGCACGGATGCATGGTGGACCTGAGCTGGGTGATGGCTCATGTGCCCGCAGAGAGAGCATTCTTGCCATAGGTTCCCCATCACAGTATTAGATGGTGTTTGAATAACAAGCATGTCTACTTTTTAAAATAGCATTCCAATACCATATTTATTATGTGATTAACTTTTCCTCTCTCAAACTTTTAAATATATCTCACTTTCCTTTTGTAATGTCCTGGATCCAGACCTCCTTATTTTAATGATGGGCTACAGTACCCACATTTAAGATTATTGGCACTGTTATCGATCTTGATTGCTCTATGAACAATGTTTAAATCCTGCATGCTGTCAGTGAATATTATTATGTCTTCAATAAATAGATGCATGTAAAACATTTGCGAAAGCTGCGAATATTTTAAAAGAGGAGAACTGCAGCATTTGCACAAGCCATTTATTTACAAGTCCAAGCAGTTCTGAGAGCACAAAATGCAAAAAAGAAGATTCGAATTCTTGGGGTAAAAATGCATTTTCCCTCACTGGGAAAAAAAATTGCAAAAATTAATGCTCATCTTATTAAATGACACACCCTAATTTCTTCCAGTTGCACCCTTTAAGCCAGCTCCTATGTTGCATTTGAGGTTCCGTGATATTCAACCAATGGAGTGCAAAGGGGTGTTACAGGGGAAAGGCACCATGGGGAAAGGCACCATGTGTGTTCGTGTGGATGGCAGAGCATGGTTGTATTTCTTTGGGCACGAGTCAATCTATGCAGCAGGTTCATTTTTCTTCGAAGCAGAAGCATGAAAATGAGCAGGATGAATAACAAAGCCTCTGGATAAAATGTTCGGTTCTATTCTTAATGTCTCCATTGAAAATGACTGTAGGTTGTATGGCTGTTGAATTTTTATTGGAGTATTGGAATGTAGGAGGAGTGGTGCGATGGCCTAGAGGTGGAGCTCTCTCAGCTTACAATCCGGAGGCTGTGAGTTCGATCCTAGGTAGAGGCAGATATTTTTCTCTCTGGGCACAATAAGAATATATCTGCTGCGAACTCCACATTGGCGACAGGAAGGGCATCCGGCCAGTAAATACTCAGCTCCATTCAGTTGCCCTGACTCCACCCTGATGCAAGGCATTCTGGGGTCCTTCAAAGAAAAAAAAAGTAGTGGAACGTAGGAGAGGTACTTGAAAGTTATGAAGCCCATTAGAGGCATGACTCGTTGGAAAACAGCCTCATGACATGGATTCAGAGATAGGGTGGTACACATCACTACAGGTAGTCCTTGACTTACAACCACAGTTGGAATTGGAGCTTCCATTGCAGTGGTGGGTTTCAAAATTTTTTAGAACCTCTTCTTTAGGTGGGCCCTGCTTTGTGGGAGTTGCTTGCCAGCCATGTGACCGGGTGGGAGTGGCTTGCTGGCCATGTGACCAGGTGGGACTGGCTTGGCAGTCATATGACTGGGTGGGCATGGCCAACTTGTAAAATGTGGTGAAACTCACTTAACAACGCTCTTGGTTAGCAATCAAAATGTTGGCTCAGAAACTCTGGCCTTTGAAGCACACAAGTCTTAAAGCTGTCAAGTTACAAGACCCTTGCACCCCTAAACCTTTAGGAAAAAAACCCCACGGGTGTTCAAACTTGACAGCTTTAAGATTTGTGGACTTCAACTCCCAGAATTCCTCCTCTCGTTCTTCATCTTGATGATGTGCGGACAGGTGGGTGGAGGGAGCTGGAACCGGTTCTAAACAGCATTGTAGATTTGTGGAACCTCTTCTATAGAAGAGGTTAGAACTGGCAGGAACCCACCCCTGTTCCATTGGTAAGCAATGAAATCATGCCCAATTTTACCTTTTGCACTGTGATAATTAAGCAAATGATCACACTCCTTAAGAGAATCTTGTGATCCTTAAGCAAATCCGTCTTCCCTCATTATCATTGATTATTGGAAGACCCCTGGAAAAGTCACAGAGAGCGATGATGTGATGCTGGGATGCTCCAATCAGCATAAATACCTACCAGCTGCCAAGTGTCCCCAGTGCATGGATGCTGTGACAATTTGTAAGTGCAAGGATAGTCATGTCACTTTTTTCAGTGCTATTGTAATTACACATGGTCATTAAATAAACAGTTGTAAGCTAAGGACTACCTGTAGAAGATAGCTATAGGGGCTAAATATCTTCAGTCCATCATTTCTGTGGTTTCTGGTACCAATGACTTGTTCTAAGTTCTATGTTCTGCTAGACTTCACATGTTCTAAAGCAGGGGTATCAAACTTGATGTCACTGAGAGGCTGCATCAGGGTTGTGTTTGACCTTGGAGGGTTGGGTGGGCATCACCAGGGGTGACCAGGTGGGCATGACATGGGACTCAGGTTGGGGGCACCTGTGGTGGCCAAGTGCTAAGGAAGGACTTCCTTGAGGCCCTCCTTCACTCTCATAATCTCCTTCCTTCCTTCCTTCCTTCCTTCCTTCCTTCCTTCCTTCCTTTTTTCCCTTTCCTCTTCATTCTCCTTTCTTCATCCTTTCCCTCTTTCCTTATTTTTCCTTCCTTGCTCTCTTCTCATCTTCCTTCTTTTACTTTGTCTTTCCTTTTCTCCTTTCCTGTCCCTTCTTGCATGCTCAAATGCAAAAGGAGAAACATTTCTTTTTTTTTTGTTTTGTTTTTAGTATCTTTTGCTAACCCTCTGCCAGGAAAAACAGAGCCCCGGGATCTCCGTTTTCACTGGCACTCTGGGTCGGTCCTTTGCTGTTTACAGGCCAGCCCCGCGGGCCAGATGTAAGCAACCCACAGGCCAAATCTGGCCTGCAGGCCTTGAGTTTGACGCCCCGGTTCTAAAGCCTCAGCCAGTTGTGGTCACTGGTGAAGCATGCCTTAAAGTGTAATTAATGAATGGAGAGAGCCAAAGTTTTGTTATTTCTGATGTTGTACTTATTTATATTTTGTAGGTTGTTTTCCACATGTTAAGTTTTTCCTTGTAATCTGCTTGGGGCAGAACCTATAATACCATAAAACTCCATGCGCATTGCTATAGATCAGTGATGGTGAATGAACTTCCGGTTGGGCTGTTGGGCCTGTTTTTCGCCCTCCCTAGCCTCCAGAGGCTTTCCTGAAGCCTGGGAAGGGTGAAAAATGGCCCTAATCGGCCAACCGGAAGTTCAGAAATGACCTGTTTCCAGCTTCTGGGGGGCTGGGGGAGACCGTTTTTGCCCCCCCAGGCTTCAGGAAAGCCTCCAGAGCCTAGGGAAGGGTGATGCGCGCATGCATGGGGGAGGGGGGTCCACGCAGATGCGCAAGTGGACAGAGAAGATTCAATCGGTTTGGACATGCATAGACGCACAATAGCGTGCATGTGTGTAATTTTGGCACACTGTAAGAAAAAGGTTCAAAATCATTGCTATAGATCTACAAATATAAATACAAATTACTATTAACTATTATTATTACTACTTTAACCAAGCAGTCGATAGCCCACATCCTGTGCCTTTCTGTATCTGGTTATATTTAAAGACAATCAAACCTGAAGTATAGGACTGTAGATTCACACTAAGATTCTGGGTATTTTTTGTGGACATTTCCTTCTATTTTTGCTTCCAGGGTTATCTGTAGATAAACATAATGATTTCCTCTATACTGTGTAGTTTTACAAATAGAATTTTTTTTGTTATTACCATCCTGTACAATTTAAATGGAATTTACTTCTGAATTGGACACGTAGAAGCTTGCCAGGCCAGGTTTCAATGCTGTCAGCAAAAATCCACCCGTTTCTTTTATACCTTAAATAGATCTGCTCTGTAAAAAAAGGTGAAAATCTAAATCGAGTTACAGTTTGCATAAACTATAATATGTTATGTGCCTTTAACAAACACAAACACATATATTCATATTTAGCATTCTTGTTGATCATGACTGCATAGTATTGAAGGCTTTCGATGTTCTATTTATCTCTGCTGTCAGCTTAATTTCATGGCATTCTGAAAGAATTGTTTGAGGAACTGTTTTCCTACAACAGAACAAAACAACAACAAAGCCTCCCAAATCTAAGTTTCCCTTTATTTGTTTGTTTATACATCTTTATGTATAAAAATTGGAACAGGATTCTTTGAGCTAATTCAATGTAGGATAGTGCCATCTGGTGGCCCTTCTTTAAAATAGAATTAGAAACCACCTACCAAACGCAAATTCAAAATGCAAAAGTGTATAATTTTATAAAGGTTGGTCTCTACATTCTTCATTTATCATAGTTCACTAGGCAAATTTTTATCATAACCACTACAATGGAAGAAATTGTTTCATTCTCATCTAGAAATGATACCTTGCTTAGGCATGTAATATTAGTTTGGGATAATAATCTTGCCCTTCCACAAAATATTCCTCTCATTGATACGGGTAGTCCTCGGCTTATGACCATAATGGTGGCCAGAATTCCTGTTGCTGAGGAAAGTGGTTGTTAAGTGAGCTACACCAAATTGTATGCTTCATTTTTCCATGATTGTTGAACCAATCCCTGCAGTTAAGTGAGTCATGCGGTCATTAAGTGAATCCAGCTTCCCCTATTGACTTGCTTGTTGGATGATGGCTGAGAAGGTTTCAAATGGTGATCACATGATCCTGGGACACTGCAAACATTTTAAATACATGCTGGTTGCCAAGCACCCAAACTTTGATCAGATGACAATGGGAATGCTCTGATGGTGGTAAATGCAAGGACCAATAGTAAGTCACTTTTTTCAGCGCCGTTGTAACTCTGATTAACTAATAAATGAATAGTTTTAAATTGAGGACTATCTATACAACCAGTTAGCAAATAGCAAATGCACTTAGACTTGTATACCGCGTCACAGTGCTTTACAGTTCTCTCTAAGCGGTTTTACAGAGCCAGCATATTTTCCTCAACAATCTGGGTCCTCATTTTACCAACCTCAGAAGGATGGAAGGCTGAGTCAACCTTGAGCTTTAGAGAATCGAACCGACTGCTGGCAGTCGGCAGAATTAGCCTGCAATACTGTAAAGAGCAACCACTGTGCTCTTTAATGTTAGGTTTAATTAAAGATCGGGCCCAGCAAATACTTTATTCCAGTTCTTTGAAATGCATGGCCACCGTCTTTCTTGGACCACGGGCATCTTCAGTTGAATTGGAATATGCATAATTTCCACATATTGTATGGAAAGTCTCTAAGTATCCCTAGATCAGTGATGGCTAACCTTTTTTGGCTCGCATGCCAAAAGTGTGGGGGGAGAGCAGGGGGGTTGTACATGGGCGTGCCACACCCATAATGCTATGTGCGCGACCCCCTGCTTTTGGCACACTTTTTTCGCCCTCTCCAGGCTCCAGAAGCTTTCTAGGAGCCTGGGGAGGGTGAAACAGCCTCCCCCCCCTATCTCCAGAAGCTTCAGGAGCTTCCCTGAAGCCTCCAAAGGGCGAAAAAGAAGGCCTAGTTCAGCTGGCCAACGCACACATGCACGCTGCAGATGACAGGGCAACGCCTTGTGTGCCCTAAGAAATGGTTCCGCATGCCACCTGTGGCACCCGTGCCATAAGTTCGCCATCACAGCCCTAGATGGTTTAATTGTATAACAACTATTCTGTTTCAAAATGAATTACATTCCCAGCTACATTTGTCTGGCGGTCAAAAACTGCATGATCACATTACAGCACGGGTGTCAAACTCGCCGCATCACATTACAGTCACGTGATGTTTCCCATTTTTCCCATTTGTGGAGCTGGGGTGGGTGTAGCCTATGCGTGTCACATCCGGCCCATGGGCCGCCAGTTTGGCAGATCTGCATTAGAGAGATCCAGGTGTACTCTGGCTTTTTAAACAGGTTCCAAATGAGATCCTTGGGCAAATGTTAGGCTTTCCTAGTTGCTGCTAACATAAAAATGATTAATTACTTCATTAAATTTTTACTTAAATTAATAATAATAATAATAATAATAATAATAATAATAATAATAATAATAATAATAATAATAATAATAATAATAATAATAATAATAATAATAATAATTTTAATAATAATAATAATTTTAATACTTATAAACCGCTCCCTCTCCCCATGGGGACTCGGGGCGGTGCACAGGCAGAATAAAAACAATAAGAAATATACAAACAATTCTAAAACCAAATTAAACTTAACCTGTGCTAAAATTCCCATAAAACTAACTATACTAAAACTACCCAGTAAAACCCCCAAGACAGGGAGACTATCCCAGGCCGGCCAGACAGAAAAAGTAAGTTTTTAATTTAAGACGGAAGGAGCGGAGGTCCGTGGTCGTTCTAATATCGGCGGGAATGTCGTTCCAGAGGGCCGGGCCCGCCACAGAGAGAGCCCTTCCCCTGGGCGTCGCCCACTGACAAAGTCTAGTGGACGGCACCCGGAGAAGTCCCTCTCTGTGGGAGCGAATCGGCCGTGAGGATGTATGAGGCAGGATCTGATCCCGCAGATAGCTAGGTCCCGAGCGATGGAGCGCTTTAAAGATGATAATTAACACCTTGAAGCGCACCCGGAAGACGACAGGTAGCCAGTGCAGCTCGCGCAAGAGCGGTGTTAGACCTTGCGGTCCCCATAATTGCTCGCGCGGCTGCATTCTGGACTAGCTGAAGTCTCCGGGTGCACCTCAAGGGAAGCCCCATGTAGAGAGAGTTACAATAGTCCAGTCGGGATGTCACGAGCGCATGAGTGACTGTGCGAAGGGCGTCCCGATCCAATAGGGGGCGCAATTGGCGAACCAGGCGAACCTGGTAAAATGCCTTCCTGGCCATGGCTGTCACTTGATCTTCCATGGACAGCTGGGCATCCAGGAGGACACCCAAATTGCGCGCCCCATCCACAGGGGCAAGATGTTCGCCCCCTATGGCCAGCGATGGAGTAAGCTGGTTGAATCGGGCAGCCGGAAACCACAGCCACTCGGTCTTGGTCAGGTTGAGCCTGAGTCCGTTACTTCCCATCCAGATCCGCACAGCTTCCAGGCACTGGCACATCACCGCTACGGCATCGTTGGGGTGGTTTGGGGTAGATATATACAGCTGGGTGTCATCAGCGTATAGATGGTACTCTACCCCAAAACCACGGATGATCTCACCCGGCGGCTTCATATATGTGTTAAACAGGAGGGGCGAGAGGACCGACCCCTGAGGCACCCCACATGTGAGGGGTCTCGCGGTCGACCTCTGCCCCCCTGCCAACACAAATTGCGATCAGCCAGAAAGGTAGGAGGAGAACCACCGTAAAACGGTGCCTCCCACCCCCAACCCCCCCAGCTGATGCAATAGGATACCATGGTCGATGGTATCGAAAGCCGCCGAGAGGTCTAATAGGACCAGGATGGAGGAACAACCCCCATCTCTGGCCCTCCAGAGATCATCAACCAACGCGACCAATGCCGTCTCGGTGCTATGCCCGGGCCGAAAGCCGGACTGGCGCGGATCTAGATAATCAACTTCCTCCAGGTGACGGGGAAACTGTTGTGCCACCACACTCTCAACAACCTTCGCCAAAAAGGGAAGGTTGGAGACTGGACGGTAGTTGTTTAAAAGAGCTGGATCCAAAGAGGGCTTCTTAAGGAGGGGCCTCACCATCGCTTCTTTTAGGGAAGCAGGCAAGGAACCCTCACTTAAGGATGCGTTGACAACCTCTTGGAGCCAGCCTCGTGTCATCTCCCAGGATGCCAGTACAAGCCAGGAGGGACACGGGTCCAATAAACATGTGGTGGCTCGCAGTCGCCCACGTAACCTGTCCATATCCTCGGAAGTAATGGAGTCAAACTCCTCCCAAACAAGATCTGTCTCGTGGCATCCCACTGGGCCATGAATGGGGGCTAGCTCATTCTGTATCTGAGCGATTTTCTCCTGCAGAAAAATCACAAATTCCTCTGCTCTACCCTGTAACGGGGCTTCCCGCACCCTCTGTTGAAGGAGGGAGCGGGTCACCCTAAACAGGGCGGCAGGGCGGTTGTCTGCGGATGCTATGAGAGTAGCACAATGATGACGTTTGGCTACTCTCAGCGCCACAATGTAAGTCCGTAAATGGGCTCTTACCTGTGTCCGGTCAGATTCAGAATGGGTAGACCTCCATCTTCCCTCTAGGCATCTCTTGCGGCGTTTCATCACCCGTAGCTCCTCGGTAAACCAAGGAGCCAGGGTGTTTCGGCGCCGCAAGAGAGGCTGCAAGGGCGCGACCCGATCCAAGGCTCCCGTGGTCGCAATATTCCATGCGGCCACGAGGTCCTCCATCGGGGCGCGGGTCAGGGGTACAGGAACTGGCCCAAGCGCCGTTTGGAATCCATCCGGGTCCATCAGGCGCCTGGGGCGGAACCAGATTGGTGACTCAGGTTCCGCCTCCCCGCGGAGGGGAGCAGCGGTCGGAAAGTCGAGCCGGAGAAGTGAGTGGTCTGACCATGACAAGGGTGTGATGACTATGTCCCCTATACCCTATGGCTTAAATTAAGCCATGGGAAGCAGCTGATATAATCATAGTTATAATATTTGACTGCACTTTGCAAACTGTAGTTTATACACAGGCAGGCCTTCACTTAAAACAGTTCACTTAGTATATATATATTTATATTATATTTATTAAATTTCTATCCCACCCTATCTTCCAAAAAGGGACTCAGGGCGGTGCACAGGAACTTAAAATCCAACAATACAAAATACAAATTCTACAAAATTTAAAACTACTATTAAACAATTTAACCCGTGCTAAAAAGGAGACAGTTAATTTAAAACCCAGATCTAATAAAACATGGTTGTAGCAGCTATGCCAGGCCGGCCATATGGAAGAAATAGGTTTTTAAAGTCCGGCGGAAGAGGCGAAGGTCCGTGATAGTCCAGAGGTCTGGGGGGAGGTCATTCCAAAGGGCGGGACCTGCCGCAGAGAAGGCTCTTCACCTGGGCGTCGCCAGCCGGCATTGTCCAGCGGACGGCACCCTAAGGAGGCCCTCCCTGTGGGAGCAGACAGGTCGAGTGGAGGTATGCGGTAGTGATTGTTCAAAGTTACAACGGCACTGAAAAAAATTAATTTATGACCATTGCAACATCCCCAATGGTCACATGATCAAAATTCACATAGTTGGCAACTGGTTCATATTTATGACGGTTGCGGTATCCTGAGGTCATGTGGTCATCCCTTTTATGACCTTCTGACAAGCAAAGTCAATGGGTATTCCAGATTCAATTAAAAACCATATTACTAACTTAACACATGCAATGATTCACTTAACAACCATGCCAAGAAAAGACGTAAAATTGGACAATCTCACTTGACAAATGTTTCAGTTAGCAACATAAATTTTGGGCTCAATTGTTGCCATATTGCAAGGGCTATTTGTACAATATATTTAGAGCAGGGGTCTCCAACCTTTGCAACTTTAAGTCTGAAGGACTTCAGCTCCCAGCTTTGCTGGCTGGAGAAGTCTGGGAGCTGAAGTCCTTCAGGCTTAAAATTGCAAAGGTTGGAGACCCCTGATTTAGAGTTTATTCAGATGTAGTGCTAGTTTAATTACCACTGTTCCACTTTTGGATAAAAATGATCTTAGCTCCCACCAGTGACAGGTGGATTGCCTCAGATCTTCCTGCTAAATGGATAACATATTCAAAGGAAAAGAAAGAAAATGGGAAGGAAGATCAGTTTGCCAGAACAAAATGTTTAGTTGTGTCAGAACAAAATGTTTAGTTGTGTACTAGCATTCGTATACATTTGCTGTGAGGATTTCCTTATTTGGCTAAGGCTAAGTTGTCTTACTTGGATAAACATGATGCAACTGATTCAAGCCGATGGAAGAAATGCAACCTAAGGGCGATTGGTAATTCAAGACGTATGTGTGTACACCTAAACCACAGCCTGGATCAGTTTTCTGTCAAATTATTTTTCTTGGCAACAATATTTATTTAGAGAATGTACCTATTTATACAAGACTGCCCATCTTACATACATAACCACAGTACAGTGTCTGAGACACCATAGTAGAATCACAACACAACATAGTAGAATCATAACACAACTACACCTGCAATATATTGGCCTCAATTAATGTACGGGTCTAGTATCTAGGGCTGTGATGGTGAACCTATGGCACGCATGCCACAGGTGGCATGCGGAGCTATTTGTTAGAGGACACGAGGCATTGCCCTGTCAGCTCTAGCACGCATGCACGCACTGGCCAGCTGACTTCAGCCTACTTTTGAGGGTGTTTTTCGCCCTCCGGATTCCTTGTAGCTTCCGGAGCACAAAAAACTGGCCCTACAAGCAAACCAGATGTTCGAGAACGGACTTCTGGTTTGCTTGTAGGGCCGTTTTTTGCCCTCCGGAGCCTCTGAAGGTTCCTGAGGTCGAAAATCAGTCCTACGGACAAATCGGAAGTCACCATTCACCAAACTTCTGGGTTCCCCTTAGGTCTGTTTTTTTGCCTTCTGGAGGCTTCAGAGTAGTTCCTGAAGCCTCCGGAGGGCCTCTGAGGAGGCCGGGGGTGGGCTGTTTTAACCCTCCCCAAGTTCCTAGAAAGTCTCTGAAGCCTGGGAAGGGCAAAAAAACCTGTGTGAAAAGCAGGGGTGGGCACTGGTCGCGTGCGCATGTGGGGAGGCGCGGATAGCATGAGTGTGCCCTAACAAATAGCTCCGCATGCCACCTGTGGCATGAGTGCCATAGGTTCACCATCACAGCCCTAGATACTGGACCCAGACATTGAGGCATGCCTGCACACAACCCCCCCTGTGCTCCCCAAACTTTTGGCACGGGAGCCAAAAAAGGTTAGCCATCACTGATCTAGGGGAAGAACCAGAAAAGTTGCCATAGCCTTCCAGAAGTCCAGATTTGAGACTCTCCAGATTTTTCAGGGAAAACTGTTCCAAAGACAGATGCTATGATGGAGAAGGCATGTTGCAGACACCCAGTTTGCCACTGTCTTCGCCAATGTGTGCGTGAGCCAGTTAACTTTAGAAAGGCCTTCCAAAGGTGATTAACTAGCCACACTCACATCTATAGAACAGATATTCATAAAAGATATTCATAAAATATATCTAAGATATATCGAAAAAATACAGGTAGAAAAATGGACCACGAAAGTAAGGGGAATATGTAAAATAGATAGAAGTAAAACTAAATTTGAAAGTTTAGTATCTCAAATTATTAAGGATGAAATTGGGTTAAAAGGACTCGTTAGTAAGATATATAAGATTATAAACTTCGATGGAAATCCACAAATGGTAATGAAAAGGAATTGGGAGGAAGACCTTAAGATTAAAATATTGGATTTGGATTGGAATGAGAATTGGAAGGGTCAAATCATGAGGATTTTGTCTATAAGGATTAAAGAGCATAATTTTAAGGTTGTTTGGAAATGGTATTGGACCCCATTAAGATTATCACTGATAGATAAAAAAATGAGTGATAAATGTTGGAGATGTAATACGGAATTGGGAACTTATGAACATATGTGGTATAAATGTGTGAAAATTAAAAAGTTTTGGCAGCAATTAGAAAGAATGATGTGTGAAATGATGAAAAGAATAATAATATTGAGATCAGAAACTATATTGTTATTGATAATTAATGAACTAGAGTTAACAAAACATGAGAAAGAATTGATTAGAATTATGATTATAATGGGTAGAATTGTAATAGCAAGATATTGGAAAATAGAGGTAAATATTAAAATAGAAGAATGGTACTGTGAAATGTGGAAATTAGCCTTAAATGATAAAATGACGTGCGATATTAAATTTAGAGAGGGGGTTTATAAAAAAGACATCTTTTGGAAGACTTGGAAGCCATTTGTGGACTATGCACTTGGAACTTTGGATGCCTCGACGCCTGTACCTAGAGAACGTGGATTTTGGAGATCTTAAAGATAATAGAAGATACTTGAAACCAACTCTTCCTTTTGTTTTGTACAGCACTGGGTGAAATATTGTAAAATATTATAAAAATTTCAATAAAAAAAAAAATATATATCTAAGAAGGTAGTCCCCAACCTACAAGGTTCAATCACCATTTGAAGCTACAATGGCACAGAAAAAAGGGATATCACCTTTTTTCACACTTGCAAGTGTTGCACCAATCCCATTGGCAACTGACTCATATTTATGATAGTTACAGTGTCCTGGGGTCATGTGACCACCATTTGTGATCTTCAGACCAGCAAAGTCAATGGGGAAGTCAGATTCAATTAACAACTGTGTTACTTTCAGTGATTCACTTAACTGCAGCAAGTAAAGTTGTAAAATGGGGCAAAATTAACTGTCTTGCTTAGCAACAGAAATTTTGGCCCAACTGTGGTTGTAAGTCGAGGACTACCTGTAATTGAATAGAATCAATAAACAGCACGAGAAATATATGTTAATATTATACGTGTGCATATTATGCAAAATAATTAGGAGTTAGGTAATAGCCGTATAGTCTTGGAATTTTGCATATACATAGCATACAATTAAATTTAGTTTTTACATCCAACTAGGAAATGAACTAATCCCCCTTCCAAAGATAGGTATCTTTTTGCCAAATCTAAATGACTGCAATATACTCATTTTAATGTTTTGCATTCCTCTGAACAATTTGCAATCCTGTACAGAAAAATTTCCAGGAGTTTCACTGCCCATGATTTTCTAGGATATAGAAAATCGTATACTCATCAGCTAGCAAGTTTTTACAAACCAAATTTAATTTCTAAACCTCTGAAAAATACAAAGTCCTAATTTTTAGAATCTTTTTAAGTGTAGGAAACACTGTCATATTTAACAGGAATTTGTTTTTTGTCTGGGATGTATTGAGCGTTAGCAGTGATAAGCTATCTAATTCAGAGGTTTGCCGACACTGGCAGGTTTTGGCTTCCAGTAGCTTACGATATACAATTGGTTCATACTGAGTCTATTGTAGGTATTAAAATCAGGTATTTGATTCAGAAATCAATTTGCAACATTTTATGTGTCTCCTTTAGAAATAATTAAGATTGTGACTTGAAAACCCTGAGATGCTATAAGCAATGTTTTAGCCTGAAAGATCTGAAGGACACCAGATTAGGGAAGACTGAAATAAACATAAAAATAAGGACTGAACTCCTGGGATGCCTTTTGAATGTGCATAAATAGAATCCTAAGTTAGTTTTTGGACTGAATAGAATGAATGCACCAATAAGATGGTCATCACTTTTAATCAGTGATTCGATCAGTAGCTGAATTATATCTAAATATGCCATTATTGGGACATTGACCTGATTTACAGAATTAATTCAGCATATGCCAGAATAAATGACGTACCCAGAGAGATACATATCAAATTTGTAAGAAGGTCGACAAGGGATGAGATTCTGAGAGCACAGAGAGATGGCGCTCTGATATATATGCAGAATGAGATTGCTATTTTGAAACAGATCCCAAAAAAGATTCGAGAGATTTGGAGGAAGTATTCCTCCTTATCCAAAAAATTATATAAAAAGGGGGTGTGGTTCAAATGGTTAATGCCTGAAGGAATGTTGGTGTTCTGGGAGGGGGGGAGAGTAAGAATTAAAACAATTGAAAAGGCGGAAGCCTTTCTTAAAAAACACTCCTCAACCCTGGAGGACGAAAATGGGGGAACGGGAGGGGCCATGGCTCCGCCCACCGGCGGGAAGGAAGAAGAAGACACAATAGCTAAAAGACTCAGATCACAAAAATGATTTTCTTTTACATAGTGTAATCTTTACGGATGTCAATAGAAACAAATTATTGAATGCATGTAATTTATGATATGATATATATGTATTCCCTTCCACCTTATGCTGAAGAAAAAACCTTACTCTGTGTATGGAACCCCAGAGGCGACCACCACCTCCGACATGGAAGCCCTAAAATATCTTTTTCCCGGTTATAAAATTTGTAAAAACCAATAAAAATTGTTATTAAAAAAAATGCCATTATATTGGTGACTACTACATCCATTTATATATATTCCTCGCGCTGTGTGACTGTACAGTAAATTAGCCTTGTTGTGGCCCACTGACAGCCAGCGGAGCTTGCAGCAGAATCAGACAGTGAGGAGGTTGGGGAGGAACATGGGGCAGTCCTGGGGGCTGAGGAAAGTTCAGATGAGGGCTCTAGGTCGGAGGCAGAGAGAAAGCTAGACAGCAGTGAGGCAGAGGAACAGCTGGAGCCTGTTCCCAGTGTGCGCATGGGCAGAGCTGTAGAAGACAACAACTATGAAAATAGGGTTGATTGGCCCCTCCCATAGGAAACAAAAGAGGAGCGAACAATTCGTTCCTTCAATTGTTTCAAGAGTGGAAATTTCTGTTTGTGACTATAAAAAACTCTGCCAAGTGTTGCCTTGCTCTGCATTTGGCAACTAGTTATCTGGCAGCCCGCCAAGCGAGATAAGGTTCATCTTGATAAATATTCCTTGAAAGACTGTTTGCCAAGCCTTGCTGATTGTGAATGAAAGGAATTCACAGTCATGTAAATAAAAGAGGTTTTGCCGGGACCAAGACTCTGTTTCATGCTTGTTAAGGAAGCCTAGGTCAGAACAAGCCTGGAGAAAGGCAGAATTGTCTGAAACAGGGTTTTCTCTAGGACATAGGGCAAATGGCTGTTAACTTAAGTGTGGTTGAGTGCAAATAAAATGCACAGGGTTGGACATAACCTATTGCTATTCTGATCTAGTTGTTACTGTAGCTACTTGTAATTTTGGTGAAATACATCTACATCTAAACAGCGTAACTTAGCAAGATACAGTTAAGAAGCTATATACTGTATATATATACAAGAATAAGATTCTATTCATGCATAGATTAAGAAGCAATGCAATGTCTCAAAATGTTTATCAAGAAAGGCAAAGGTTAATTGTTCCTATAATTATTTATTTCAGTAGCTTAATCAATGATGTATTTGCTGCCTGCTTCCCCCCCCCCAAACACTGAAGAGCTTTTGCTCCCACACGTGGCCTTATGGTCTCAATTATCCCTACTAAATGAATGGGAAGAGGAAAGTAATTTTAATAGCAGAAGTTTCTCTGATTATATTCAAAACTGCAGTTAACCCTTTAAAGAATACTTTCAAATAAGAAAAGTACACACAGAGCAAAACAGTATTTATTGTGGCCATGTCTTAGATACAAGTTTGTGATATTGCACATTGTTCACCTGTGTAAAAAAATAAAAAATACTTTCTCCTAAGGGTATCTATACATTTCACGTGCTACAACAGGGAAGGCACGCTCCGGGTCCAAAAACTGTCCATAAAAATGTTGAAGTTCACTTATATTATATGGCAGTTAAAACCTTGCTAATAACCTAAGCAAACCGTGTAAACAACATGTTACTTTCTAGAGCAGAGTTATGCAATTATGGCTCCATACGGACTCAGGCATTCTGGGAATTGAAGTCCACAAGTCGTAAAGGGCCATAAGTTCCCACTCCTGTTCTAGAGCACAATAAGCTACTAAGCTCTTATAAAGAGCAAAGAAAAAAAAACTACATTATACAAACATAATGGATATATAGGGCTACTTTACACAATTCTATATTTGGTGAAAAATATTACTATTGCTTTGACTGTCATCTTCACTCTAAGTTTTTATTTTGGTGTGAAGGACTTCCGCCATCCTTTTTGGTTGCTGGAGATTTTTTTCTTCCACCTGAATCCATGCCATTTCCTTTTTCTTTCTCTTCCGAGAGAGAAGTCATGGAGTGATTCTTGCTTTCTAGTGCAAACTTCAAAGAGTTGTAAAATCTAGAGACAATGATTTAAATATGTTTCAGGTTGGCAGTTCCATTCATTAGCTCAAAGCAGCTCAGGAAACACTAATAACAAAATTAATTAATGCAATGCCACAGGAGATTCATAGAGTTCTCTCAATTGATTAGTGAGAGGCTAAAATAGCATGACATTGATATACTGTATTTATTAAATGCCTACTCTACTGCAATCATAAGACTCTGGGCATGGCACAACATCAACTGTAAAACATCTACAGTATAATGGATAAAACCTCTAGAATACAGAAGACTAATGATCAAACACAACCAATATATGACTTTAAAATGGAGCAGTGCACAATTCATAAGATGCATCATCTTAATTAAACCTACGCAAGAAGATATAGTTTAATGTGGTGCTTATATGATGAATGCAAAATACAATCGTTTAATGGGATTGTTTGTCCTGTGCTGTTGTTTTAAAAGCAAAGCAAAGATGAAACCTTACTAAAGAGATTCTTACAATGGTTATTCATTAAACCTATCTACCCTGAATTCCTTCTAAATCAGTACACATGGATCAGCACAGTAAATATGTATGTATATGTGTATACACAAATTTTGTATTGAATATATGAACTTTTAAATTATTTATTATTTGTATATAAATAACACAAGGGAGGAAAAATAGCCAATACACCTTCCTCCTCCTATTTTCCTCATAACAATCTTGAGAGGTGGGTTTTGCTGAGAAAGTGATTGGTTCAAAATCAGCCAATTGGCTTCATGCCTAAAGCAAAACTACAACTCACAATCTCCTGGTTTCTAGGCCAACACCTTGACCAGCGCACTGCAACAAACCTGTCAATTCTCTTCAAATTTTCTTCCATCTTCCGATTAGCAACTTGAACCACAAAGTCAACATATTCTTCACTGACCATTAGTCTTCCTTTCTGAGTTAGTGGAACTTCTAAGCAGTGAGTACTTCGGACAGCCTATAATGATGTAAAAGGAGAAAAATACATCTTAACCAGCTTTTATTAAATCTTATAAAATATGTATACATTTTTGAATTTTGTTATCAAAAACTTGCAACTTATTGCTAAATGAAGGTTTACGATTAACTGAGGATGGGCAGACAGAAATATTATTTTTTAGTGTTAGGAACCCTGTAATTATATACTTGATTCACTGGTAGAGGATAATAGAGGTCTAATGGAAAGCCAGGTCAATGGAGTCAAGGCTTAATGATGTTTAAAAATAAGGCTGAATGGTTTCTTATATATGACACAATCAGATTTTGTTGTTTAATGTTTCCCCTTTTTTGCCTATTTTTCTTTCTTTCCTTTTTACTTCTTTGGGTTTTTCCTTGTTTTTATACATGTACATGTATGCATCTGAACTAGACTGTGTTGTTTGTCTGTGTCATACAATATATGTGGGTATAATTATGTGTTCTGACCCCCCCCTTACTCCGACTAACACAAGACTGGCTGCCTGCCACTAACTCTCTTGGCTGCTTGCCTGAATGACTCTGAACAGATACGAAGCTTCCTAACTCGACTAAACGTGAACCTGAAAATCAACACGAATAAATATGAACCTAGAAATCCAATGTTGTTCTCTGCAAGGACTTTCTTAGCAAAGACTTCCTTTTAAACCCTCTTGGGAGGGGCCAGTCATTAGGCAGCTGGGACTAATTCAAATCCTACGAGTTCGCTTCTGATGCAATTGAAGCCTCCATTTTTCAGCCCTTCTCACTCTAGCATCAGGAACAAACTGGCCTTGATCCTCCCCACTACTCCAAGACCCAGGTGCCTCCTGATGAGCAGCCGGGCTCTCCGCTCTCAAGGTTGCCCTCCTCCTCCAGAACAGACTCATAGGACTCCTCACTAGAGGAGTCCATCAGCAGCTCATCCGGAGCCGGCTGGGCCACAACAATTATGTATATATGTATGCATGTGTTTTGTCATGTTTAGGTAGTGTGCATTGGAGCTGGTGACCCTTTGTGAGCTGTCTGCACAGAATTTCATTTTAAAGTATGCCGATTAGTGTACATTCAAAATGAAAATAAAGTTATTCTAAATCTAAGTCTTATCAAATATTTCGCATTGATTCCATCAACCCAGATGAAATTGTCTATTTTGGGGATTAATATATGACTGCCTTGGAAAGTGGCTGAGGCTCTTGGTTGAACTCAAGATCTGACTTAAAGCTTTTAAGTTTTAAAAGTGATTCAACTTACTGATTACAACATGTAAATGTTATCTTATATTGGGAAAAGAGCAAGTCAAAGAATTGTCCCTGTCATCGGGGAGCCAGCGATAGCCATGCATTTACTTTCCACGTAGAGATGCTGGCTCACCTTGATGCGGCCTGCATGCAGTAATAACCCAATGATTTCTCAGGAGGAGCTGCAAATATCCCTTTGATCAAAGTAGAAAAAAACAACATACCATCATAATTTTTCCTTTACGGCTAACGGTTATACCAGAGTTTCTGAACCCAGCTTCTATAGCCACGGTGTGCTATAAAAATAAAAGCAAGCAGTTGGCATAAACGAAGTATCTAAGTGCTAAAATATAAAACAGTGAAACAAGGTGTATTTTCAAATACTGATTTTTCTCCTAAATATTTACAGAAATATAGGTTATTTGTTACATCTGAATCCGAACAGTAGATTTTGTTTTGCCAGGGTATTACAGGTAGTCCTCATTTAGCAATCACAATTACGGTTGGTATCTTGGCTGTTAAGTGAAGCAGTCACTAAGTGAAACCGGAACTGTGCTTATGATCTTACTTCAATTTTCCTTTGCTTTGTAGACCTGCAAAAGTCATAAATGAAAGGATTGATCCTGAAATTATTACTGCTGTGATGAACTGTGTGAGGTAACAAGGCAGTTACCTAAACGAGGACTACCTGTATAGCAGAAGGAAGTATTTCAAAAAGTACATAATTGTAAAATGTTTAGAATAACAGAGCCGTAGCAATGTGAACCCATGTTATGAAACAGAAAAATTGAAACAAACATTAGGGCACAATTACAGCCAAATGTGAAGAATCATGGGGTCTTAAAAGCAGTTTATAACTTAGAATGGACAACACTGCCAATCAGAGACAAATTGCTTCTTCTTTAAAGAGCTGTGCAAAACATTTTGAAGTCAAATATTCCGACTTTAGAATAGTCCCTTGAAGTGTTTTCACCTCACAACTGGCCATTCTGTTTTCTATTTTCCAATCAGAGCAATCCTTTTAAAGGTTGGAATACTCTCAGTCAGATTGAAAAAGCTTACATTGCTTCTGGTGAGGTTGGCATGAAATGTTTTGGGGTTCAAACATTTTGATCTCTAAAAATGTTCCTATATCTAATCTCTTCTTTTCTCTGAATTCTGTTTAGATCATCTCTACAGCCTAGTAAAACTGCAAGACCTAAATTTGCTAATGTGAATCAAAATAATTAAAAGCAGTGTACAATAGTTCCTTACTGATACAAGCTCTTTAGCAAAATCCAAGACTCATGAATTACTACATAATTTGATGATAGCCATCAAACAATGTCAGCCATATAAAACTGTATTTCTGAAATTTTCATTCTACATCATAATCCCAACAAAACAAGTTTTCACTTATGAGCGTGATATCTATAGAAACAATAGAGATGCTGTTTCCTCCACAAGCATTTTCACAGCCCCCGTTATTTAACACACAATGCTTCAGGCATAAGTAGTCCTGAATTATAACCATTTGCTTAGTGAGCAAAGTTACAAAGGCAGTGAAAAATGTGACTTATGACTGGTCCTCATACTTATAGCCATTGCAGCATTCTCATGGTCATGTGATCAAAATTCAGGCGCTTAGCAACCTTATTAAAACAGTTGCAGCATCCTGGGGTCATGTGATCACTTGCGACCTTCTCAACTGGCTTAATATAATATAATAATATATTGAAGGTCTTATCCAACCCCCTGCTTAGGCAGGAAACCCTACACCACTTCAGACAAATGGTTATCCAACGTCTTCTTAAAAACTTCCAGTGTTGGAGCATTCACAACTTCTGGAGGCAAGCTGTTCCACTGATTAATTGTTCTGTCAGGAAATTTCTCCTTAGTTCTAAGTTGCTTCTCTCCTTGATTAGTTTCCACCCATTGCCTTTTGTCCTACTCTCAAGTGCTTTGGAGAATTCCTTAATGAGCATGTGAGTCACTTGATAACTGCAGTGATTTAGTTACCAACCATGGCAAAACGTTTGTAAAATTGGGTGTGGCTCACTTAACAAGAACATCGTTTAACAACAGAAATTCTGGCCCCAATTGTTACCGCAAGTAGAGGATTACTTGTAAGGCCTTCAAGTGTGAGAACTGGGAGGAATCAAGTGTTACTTATGTAACAACAGTATTTTAAGCACAATGCTTTACCAGAAGTTGTGCATCTTCCAGGTCTTGACATTGCACATGGAGAACAAATGGTTCAAATTTGAAGATGGCATCTGTCGCAGCCTTCTGCAAGGCGGTAAGCTAAGAAAGAGCAAAAGGTTAATATCAACGCTACATCTGTTAGCAATGAAATATAAGTAGCTTATTTAGCATTTAAAAACACTGCACGACAGAAGCTGATTCGACGTGCTAATTAAAATACATTTTGACATGTTGTAATACTCATATGCTCTGCTGATATTCTGCTTGTTTTTATTCACTTTGGTACAACATTTTGCTGGGATTTAAGATGGTGCGGTGATGGTAAAAAGTCTTAGAAATCTTGAGGCTGTATGATATAACCACAATTCTAAGGTCTGCATACCAGTTTTCAGAAAAGCTTCTGGTCAAATCTATCAGTTTCCAAATGTCATTCAAATAATACTTTGAAAAATAATAAACTCCATCTATCTACAAGATCTGCAATAGGGAAAAATAGTGCACACTTACTAGTGATAATGCACAATTTTAGAGACTACTTCAAAAACATTCCTGATCCCAAAAGTTTTATTATTTTCTGCACAGATCTTATCCACATATTATCGACCTATTTAACCTTTTAAAACTGGTATTTGGAAGAAAATAAATACTACAAAGCATTGTTTCCCTATGAACACTTTCATTCAATAAATTCTTATCTTCTCTTGAGATCACAGCATCCTAGAATCATGATGGTGAACCTATGGCACACATGCTCGAAGTGGCACGTGGAGCCATGTTGCCTGGCACATGCATCACCTGTTCCTTTTCCGGGTTTCTGGCGCACATGTGGCCTTCGTGTGTGAGGCAGTGCCGGAAACTGGAACAACTGGTCTTCCATTTTCCAGAGTGAGCATGCACGTCGGCCAGCTGATTGTTGTGCGCGCATGTGCTCAAGTAACTGGAAGTCCAGCTGCCGGCACTCATACGCCCGCCAGAAACCGGAAGTGCATTTTCCAGAGAGCATATGACCCCTTGGGAGCTCCTCTTCCGGGTTGCATCCAAGACGAGTGTGCACATGGGCTTCCTTTTTGGCACTCAATGCCAAAAAGGTTCACCATTCCTGTCTTTGAATATTAGATTGGAGAGCAGTTATCTAGTCTAACCCCTTAATAAGGGCTGGAACCCACTTCTATGGCATTCCTCAGACCATCAACTCCAAAGGTAGGCATTTTCCAAGTCTTGTGAAGTTATTTTTTTCCCCTTTGCATTTAACCAGATTCTGTTTCTCTGTAGTCTAAACAATGTTCTGAAGCCATTTTGAAGAATTCTGTCTCTTCTGTATTTCAGCCCTTCAGATTTTGAAAACAATCTTTTATGTTGTCTCTCTATCTTGTCTACTCAAAGCTAAGCCACCCAACCCTTCTCCACTGCTTGTACATTTTCCCTCCAGGTCTCTGATCATCTTTGTTGTTTTTGTCTGGATGTAGTCCAGTTCATCAATCTTTTTAAAAATGTTTTTATTAAAAGATTTCTCATACATAATAAGTAGTACATTCCAAGAAAAAGATATAGTGAAGGTGAAAGAAGGAAAAAGAAGAAAGGAAAGGAAAACGGATTGATGAGCTGCACTATTTCTTTTAATCATATTATACTTCGTTGGTGAAGTCCAAGACTTCATTTGAATTTTTTGCAGCTGTTAACTTTTATTTAACTTGTGATCCACCAAGACATCAAATTCTTTTTCACATGTACTTCTGCCCTCACATAGTCCCTTTCTTTCAGAAGCCTGCAATTTTTATTTACAGAAAAAGAAATCTTATTAGGGCTTTAAAACCAGTCTGTCCGTATCTCGAGAAATCATCACCAAAACGTTTAAAATTTTGAAATTATTAAGGTGATTTGATCGTCTGATATAGTCAGCTTCTTAGATATCCTTAGATTTAAGATAACAGTAGCCATTACATGTGAATTAAAAATCTACGATGGAAAAAGCATCAGAAAGCCAGTCATGTCTATCATCTATTGAATGACACTTATCACTCTATAAAAAAAAAATAATTACATTTACTATGATCAACAAAGACCAGCATCAGCCACAAATGTAAGACAATGTTATGGAAGAGCAGAATTCTTTCTTTACTGATTTTGTTATGTAACTTTAATTATAGAAGCTTGGAGATTCTTACAATATTGTTAGCATGCAGAAATACTAATTTGAAAATTTGTGTAATAAACAATGCATTGACTCTTACCACGTCTTTTGTACTACATAATTGGTGGGTCACCATAAGCCAAGTACAGCTTTGTTTCTGTATTTCAAAGCCAGTAGTACCCTAATTAAGAAAAAAATCGTGCATAGTACAAATCTTTTAGGCAGAGAAACATGCTCAGAACTGTTTGCTTGTATTCCCAGTTTTCCAATATTAAAACACCAGAATTTCCCAGCACGCTAAACAGAAGAAAAAACAGTTAAGGAGGATAGGGGGAATTAAATGCAGCCAATGAATCAGTTTCAAGCCACATTAAATGAAAAAAAGTAAGAAGAAATATTTCTCGGGATCATATCATGTTTATCTCTGATATAAAAAGTTTTGAAGCAGTGGCACTTAAAACTCTGAATAAGGCATACAGGTAGTTCTCAACGTGACCGTAATTGAGCCCCAAAATTCTGTTGTTAAGTAAAACATTTGTTAAATGAATTTTGCCCGATTTTACAACCTTATTGTCCAGTTGTTAAGTGAATCACTAGTTGTTAAGTTAGTGGCACAGTTGTTAAGTGAATCTTCCCCATTGATTTTGCTTGCCATAAAGTTGCCAAAAGGGAATCACTTGACCCCAGGACACAGCAACCATCATGAACCAGTTGCCAAGTGTCCTAATTTTGATCTCATAACCTTAGGAACACTTCAACGGTCATATGTGTGAAAAATTGCCATAAGTCATTTTTCAATGCCATTGTAATATTGAACAGTCATTAAAGGAACTGTTGTAAGTCAAGGAGTACCTGTATCTTGCCATTATATTTTCAAAAGGGGAAAGGGAAAAGGTTGGGACATTAATACTTCAATATATCAGAGGCGCAACCTGAAGCACCTCCTAGTTAGTAAATAGATGTTTCAGATGCCATTTCCTTTTAAGAGGGATTAAGTGTTGACCCAGCCTTCCATCCTTTCAAGGTCAGTAAAATGAGGACCCCAATTGCTGGGGGCAATATGCTGACTGTACATCTCTTAGAAAGGTCTGTAAAGTACTGTGAAGCAGCTTCTAGTCTAAGTGCTATTATCCAAACCTTCTCACTTAAGCTGGAGAATTCTGGATAACTAGCCAGTTTGGTTAAGGCACTAGGCTAGAAACAGATTATATATTAATTGGAATCCTGCCTTAGGCACAAAGTCTCTGTGTGTGTGTGTGTCTGTATGTGCTGGGCCAGTCCCTCTCTCAGCCCCCCAAAAAGGCAGTGGCAAACCACTTCTGAAAACCTTGCCAAAAAAATTCAGGAAACCAGACCAGACGGTTGCCCAGGTGTCAATGCTACCACAGAGACAACATACACATAAAGGGAATTTTCCACATTTGGGAACATTTCAGGGGAAATCTGCCCAAAGGTGGTTTTTTAAGTGTTAATTCCCTGAATTGCTTCTTCCATTTCAACAATCTTGAGAGAGGAATGAAGTTCTCATAGCAGCGCGGGAATGGCAAAAATGCCTGCCACAATGGACACATGTGTGAGTGGTGTGTTTTCCTTCAGCACCCAATTTGTTGCAGGTCAGGGCTTCCAGACTTTGGGAGCTGCAGAGGGCAGCAACAAATTTGTCAACATTAGAATCGAATAACAGAATTGGAAGGGACCTTGGAGGTCTTCTAGTCCAACCCCCTGCTTAGGCAGGAAACCCTGCAGCCTTCAGACAAATGGATATTCAATGTCTTCTTAAAAACTTCTAGTGTTGGAGCATTCACAACATCTGGAGGCAAATTCAAGATATTAGTGACCATCTTTAAAGCGCTCCATGGCAAGGGACCTGGTTATCTGCAAGACTGCCTCCTGCTGCCAAATACCTCCCACCGACCAGTTTGCTCCCACAGAGAGGGCCTCCTCAGGGTGCCATTGGCCAATGTCGGCTGGCGACCCCCAGGGGGAGAGCCTTCTCTGTGGCAGCTCCTGCACTCTGGAATGACCTACCCCCTGAATTACATACGATCTCAGACCTACGTCTCTTCCGTCGGGCCCTGAAGACACATCTATTTCATGCAGCCGGCCTGTCATAGTCTTGTTTTAATTGGGTTTTAAATTTTGGGCCAAATTATTTAATATATATTAATATGTCATTTTAACTTTCGTATTTTCTGTTTTTACTGTGGCTGTTCACCGCCCTGAGTCCCGAGAGGGAGAAGGGCGGTATACAAATTAAATAAATAAATTGTTCCACTGATTAATTGTTCTGTCAGGAAATTTCTCCTCAGTTCTAGGTTGCTTCTCTCCTTGATTAGTTTCCACCCATTGCTCCTTGTCCTACCCTCAGGTGCTTTGGAGAATAGCTTGACTCCCTCTTCTTTGTGGCAGCCTCTGAGGTATTCGAACACTGCTATGTCTCCCCTAGTCCTTCTTTTCATTAAACTAGACAGGCCCAGTTCCTGCGACCGTTCCTCATGTTTTTAGCCTCCAGTCCCCTGATCATCTCTGTTGCTCTTCTCTGCACTCTTGTGTCGTCCTAAGGGTCGCGCGGAGCTTTGCATGAGGCAAAGGCTTAACCCAGCGAAGGGCTGACCCTAAAACAGCGCTTTCACACCCAAAGAAATTGATTTGGCCAAGGTCACAATCTTTGTGGGGGATCCAGAGGAGGAGGAGGGAGCGATTCCACTCAAACCTCAGCTCGGCTTTACATCTGCAAGGCGCAGCCGAGACCGAAGGTGGGCTTACCGCAGCCAGGGCGGCGGCGGCGGCGGCCGCCGGAGGCTGTTCCAGCACCACCACGCGCCCTGAGCACGAGCTGGTGGTGCAGAAAGTCTCGCGGTCATTCAGGAGCCGGACGATCTCCTCGATAGGCTCGTCCACGCTGCCCTTCCGGCTGGCGTCTGCGCGCGATAGCCGCTGCTCTTTCCAGCGTTTGAAATCGGCCATCAGCAACAGCAGCAGAGGCGGCGTCAGAGGCTCTTTTTTCCTCCCCGCCCCTAGACGGCAACAATGGCGGCCTTCATGGGACCCGTCTTTGGGAGGCGCCATCTTAGCCGGTACGGCGTCTCGTTTGGGGCAAACTTATTTCCTCAAGCCCCGAGCCCTCGGAAGTAAACGCCCAATGACCCCTTCTGATCAGATAAATATATATTTATTTCGGGCTTCACCCTCCCTCTGTATTTTCGTAGAAGCGAAGACCCCGCACGCAGAGTTCTCGGCTTGCTCAAGGACACAAGGCGACGGTGAGTCGAGAGGTACAAAATTATAGCCTCGGTTTGCTCGGCATGATTCCACTGTGATTGCAGGCCCGATGTTCCTTCGATTTGTACCCCCGACTTGTCTGCCTGAGCACCTACCGCTTCCTCTTCCTGTTTCTCCCTGGGCCAATCTTTGAAATGGGTCGGGCTGATAGATGTCTCTATGGCTGAGGGTGAAATAGTATCCGGGTGTTTCTAACGCCCTTAATCTAGTGTTTTTCATCCTTGCAACTTTAAGATGTGTGGACTTCAACTCCCAGAATTCTACAGCCAGTTTTGTTGGTCTTAGAATTCTGGGAGTTGAAGTCCAAGCATAAAAGTTGCTCAAGGTGGAATAACACTAGTCTTAAACCACTAGATCACTTTGACTTTTTCAGCAGGCTACCCCGGATTGGAGGGAGAAGTCAGCAAAACGCTGAAAAAAGGCAACCTCATCATCCTAATTATTATTATTTTTTACTGTACCCAGAAAAGCATATGGAGATATCCATTAAGTCACCAGAAGCTGAAATCAAGACTGGCTTCACTGTCCTCATCCCACACCGTGAGAATCTAATAGGCTTCTGTTAGACAAGAGAAGACTGAACCAGATGACTGTTTAGTATGGCTGCAAAACCAGGGTGGTTGTTTTTTTAGTTGTTTAAATTGTTGTATCAGTTGACTTGACTGGAGTTGCAGTCCTGCAAACATTAGGAGACCCCCTGTCCTTGGCCAAAGAGCAGTCATTCATATTGTGTAATAGCAATGAGTCTGAGAGGTTTTGTGGTACACATTCCACATCAATAAACTGCAGGGGGAAATGTTCACATCAGAACTAAGTCTTATTTTGTTCTTGGATTATAACAGGATTGAAAAAAAATATTTCCTTTTTAAAAAAATTGGATTTATTGACTATCCAATTCCAGAAAGACTCTAAGCAGCTCACAGTCTTTAAAAAAAACCACCCCTAATTTAAAAGAGGCATGGCTGCCTGAAACTAAACTCCATAAATAACATCCAGAAAAATTTGAGTTTTTAATGTAAAAGAAATCTGCAATGAGTGGTAACACAGCACCACTTTATCTAAATTCTGACTTTAAAAAGGACTGCTAGATCTGTTATGAGGAAAAGCAAGCATCCACTGTATAGCAGCAGAGAGATGTCAAAACTAAATCTTTGCTGCAATCATGTAGGCACCCAGATTTCTAGCAAGTATGGATTTTGTAGCCCTATAAAAGAGAATAGGGATAGGGATACAATTCCTGAAATCTTATTTTGGAATAGGTTCCATTGCAACAATTTTAGATAAATGCTCATGCAGTACAAGAGACAAATAATTTGAAACCAGTTTACTGGTATTGGAAGCTTGCACTAGCCAATATAGGTGTGATCTCTTCCAAAACAGAAGGGATCATGTTTGCACATTCCTCTGCAATCTTTAAAAGCGTATTTGTTTGCTGATTTGATCCAAGAGTTCTGTAATCCTGCTAACTTCATGGCAGTTCAAATAGTTCAGAGATAAAGAAGGACAATACAGAAATTCAAAGACTCTAATGACCAATATATTACATGCTTAGGATTTCGAGTAATTAATGTCCTTGCAAATCATTTTCCATCTATTTTTCCTTTTCATGCCAGAAGCACGAAGATTCTATGAATTATCAACAGTACTACATTATTTAAATTATTCATTATATTATAAAACTTTATTTTGAAATTAATATTTTTATTCTTGTGCATTTATTTTACAAAAAAATAGTATCTATTAAAATTTGTTGATTGTGTCAGTAATAGCAAAAAAACCCTTGATTTGCTTTAATTAAATGTACTGAATAGTTTTTTAATGGACAAACTTCTTATTTTCTAAGAGTGTGATAGGCAACTCCTATAGGTCACTTGTTTTATTAACCAATGATGGAAAAAAGAAGGGACAAGCAAAGGACACACTGATTTGATAACATCAAAACTGATACAAAGATGAACTGAAAGAAGCTGTGCTTGACAGGATTGCATGGAGATCACTTGCCTATAAAATTGGCAAGAGACATAACTAAATGGTTATAGCAACCTTTTTGCCATTCCATGCTAAAAGCAGGGGAAGCATCGGGGGGGGGAGGTCATGCATGCATGTGCCCTCCCCCATGCATGTGCATGTGACCTTCCCCCGTGTGCATGTGTGACCCTCCCCCACGCATGGGCATGCAACACCTTGCGCATGTGTGCACGACCCCTCCGCCCTCCTTTTGGCATGCAATGCCCCCCCCCACAGGCTATCCAGAGGTTGGAAACTGTTCCTGGACTTCCAGGTTGCCCGTAGGGCTGTTTTTCACCCTCCGGAGGCTTCAGGAGGTTTCCCCAAAGTCTCCAAAGGGGGGAAAATAGCCCAACGCACAAACTGGAAGTTCGGGGATGGAAAACGGTCGAAAATGAAGGCCGAAATCAGTTGGTGGAGCTGACAGGGCAACGCTTCACATGCCCTAAGAAATGGCTCTGCGTGCCACAGGTTCGCCATCACGGATATAAATGATATGATGCAACAAAATATGTGCTAGTGAATTTCTACACTTGGTACTCTAAGGACTAAATATCAGTCTGCAGTCATACAATGTCAAGAAAAGGTAAAGCTACTTTAACGTGCTTTATACATGTACTAGATTCATACACCCATGTACCTCAAATCAGGTTTTAGAGATTGAATCTAAAACACTGCAAGGCCCTATGTTGCTATGTATGTGTTCATTTGCCAAGCGCTGTTTGCTGTTTGCCTAAAGAGGAAGAAAGATTTCTCTCTGTAGATGAACATTTGGATGGAATTTGAGCAGAACTCGGCATACTGTATAGTAATCATGCTATGCTATGACAAGTGTTATTAGATTGCAGGTATGCCTTTGTTTCTTTACCCCAAAGGGGAAGAAAAAGGTGCCAATTATTTGCATATCAGATCAAAGACACTGATGTCCTGATTTGAATGTTTGTTGATTTTGCCTTCCCTGAGATTTTATTGGCAGCAGAATCTTTGAGTCTGTGTTGTATTTTGATTCTACCCTTTCAGGAGGTCAGAAGCTCAAGGTAACACATGTTGTATTCCCCTTCTGGTTATTTTCACAATTCTGTAAGGCAGGTCAGACTGTGTAGTAATCTCCTTGGGAGTTTCATGGTTCAGTAAAGACTCACCAGTCGTAATCTAGGACTCTGTTCCTTTGCAAAATCCTGCTAACTTTGCAATGCAGTAAATCATTCAGAAAATGTGATGAATGATGCCAGTTCAAAGTGATATATTTGTTTATACATATTTTGCTATGTTTGATTCAAGATTTCTTCACATTGTGGTTGGAGCTTTATCCTTTTAGGGATAAAAATCAGATGAGAGATATAAAATAGAACAGGAAGAAATAGAGAACCACTGGCTTAAATTTCAGGTGAAGAGCAAGTGATTTGATTCCCTTTGAAGTGAAAAAGGCAGCAGATTTTCAGATACTGTAGTTTTTATATCTGTGCATTTTCAGATTGTCATGACAACAGGAAGAAATGTGATGAGAGCCATAAAAGTGTTTGAATTTGGTGGGCCTGAAGTGCTCAAACTGCAGCTAGATACGTTAGTGCCGGTTCCAAAAGAAAACCAGGTAAAATAAAGAATATGCAATCTTGGCTACTTTTGCTACTGTTGCTACTAGTAATGCTACTCTTAAACATGAGGTCCTGCTCAGATAATGCAAAATGAGCTTGATACAAATAATTTCATTTCGGAAAATAACATGGTGAAAATGATTACAGTTGCACCTTAATTGGAACCCAGCATTTGTATTTGGATAATTGAAATTGACATCAACAATCTGGAACACATTCCTGCACTATTTCGTCAATAGTTGAGGTGGATATGTATGTGGATTAGTAAGAAGTTAGTTAAGGAAATAGGTTGATTAATGATTCTGGGGGGTGAGAGGACATTTCTCCAAGTCATCTTGCTCATGAATGGCACATCCATGTAGATGCTGAAAATTATGATTTAATGGCTTCTGGAGGGAGCCAAATCAAGGATGACTGCAAATTTATTTCTGATCTGAGAAACCCAAGATTGTGAGGTTACACGCGTAGAAAAGTATCCCCCTTCCTTTCAAACTAAGTTGTGAGACATATTTTTTTCTCCTACAGGTTCTCATCAAAGTTTATGTATGTGGGATTAACCCAGTAGACACCTATATTCGTTCTGGATCTTATAAAAGGAAACCATCTTTACCATATACACCAGGTACAGATGTAGCCGGAGTGGTAGAAGAAGTTGGAGAACATGTGACTGCTTTCAAGGTACTGGATTTCTAGTTACAATAGCAGAGTTGGAAGGGACCTTGGAGGTCTTCTAGTCCAACCCCCTGCCTAGGCAGGAGCCTTATGCCATTTCGGACAAATGGTTATCCCACATCTTCTTAAAAACTTGCAGCGTTGGGGCATTCACAACTTCTGGAGGCAAGCCGTTCCACTGATTAATTGCTCTAACTATCAGGAAATTTCTCCTCAGTTCTAAGTTGCCTCTCTCCTTGATTAGTTTCCACCCATTGCTTCTTGTTCTGCCCTCAGGTGCCTTGGTGAATAGCTTGATGCCCTCTTCTTTGTGGCACCCTCTGAGATATCGGAACACTGCTATCATGTCTCCCCTGGTTCTTCTTTTAATTAAACTGGACAAACCCAGTTCCTGTAACCGTTCTTCATATGTTTTAGTCTCCAGTCCCCTAATCATCTTTGTTGCTCTTCTCTGCACTCTTTCCAGAGTCTCCAGAGTCTTTTCTGAATCTTGGCAACCAAAACTGAATGCAGTATTCCAAGTGTGGCCTTACCAAGTGGTATAAAGTGGTATTAACACTTCTCATGATCTTGATTCTATCCCTCTGTTTATGTAGCCTAGAACTGTGTTGGCGTTTTTGGCAGCTGCTGCTGCATGCTGCCAAAAAAGCCAACACAGTTCTAGGCCACATAAACAGAGGGATAGAATCAAAATCACGAGAAGTGTTAATTGCTCACTTCCTTTCTCTTAATTTTTAGGCCTGGGAAATAAATTCTTATCTGGCCTTTCTGGATATGATACAGCTCCAATCCCTCATAGGATTCCTTTTTTGTCATTTTGCTGACAAGTTTATAGTAATTTAAACATTATAATAAAAAATTTAAACAAAATTTAAAAATACAATAACAGAAAGAAAAAAAGAAAATGCAGAAAAGAAAAAGGAAAAAGTTAAAAAAAAGAAAAATAGAAAAAGTAAAAAAAAGAAAAACAGAAAAAGTAAAAAACAACAACAATAATAATATAGGGCAGGGGTCTGCAAAGTCGGCTCTTTTAAGACTGGTGGACTTCAACTCCCAGAGTTCCGCAGCCAGCTATGCTGGCTGGGGAATTCTGGGAGTTGAAGTCCACCAGTCTTAAAAGAGCCGACTTTGCAGACCCCTGATATAGGGAAAGGAAAAGAAACGCATAAAGAAATGACTTCCCCTTCCATCTCAAACCATTTTATTAACTTATCACCTTCTTTTAAAATACAACAAATCTCTCCTTCTCATCTCTTATTGGTAAACAAATCTTTAAACCCTCGTTGTTCAGTATCAGTCTGCAAAAGTCCATTAAGAGTTATCAGAGATAAAACAGGTCTGTTTTAACTTGGATCAAATAAACCAACTTTTTATTTCTTCCCTTTAACAATCTTGATCTCTAAATCTGGGTGGCAGGAAAGTCTCCAAATAATGTCTTAGAACTTTTTTTTTTAACTCACTTTTTTTCCCCTTTGTCCTTTCTCACAAAATTCTTCAAAACTTTAACAAGTGTCTAATTCCAATATAGGAAAGTTATCCAGGTCATTCTTTTGAATTTGTTTGAAATCTCTTTTAATTTGTCCAGAGAGGAATTATACAGAGCTCTGGTTTTAGAAGAGCTGTGGTTTCAATACATCATTTCTTTCCCGGTAGTCATTTTGCTGTTATTTTATGCATTTGTGTTCACTTCGTGCTTCTCTTCTAACAATATTTTGTTTAGATTTTCATTCCTTTTTTTTTGTACAGACTTTGCAAAAAAGCAGAGACAAATCCCCCCAAACCTTTGATTAATCTATCTGTGTTTGTTTTTTCCTGTTAGAAAGGTGACCGGGTTTTGACCCTGGGCACTATTTCTGGCGGCTATGCTGAATACACAGTTGCATCCATTGACACCATTTTCCCTTTGTCTGATAAACTGGACTTCAAGCAAGGGGCTGCCATTGGAATTCCATACTTTACTGCTTTCCGAGCCCTCTTTCAAAAGTAAGGTGCTACTTCCTACAACTTTTTTTTTCAACTCTTAAGTCACACTGCCCCCTCCCCTTTTCTGATTTTCCAAATGTACTCCTTTTAAGTCGTCTTCAATTCTTATTGTAAGTATTTAATGATTTGGTGTGCCTTTTTCCTCTATGAGACATAAAAAGAAATCTTCACAGAGATTGCTGGAGGCATTCATTCAATATTACTTTGTTAGCTGTACTACAAACAAGCATGTCTCTCATTGTTGGTTCATTGTATGACAAGAGTCTACACTGGCATTATGCAAGTGACTAGATAAATAGGTACACAGACACACACAGGGGCACATTTTGTAAATCTATACATTTTATAATAGACTTCAGCCTTTTCCACATGAGTGCCCTTCAAAGGGATTGGAATATATCCGTGATGGTGAACCTATGGCATGTGTGCTACAGGTGGCACGCGGAGCCACATTTGCTGGCATGGCAGCCTTTGGCAGCCGTCAGCCCCGGTGCGCATGCATGTGCTAGCCAGCTGATTTTTGACCTTCCAGAGGGCCAGGGGAGGTTGTTTTTGCCCTCCCCATGCTTCAGGAAAGCCTCCGGAGCATAGACAGGGTGAAAAATAGGCCCAATGGTCCAACCGGAACTTTGGGGACAAACTTCCGATTGGCGTGTTGCGCCTGTTTTTCGACTTCCCCAGGCTCTGGAGGATTTCCTGAAGCCTAGGGATGATGAAAAATGCCCCCCTGCTCCCCCGGAGGCCAGGGGAAGCTATTTTCGCCCTCACGAGGCTTCAGGAAAGCCTCCAGAGCCTGGGAAAGGCGAAAATCCCCCTTATGCATGTGCAATGGGGTGGGTAGGTGTCGCTTGTGCATGTGCAGGTGAGTGGGAACACATATACATGCAATAGCGTATGCACACACAGTTTTTGGCACTGTGTAATACAAAGGTTAGCCATCACTAGACTATATCATCTTCCATTTACAATTATCATAGTGATGAAACAGTTAACTTTAAAAAGTGACCAGTATGTGCATTTATGACTTTGCAGGTATATAAAGTGAAGGAAAAGTGAAGTAAGATCATAAGCATATTCACAATTTTAGTTAGTGACTGCTTTGCGTAATAGCCAAATTGTCAGTCCCACTTGCTGTTAGTAAATGAGGAATTTCTATATTTATTGCCACAAAGGATTTTTTAATTAAAAATATCTGGAATCGATCCCAATTTAATTAGCAAAAGTCCATTAAACATATTTTTCAATGGATTGTAGGTTTTTTTGCTATGTCAACTTGGGGTCTGCATAATGTGAAACTGCCACATTGTTATGTTCATAATATTATGTTTTTTCCAGAGGTTCTGCCAAAGCAGGAGAAACTGTGCTAGTCCATGGAGCTAGTGGAGGAGTAAGTGATTCTGTTTTTATTGCTATATGCCACCCAGAATTGCACTTTTGTGAACTGGTGGCCGTTTAAATAAATAAAGAAATTATGTTGTTCCTCGGGGATTTGATATTCCCTTTTCCGGGTAAGCAACAGTACACGAAAGGCATAAGAAATATTAAATTAACAGATTATCAGAGTTGGAAGGGACCTTGCAGGTCATCTAGTCCAACCCCCTGCCCAAGCAGGAGACCCTACATCTGCCTCTACCTAAGATTGAACTCACAGCCTCCTGATTGGGAGGCGAGAGCTCCACTTCTAGGCCACAACAAATGAGGGCTCAATGGTTAAAGACTCTAAGCTTGTTAGCTAGAGCAGGGGTCTCCAACCTTTGCAACTTTAAGTCTGAAGGACTTCAGCTCCTAGAATTCTCCAGCCAGCTTTGCTGACTGGAGAAGTCTGGGAGCTGAAGTCCTTCAGACTTAAAGTTGCAAAGGTTGGAGACCCCTGAGCTAGAGAGCTGATAGGCCAGGTTTGAGATCTGAGCATTGTGCAACGTGTGAGCTCCAGTCCTTGCCCCAGCTCCTGCTCACCTACCAGTTTGAAAGCAGGTAAATGTGACTAGATACAGGTTGTCCTCGAATTACAACGGTCTGCTTGGTCACCATTCAAAGTTACAACAGCACTGAAAAAGTGACTTACGACCATTTTTCACACTTACGACCGTTGCAGCATCCCCATGGTGCTTGACAACTGACTCACGTTCAAATGCTTGTCAACTGACTCATACTTATGATGGTTGCAGTGATCTGAGGTCACGGGATTCCAGGGATGTGCTTAAATTTTTTTAGCAAGGGGTTCTCTGCCTGGTTGCTGGGTGGGTGTGGGCATTGGCATGGCCTAGTTCAGTGATGGCGAACCTTTTGTGGCTCATGTGCCAAAAGCGGGGGGAATGCAGGGGGGTTGTGCGCTGGCGTGCCAGACCCATAATACTATGCGCGCACGCCCCGGTACATGCATGTGCTCACAGCCAGCGCCCCCCACCTTTGGTGCTGGTTTCTCATTTCCGGTTTGCTTGTAGTGTCATTTGAGGGCCCTGAGGGCTCCTGAATGCTCCGGATGGCCAAACCCCGCCCTGTTCCCGAACTTCTGGTTTTCCCATAGGGTCATTTTTTCCCACTCCAGAGGCTTCAGGGAAGCTCCTGAAGCCTCTGGAGGGCAAAAAATGGCCTCAAAAGAAGGCTGAAGTCAGGTGGTCAGCGCGCGCATGCGCGATGGCCAGCTAATAGGGCAAGCCTCATGTGGCCTAACAAATGGCTCCACGTGCCACCTGTGGCACGTGTCCCACAGGTTCGCCATCATGGACCTAGTTGGCCTCCTGCACCATGGAGTGGGGGGCGTTTTGCCCTTCCTGGGTTCCGGAGGCTTTCATCGAGCCTCAGGGAGGGCGAAAATGGTCTCCCCAGGCTCTGAATGCCAGAAATGGGCCCGTTTCTGGTCTTCCCGAACTTCCAGTAGGCCCATTTTTTGCCTTCCCTGTGCATGCTCTGCACTTACCTGCATCCACAACCGGCCACATGGGGACTCCTGGGAGGGGAAGGGAGGGGTGGGCAGGGCCAACCAGGAGTGGGATTTGGGGGTTCTACGAACTGCATAGGATGTTAGCTAGAGGTTCTCTTGAATCCCTATGAACCCCCATCGGCCCATCCCTGCCTGATTCCCCTTTTGCAACCTTGTGACAAGCAAAGTCCATGAGGAAACTAGATTCACCTAACAACTGTGTTACTAATTTAGCAACTGCAGTGATTCACTTAACAAATGTGTCAAGAAAAATCATAAAGTGATTTTTCACTTTATGATTTTTCCCTAACCCTAACTCACTTAACAAATTTCTCACTGAGCAACATACACTTTGGTCTCAATTGTGGTCATAAGTTAAGGACTGCCTGTATATAGGTACCATTTTGGTGAGAAGGTAATAGTGTTCTGTGCACCTCAAGGGAATAGCATGCTGGCCACATGACCAGGGAAGTATCTGTGGACAATGTTGTCTCCCTAGGCTAAGAAACGGAGATGAGCACTTCCCTCTAGAGTCGGACACAACTGGACAGGTTACTCCTAGTGCATTCAACATACAGTACACAAAATATTTATCCTGTAGTACCTCCATAATAGATTAAGGTTTGCAATCAAGTTGTCTTCTGGTAGCAACTTTCTAAGCATTAAAAACGGTCCATGACACTTGGCAATGTGTTGCTTGGAAATGCGTCTTCCTTAATTGAAAAGTTATGGGGTTTCTGCATTGCTTAAGAGGAATGGTTCTCAACCTGTTCTCTTTCCCACACTTAGTTATTGTGATTTGTGACTTGTCACTAAGGACAGAAGTCACTCTTTGCCGCAACCCCTGAAATTCCATCTGAAACCCTCTGGGGGTGCAGGTACTCCAAATTGTAAACTCTTGGCTTTTAATAATTCTATAAAGGGGTAGTTTAAAGTTGATACCTTGGAAATTTGAAGAGGGAATGGTTGCACTCCAGTGGTAATTGAGCGGATAGATTTTACACGCTACCTGAAAAAGTATAATTGTATACCCTGATGGTTGAGTAAATTATTCATGTGCCTGCTTTTGTTTCAGGGATGATGTTTGAACTATTGTTAAGAGAAAGAGTAGATTGTCTCATGCAGATGGTATCAAATAAGGGTGAGCTATGAACACACTGAACATACAACAACTGTAGTAATAGTTAAGGAATTAATGCTGTGTTGTTGAAAGTCTCTTCATTCAGTATGATGATTATCATGATAATATACTCCAGGGAACTTTACTACTTCTTATCACTGTCTGCTGTTTTTCTTCTCTGTTTCTTAGGTTGGAATAGCAGCGTGCCAATTTGCAAGAGCTTATGGTTTGAAGGTTTGGGGCACAGCTGGGACAGAGAATGGGATGAACCTAGTTTTAAAAAATGGTGCTTGCAGAGTATTTAATCACAGGAAGAGTGATTACTTGGCTGAGATTAAGGTGATTTATTTATTTATTTATTTATTTATTATTTATTAAATTTATACCCCACCCTTCTCCAAATAGACCCAGGGCGGCGCACAGGGATGTTAAAATACATACAAAATATATAAAATTTAAAAAACTTATTCTAATAAATAAAACCCTGCGCTAAAAACCGAATTAAAAATCCCAAGTTTAAAACTGTCTAATAGTCAGTAATGGAGGTTACGCTAGGCCGGCTAGATGGAATAGATGTGTCTTCAGACACTTGCGGAAGAGGCGGAGGTCGGAGATGGTGCGGAGTTCAGGGGGTAAGTCGTTCCAGAGGGCTGGGCCCGCCACAGAGAAGGCTCTTCCCCTTGGTGTCGCCAGTCGGCATTGTCCAGCCGACGGCACCCTGAGGAGGCCCTCTCTGTGGGAGCGTATCGGTCTGAGGGATGTATGGGGCAGGAGGCGGTCTCGCATATAACTAGGCCCCGAGCCATGGAGCGCTTTAAAGATGGTCGTTAAAACCTTGAAGCGCACCCGAAAGACCACAGGAAGCCAGTGCAGCTCGCGCAGGATAGGTGTTATGTGGGAGTGTCTAGGCGCTCCCGTAATCACCCGCGCGGCTGCGTTCTGGACTAGCTGTAGCTTTCGGGTGCACCTCAAGGGGAGCCCCATGTAGAGAGCATTACAGTAGTCGAGTCGAGAGGTGACGAGTGCTTGAGTGACTGTGCGTAAGGCACCCCGGTCCAGTAAGGGGCGCAATTGGCGCATCAGGCGTACCTGATGAAACGCCCCCCTGGCCACGGCTGCCACATGATCTTCCATAGACAGCCGGGAAACCAGGAGGACACCCAAATTGCGCGCCCTCTCCACGGGGGCCGGTGTTTCGCCCCCAATGGCCAGAGTTGGAATAATCTGGCTGAACCGGGACGCCGGAAGCCACAGCCACTCAGTCTTGGACGGGTTGAGCTTGAGTTTGTTACCACCCATCCAGATCCGTACGGCTTCCAAGCACCTGGACATAACCTCGACGGCATCGTTGGGGTGGTCTGGGGTGGATATGTACAACTGAGTATCATCAGCGTACAGATGATATCCCACCCCAAAACCACGGATGATCTCACCTAGCGGCTTCATATATGTGTTGAACAGTAGGGTCGAGAGGACCGACCCCTGAGGAGCCCCACATATGAGGGGCCTCGAGGCCGACCTCTGCCCCCCTGCCAACACATATTGCGACCGACCAGAGAGGTAGGACGAGAACCACCGCAAAACGGTGCCTCCCAGCCCCAACCCCCCCCAGTCGGCGCAATACCATGGTCGATGGTATCAAAAGCCGCTGAGAGGTCTAATAGGACTAGGATAGAGGAATATCCTCTATCCCGCGCCCTCCAGAGATCATCAACCAACGCAACCAATGCCGTCTCAGTGCTGTGCCCGGGTCGGAAGCCGGACTGGCGCGGGTCTAGATAATCAACTTCCTCCAAGTGTCGCGGAAACTGTTGAGCCACCACACTCTCAACAACCTTCACTAAAAAGTGGAGGTTGGAGACGGGACGATAGTTCTCTAATAATGCTGGATCCAGGGACGGCTTCTTGAGGAGGGGCCTTACTACCGCCTCTTTCAAGATGGCAGGCAAGGACCCCTCACTCAAAGATGCGTTGACAATGCCCTGGAGCCAGCCTCGTGTCGTCTCCCAGGATGCCAGTACATCGTGGGAGAATGCTCTTGTGTCTCCTACCTGTAACTTTTCAGAGTAAGTTCCATTTTAGTTTTAAGGGAATCAGCTTCTAGGTAAGCCAGTTTAGACTGCAGTCCGACTCTGCTTTCTGTGTGTTGTTGAATTATGTGGGGTTTATTTTTTAATTTATTTATTCATTTATTTTGCATTCCACATTTATTATTTATGTAAATAACTCGTGGAGAACATACCCAATCAGCCCTCCTTTCTCCTGTTTTCCCCACAACAACCCTGGGAGGTGGGTTGGGCTGAAAGAAAGAATGATTGGCCCCAAGTCACCCAATTCAATTATAATTCATTGAATTAAGATTATAGTTGCAATTGTAAACTTTATGTTTATGTTTATATTTATGTTTATTTAATTTGTATACCGCCCTTCTCCCTCTCGGGACTCAGGGCGGTGAACAGCCACAATAAAAAGAAGAGATACAAAAATTAAAATAATAAAGGTATGCATTCGTTTTATTTATCCTATGTTGAATAAATATATAGTATTTGCTTTGGATTGTTGGCAACATCTTTAGATGCTAACTTTTTCTCATTATTTGAGTTTAGATCATTCCCTACTTTTAGTAGCAAAAAATAAAGATTTGGGAGGTGAGAAACCATCATCCTCTCAGTCTTATTGTTGGGTGGTAATAGTAATGAACCAGAGGCAACTACCTGAGCAATGCAAGACGGAAGATGTGAATTATAATGACTATTTGTATCTGTTTGAAGCTGGTGCTTAACATTCCCAATTTGTTTAGTGTAGTGTAGTGTAGTGTAGTGTAGTGTAGTGTAGTGTAGTATAGTGTAGTTTACTTTATTGTCACTCGTACAGTGAAATTAAATGGCATCTTCAGTGTACATTATAACTATAAAAATAAAACACGAACACACATCCTTCACATTCTATACAATTGAATTGAAAACCCAGTATTGCATTAATATTGCACTATACAGTAGAATTCAATATAGTTATTGCCCTGGGATAGAAGCTGTTTTTCAGCCTATTTGTCCTTGTTTTTATTATTCTGTTCCAAAAAAGGGTGCAGTGATACTTTAAGAATGTTTTGAACTTTCTTAAGGCAGCGGGAGCTATAAAAGGGAGCCAAAGAAGGGAGAGGATAACCAATGATCCTCTGTGCAATGATGTTAACCTTCTGGAGTGCTGTCCTATCTGCCACTGTGCAATTGGCAAACCATACACAGGTGCAGTAAGTTAAAATACTCTCTATGGTGCAGCAGTAAAAGGTCACCAGCAGTTTTTCGTTCAGTTGTTGTTTCCTGAGAAGTCTCAGGTAGTATAACCTCTGCTGGGACCTTTTGACCAGTGCTGCAATGTGAGTACCCCAGGTCAGCTCTGTTTTTATGATAACACCTAGAAACTTTAAACTGGCCACTTGCTCCCCTCATTCTCCATTGATAAACAAGGACTGGATGTCTGATCTATTCCTTCTATAGTCCACTATAAGCTCCTTGGTCTTATTGGTGTTAAGGACCAAGTTATTGTTCATTTTCTCTAGAGTTCCTTCCTACATTTGATACCCTGTTTAAAATGTGTTTAACCCTCCCTTAGCATAGGAATAAATGCAATAACACTTTATATATTTTGATTTTTAAAAGTAGGTTGTTGAAAATAACAATTTCAAGAGGGGGACACTACTGGACCAAGGACTCCACAAAAGAACCGTAACAATTTAGGAGTGAACTAAATCTGCCACTCTTTCATGATTTCACTGTGCAGCTGATTTATTTGTTTTGTAGAAAGTCTCTGGTGCCCAAGGCATAGATGTGATAATAGAGATGCTATCCAATGTCAACCTTGCAAATGACTTGCAACTGTTGTCAAGAGGAGGAAGAGTGATGGTGAGCAAGCGGTTCTACTTTTCAATTAGTGGCTTTACCATAAAGTGTTCTGTTTTATAATTTTCATTTCTCTCTGCGGTAGATTGTTGGAAGTCGTGGCCCAATTGAGATAAACCCCAGGGATACAATGGAAAATGAATCAAGCATCATAGGAATTAGTTTATTTTCTGCCTCTAAGGTAAAAACTAAAATGATGTGAAATGATAAAGAGGTTAAGCTGAGCTGTTTCTCTTTTTGATTACACAATCTCAGGTGACTGCTTCAGGGGTGGGTTGCTACCGGCATTACTGCTGGTTCGGCGCACAATTTTTTTTTGCGTGTGCACGCTAGCTTCACTCACACACATGCCATAGGCATGCTCTGCATGTGTGCACATCTGCAACTAAAAAGGTCTGTGCATGCACATATTAGAAAAGGGGGAAAATTAAATATTTGCAATGAAGATTGTTCTGCACACGCGTAGAACCAAAAATTAAGATGGTGCTGCCGCTGATAGAACCAGTTCGGGGGCATGGCAGGCCGAGCTACTATCTACTCGTCCGAACTGGTAGGAACCCACCTCTGGATTGCTTCCATATGGAGAATTCTGGAAGTTTCTTTAACTTCCAAGCTTCTATTCTATTGTGTCATTCATTTTTCCCAGTGTTTTCCAACCTTGGCCACTTGAGGATACGTGGATTTCAAATCCCAGAGTTCCCCAGACAGCCTTACTGAGGAATTCTGGAAGCTGAAGTCCACATACAGTATCTTCAAATGGCCAAGGAAAGGGAACACTGATTTAGCCACATAGTGTGATCATTTGGAGGAAACTTTACATTTATTTCCTGTCCAGGAGCCTGGGAATGGCTAGATCTTGGTTTTTTTTAAGGCTTTAGTGGGACAAAGTAGATTAACACTGACATTTCCAGCAGTGTCAAATCATAAAGGTCAGCATATCTGAAATGTCCTTTTTAAATGCTTAATTTTAAATGTTCTCTGTTTAGGAAGAAATGCACGAATGTGCAATGGCAATTCTCGCAGGGACTGAAGCTGGATGGCTGAAACCAGCAGTGGGCCCTGAATACCCATTGGAGAAAGTGGCAGAGGCTCATAAAGACATAATCCATAGCCAAGGGGCTTTGGGCAAGATGGTGCTTCTTCCACGTTAAATTCATGTTGTTAAATTCTTCTGCAGTAATCATATAAATGCGAATTGCAGTCTTCATGTAATGCATTTGAAATATACAAAATGTGATCCGGAAGTAAAATATAACACATACAACTGGTATGAATTTGCACAACAAATTTAAATGTTTGTATCAGATTTCACACGATTAAATGATTTATCTTTGCCCTTCGGAAAGTTTTTATGGATCCTTGTAATTTGGGCCATACTTCTGAATCGTGCTTTGCTAGTCTATCTTCATGAAATTACAGAAAACATATTTGGGCCAATACAGAAATCTCAGAATGCATATCTTCTGAGATTTACAGATCACAGAACCATGTTCACTCAGAAACAAACAAGCAGCAAAGGTAGGGCTAATAAATTATTTGTTTTATTATGTTACAGAATGGAATTTATTGGGTACCATATGTCTAGCAGTAATGACAACAAAATTCCAGACCATCCAATTTCTGATTTTTAATGCAAGCTGGAGAGGTGTAGATTGAATACTGCCCTAAAGTGCTTTACAGCCCTCTCTAAGTAGTTTGCAGAGTCAGCATATTGCCCCCCAAAATCTGGGTCCTCATGTTACTGATCTCGGAAGGATGAAAAGCTGAGTCAACCTTGAACTTGTCAGGATCAAATTCCTGGCAGTGGGCAGAGTTAGCTTGCAAAACTGCATTGCAACCATTGCGTCACCACAGATATAGTACAAAAGTAATAGCTTTACACTAGGAGCCAAAACTAGTTTTAGGCTTGTGTGTTATATGTATTTCTGTACAACTGCAGAGAGCTTAGAACTATACTATTTAGTATATCATAGTTATATAGCTCAAATAAGTCAACTTCAAGACATAATTTATTGAATGCCATTCCAGTATACTGAAAATTAGTAAATAATGTATAGTGCCAAGTAATGCTTTGGGTAATTCATACTTTCTTAAATTTGGCTTAGAAATACATTTTAACTCTATGATCATTGATCTGATTCCTACCAAATGCTATCTGACATATACCTCTGGATTGCTTGCTTCGCCTGAACGCATGACAGATATGGAATTGTGCAAGCGCTGAAGGATAATCTTTCTCGGACTGGTGAGAACTTACAGGTTATTGATATGATCTATGATGTTTTCAGTTCAAAGTATAACTGAAGGTGAGCAGTTAGGTGTGAAGCCAGGTAGTAGCTATTTGACACAGTGATGGAAGCTGCTGGCACTGGCTGAATAGAACCTAAATTCTGTAAATATTGAGTTTGCGGATCCAATGATTCCTGAGAAATTCCATCTTTGACTCTGAATGGGGTGTAGGGGCCCAGTTTGGGGGTTATAAATTCACAGCTGCTGCTTGATGACAGAGTGACAGCTCTAGCTAGGAGGCCTTTGCACAACTACATCTTGGATTGGGAGGCCCTGCACACATCACTCATGTTATAGCCACTTTCTGTTTGAATAACTGCAACATTCTTCATAGAGCTGCCCTTGAAGTTCAGCAGTTACACAATGTAGCAGTAAAAGGTACGTCCCTATGTACTTGGGTGACCCCATTGCATTGGGAACTACATTGATCTCCAATTAACTTCTGAGTATGATTCAAGGAACCGGCTGTCCCTTTAAAGCTCTGTAGCTCTGGACGTAGTAATCTAAAGACCTTTCTTCTATATTGGATCTGTTTGTGTAACAAGATCAGGTAAGGTCAACTCTCTCCAAATCCCATCCTTGATGGGATCTGAAATCCATGCGTTTTGACTAACTGATCTCATTCTTTGGAAGTCCCACCTGATAAATAGCTAGTTTTGTTCCTCTTGGAGTCCAAAGGTTGTGGAAGACTTACCTGGTCCATCTTACAGAGGAGGAGGAGGTGGGTATGGTATAACCTATGGTAGAGTTTGCAGATGTGTGGCATTTCTATGGTCCTTAGCTTGTCATTTTTTAAAATATGTACCGTATTTATTCGAGTATAACGCGCAAAATTTTCTACCAAAAAAAGAACTCAAAGTTTGGGTGCGCGTTATAAACGAGGGTGCGCGTTATAAACGAGGGTGCGTTTTTATCATGGCCGCACGTGTTCAACAACGTTTGTCACTTACAATGCTTGGTCTGAGCCGAGAAAAAGTGAAACAAAATTTTATACCGATTTTTAATCGAAAATTAGGGGGTGCGCGTTATACACGTGTGCGCGTTATACTCGAATAAATACGGTAATTGGGTTATTTTATTTTATCCTGATGTTATTAGCCATCCAGAGGTTCCAGGAATGAGTAGTCTACAAGTAAGTAAGAAGTAAGTAAATAATTGTAAACAATAAAGAGAAGAAAATTGATGTTCTATTTTTCAATAGATGGATAGTAGAAATTAAAAGCAGGGAGGCAATTTAAGAAATCTATTGAAAACATTGTAATTGACTTGAGTGGAGATTAGAAGCATGGGGGAATGAAATTCCTGTTCCCATTTTTTTTTCTTTTATAAAGAGCCTGTGGCTCTCTATAGTAAATACTGGCATTCCAAATTAAAGTACATTCTAACAGAAAAAAGATTGGCCATTCATTTACTTACAAAAATTATCCCAATATTGAAAAGCCTATCAAAGCCCTTCACAGGTGCTGCGGTAGAGTATTTTAATGATGATCTAAAGATGTCTTTCTTTTTTATTAACTTTATAAGCATTTTGAAAACAAAAAAAACTAACAAGATTAGTATTTAGAGTGAAAAAATAGAAAAAAAGCAAAGGAAAAAGTGCAGAAGAAATCAAAGAAAAAAAAAGATTCAATAAGTGACTTGATTTTTTTTACAGCAGTTATAAGTATAAATATAAATCAGCCTCTTACTCTATGTTTTCAGCATTGTTTACATTTTCCTATAATCTATTGTTTTTATTCTAATCATCAAAACTATTATAACTTCATTTTTTTCGGGTCCCAGAAAACATTAATAAGGAATTTCCAATCGTCGTTAAACATACACAATGTCGGACAATGTCCAATCAGTAATCAATGGCCATCACAGCAAATTCCATTATCTTCACCATTCATTTCTCCATTGTAGGCAAAGATGCGAAATAGTCTCCATGGTCTGGTGATCCCAGAGCATATGCTAAACCTTGGAAAAGATTTGTTGTTCAGTCACTAAGTTGTGCCCATTTTTTTCTGATCCCATGGACCACAGCATGCCAGGCCTCCCTGTGCTTATTGTCTTCCAGAGTTTGCCCAAATTCATGTTGTGTCAATGACAAAATCTAGCCATCTCATCCTCTGCCATTCCTTTGTCCTTTTGCCTTCAATCTTTTCCCGCATTGGGACTGTGTCCTCTCATTAGATGGCCGAAGTACATCAACTTCAGATTTAGGCTAGGATAATAAGAATTACAAGAGTTTCCAACAATCTCTTGTTGGAAAAGATTGAAGAAGACGTCAAGATCGGCCGTTTGCTATAATTTGGATGTAGCTATGCATATTATGTGTTTATAAGGGACTTCAACTTAAAAGCAAGTGTGATATAAAGCAGGGATAGGAAATCTTCAGTATTTTGGACTACAGTTTCCATAAATTTTGTTCATTGGATTACTGAAATTCTAATCCAAAGCATCTGGAGAGAGAATTTTAAATGTGTATAATTTTTCAAACCATATTGGAGAACTTCTGCCTATTTTCTGTTGGTGAGGCCTCTCCCTGGTGTTTGAAGTAATTATGAGAGCTTAGTGACTTCCCACCAGAAGGTGTCATACGAGTATTATTTCAAACACATTTCTTTTCTATCACTTTTGATTCTGAAGGAGGAAAATAATTGTAACATCACTTAACTGGAATATAATTTTACACCCTCTACTTGAGATGCATGTGGGATTCTCACGGAAGATGGAAATTATTGGAGACCTTCCTTTTTAATAGGTTATGTTTTGTTTGCAAGATCTATGACAAACTTCCTTCACCAAGAATGAACAAGCCAGTCTGAAATTCAGTGAGCTGATACAAACTTTATGAAGGCAATAAACTGAAGCCAATGCTATAAATGTATTTGGAGGACATACACGCTATTGGATTAATATAGTGTAGTAAAAGTGTCGAGGTCTGGAGGACCAATTTATGCTGGTATAAAAAAACACACCAGCTTTAGACTTTTCCATAAAGATAAATATCATGTTTTGTTCGACAATCTGGTTTCTACAGCTAATTCTTTTCTTCATTACATGAGCAAAATCTAGAGAACTTGGGAGGGGAAAGACTTTTATTAAAAAAATAATTTGCTCTGATCAGATATTGGGGAATGCTATTTTTAGGGATGCCATTTCTTCATTTTTAACCCTATTGCCAAGTACACAAAATGCAATTTCTATTTGTATTCTTGGTCCTCCAAGATTCATTCTTTGGCATTCAGTGATTGATGAGCTAACATTCGTAAGAGTCCAACCAACATAATCGTATTGTCGAGAAACAACATGCTTGTAACAATGGCTGCTAGACCAGTTTCCCATTCCTGCTCTATTGACACGTCGACCTTATAAATACATGTTATTTTCAGCGCCATTTCTAGAACTGGTAAGATCCAGCTATATTACAGGAAGCCTGTCAGGGTTCCAAGTAACATACCCATACCCCTAGAATTATGATTGGTTGCTTAGTAACCATTCAAAGTGATGACCTACCTGAAAAAGGGGACTTATGACCTGGATAGGAAGTTCTGGCGGTTGGGCTCCCTCTTCAATTATGAGACTGAATTTTGTCCACTTCACATCATGGTCTCCCTTACAACTGTTTGCAGGATCCTGTGGTCACACAACCTCATTTTACAATGGTTTCGCTGAAAACCAGCACTTACTTCCATTTTTCAGACAGCAAACCACAACCGTCACCTAGAAGGATGTAAAATTGGATGGGTTGTGTGACTGACTTGTACTACAATTGTCATGACATCCAATGGTAATGGGCAAAACCTCTGTTATGGTTATATGCCAAGGATTAACTTACCTAACAAGTTATTAAAGGCATCTATTGGAGACCAGCCATCCCAGATGGGAGTAGGGCTCAAGCGAGGAATTGGCCTAGACTCATTATGTAAACACAAAAGGTTATCGCATCAGTATGAAGTAGTTTCTCTGAATGTGGGCAAATTCTGATATGCTGTATGTAAAATTAGGCAAATTTAAACTGCCCACTGTTAATCCACCACCAATCACAATATATTATTCTGTTTGTTGTATTTTTTACTATTATTGTTTTAATGCTTTTATTTGCTAGTCTTTGACCATATTAAAGATTGATTGATTGACACAAGAGGTCTAGGTCTGACATGCCACTCCCAAATGCCTTAGAGGATTTCCCAGATGAAAGTTGCCAGTCTTAGGAGATTCTTGTACTATAGGCAAAGAACAATAAAGTAGATAGCTTGAATTATACATGTATGGGTCTGATCCTGACACAAATACCCAAACTCTAAAAATTTGATTTTTTTAAGTGGCCAGGTTAATAATCACATATTTTCTTTCACATTCTCTTTTCTTTTTTTCTTTTTTTTTATATTGAAAAAGTTTTATTGAGTTTTACAATTTTTTCAGATAGGGATAGGGTAAGGTGTGATAAGGAAATATTTTGAGAACTTTCACGTCGAGATCATGGGCCCCTCCGGGGCTTCTTGACAAAACATAGATAATACATATTTCAATAGTACTACAAAGTGAAGAGAAGTGCATACATCATTGTAAATTCTATGCTAGCAATCATATACAAACATCCAAACAAAAGTTATACTATATTAAAGTCATTTTTTAGATCTAAGTCTCTTGGCAATTGTATCTTCTTGTTCTCCTCCCTGGCCCCCAGTGGGTGAGGCCGTGGCCCCCTCTGCTCCTCCATTTTTATCCTCCAGGATTGAGGAATATTTTTTAAGAAAGGCTTCCGCCTCAGCAACTGTTTTAATCCTTACTCTTCCTCCTTCCCAGAAGACCAACATCCCTTCTGGCATCACCCACTTGAACCAAATCCCCTGTTTAAACAATTTTTTAGATAAGAAGGAATACTTCCTCCTCACCTCTCTAATCTTTTTCGGGATCTGCTTCAAGATAGCGACTTCCTTTTGTTGGTAAATTAACGGACCCTCTCTCTGCGCCCTCAATATTCCCTCCCTAGTCGACCTTCTAACAAATTTAATGTGTATCTCTCTGGGTACTTCATTTATCCTGGCATATGCTACACATTCTCTTTTCTGATGCTATGGCATTTGATACATTTATATTCTACTTTTTTCCTGCCATTTGGGATAGCATCCCTCGCCTCTTATCTAGATATTAAAATATGATTTTTTAATATGTGTTAATCCCATTAAGGATGCCTCAACATGGAAAAGGGAAATGGGGCTATTGTGTGAATTCCACCTCTAAGGCTGCACAAGGAGTCCTTGGCTTATGACCATAACTGAGCCTATAATGTCTGTTGCTAGGTGAGACGTTAAGTGAGTTTTGCCCCATTTTACAACCGTTCTGGTCACGCTTGTTAAGTGAATCCCTGCAGATGTTAAATCAGTAACATGGTGGTTAAATGAATCTGGCTTCACCATTGACTTTGCTTGTCAGGAGGTCACAGAAGGTGATCACATGACCCCAGCACTGCAACCGCCATAAATATATGCCAGTTGCTAATTAGCCTTTTTTGATCATGTGACCATGGGAAGGATACAATGGTCCTAAAAAATGGTCATGACTCACCTTTTTCAGCACCATTGTAAATTTATATGGTCACTTAGCGAATTGTTGTGCACTACCTGTACATCTCCCCATTCCAATTATATAATTGTGAGTTAGAGAAGCTTTCAAATATGGATTTTAGTGTTCAATAGGCTTCTCTGGCAATTGAAACCAAGTCTCTATGGCAGCTTTTGTCAATAAGATACTAACAAGCAGGCATTCCGGTGTTTGTGGATCAGACTGGCAATGCAGCTTGCTTAGTTACATAAAGCAGTGTTTCTCAACCTTGGCGACTTTGAAGTCCACAGGACTTCAAAGTCGCCAAGGTTGAGAAACACTGACATAAAGGGCCTGCATATGATGAACTAGGAGCTGAGCTGGAATCTTGCTCTATTTCAAGTGTATTGAGACTTTGGGGGTCTGTTTGTTTATCAAATTTACATAGCCGCACATCTCACCAATGTGACAAATTGCAGTGTCCATTTTATGAACTATATTCTTAGCTACATAGTCCTTTGACCTGGTCTCCGAGTAGGCATGTATTATGGCCTATCCAGTTCATCTCTGTCAAGATTTTACAATGGACATGACAGTAAACATTCACTCTATATCCCATGTTAGGTAATGGCTGGAATTGTCAGACTTAATCTTCCTAGGGGTCTTTTTTTTAACTGCAGTTAAGAAAGAAACTATAAGAGAAGATCTTCTTTTTGCTAAGCAGAGGAACCAAAGCCTATACCAGTGATGGCTAACCTTTTTTGGCTCGCGTGCCAAAAGCGGGGGGAGAGCAGGGGGGGTCATGCATGGGCGTGCCATACCCATAATGCTACGTGTGCGACCCCCTGCTTTTGGCACACTTTTTTCACCCTGCCCAGGCTCCAGAGGCTTTCTAGGAGCCTGGGGCGGGTAAAAACAGCCTCCCCTCCCCACCTCCAGAGGCTTCAGGAGCTTCCCTGAAGCCTCCAGAGGGTGAAAAAAGGCCTCAAAAGAAGGCCTAAATCAGCTGGCCAGCGCACACAAGCGTGCTGGAGCTGACTGGGCAATGCCTTGCTTGCCCTAAGAAATGGTTCCGTGTGCCACCTGTGGCACCCGTGCCATAGGTTCGCCGTCACGGGCCTATACAAAGCAGTCCTTTCTTGGTGACCACAATTGTGACTGGCAACTTTACTGCTAAGCACTGTAGTTGCTAAATGGAAACATCAGACGACTGTGATAGGTTTACGACAGGGGTGACAAACTCAATTTCATTGAGGCCCGCATCAGGGTTGTTTTTGACCTCGAGGGGCCAGGGTGGGCGTGGCCAAGTCACTCATGTGATCAAATGCCACTTTTGCTAGTAGTTTGTTTTGCAGGGACTCTGCTGTGTGCAGCCCTCCCAGGCTTCTTTTTCGCTGGTAGAGCGCTGCAGTAGGCCATCACGGTTGAAAATGGAGCTTGGGATGGTTGCATGGGCCTCCCGAGCTCTGTTTTCGCTGGGAGAGGCACCACGGGCTGGTCCTTTACTGTTTACTTCCACCTTCTCCATTAACTCTGCTGACAAAAGCTGGTTGAAAATCCCACAAACGGCAGTCATAACCAAGGGATGGTGCAGTGGCCGTAAATGTGAAGACTGGCTGCAAAGTAAAATTAAATAAACAAAATTCAGGTAGTTCTCAACTGACAACAGTTCATTTAGTAACTGATGCTATAATAGCACTGAAAAAAGTGATTTGTGACCATTTTCCCACACTTACAGCATCCCTATGGTTATGTGATCAAAATTTGGACACTTGGTAACTAGCATGTATGACGACTGTAGTGCCCCAGGGTCATGTGATCACCTTTTGTGAACTTTGGACAAACAGACTCAATGGGGAAGCCAGATTCACTGAATAAGCGTGTTACTAACTTAACAATTGCAGTGATTCACTTAACAACTGTGGCAAGGAAGGTCAGAAAATGGGCAATTTGGGGTTCAATTGTGTCATATGTCTAGGATTAATTGTTGTGGGGAGGGGTTCACCACTGTTTGAACAATCACTTCATGAGGCAATCAGTAAACAAGGACTCCCTGTATATATATATGTCTGCTCAGCTGAGTTATGTCAAAAATCCAAAATCACTCAGTGAATTCCAGTGGCTGAGGTTGGACTTCAACCCTGATCCTCCTACTGCAACAGTTAATTACTACATCATACTAGAGCTAACTAGACACCTTCAAGAAGCCTGTAAAGTGCTGATATTGTTCAGTCCCTGGCATTCATAATCCACGGTCTGTGAACATTTTGTTTAATTATCGGGAGTAACAATAGGTAGAAGTCTCATCATGAATATGCTTCATTGTTTGGAAAATCATCAAAGTATGTAGCCATTGCTATATGTATATTAAACAATAGCCCCTTTAAAATACTCTCTAGATCAGGGGTCCCCAACCTTTTTTGCACCAGGGACCGGTTTCATTTTAAAGAAAGTTTTGCGGACCGGCTGAGTGGCTCAGCAGTCATGTGACTGGGTGGGCATGACCAACTTGGAAAATGTGAAACTCACTTAACAATGGTCTTGGTTAACAACCAAACTTTTGGGCTCAATTGTGGTCATAAGTTCTTTCTTTCTTTCTTTCTTTCTTTCTTTCTTTCTTTCTTTCTTTCTTTCTTTCTTTCTTTCTTCTTTCTTTCTTTCTCTCTTTCTCTTTCTTTCTTTCTTTCCCTCTGTCTCTCTTTATTTCTTTTTATTTCTTTCTCTTTCTTTATCTTTCTTTCCCTCTTTCTCTTTCTTTCCCTTTCTTTCTTTCTCTCTCTTTCTCTCTCTCCTTCTGTCTCTTTTTCTTTCTCTCTCTCTCTCTCTCTTTTCTTTCTCTCTTTTTCTCTTTCCTTCTCTCCTTCTCTCTCTCTCTTTATTTCTCTTTCTCTCTTTCTTTCCCTCTTTCTCTTTCTTTCTCTCTTTCTCTTTCTCTCTTTCTGTCTCTTTCTGTCTCTTTCTTTCTCTCTCTCTCTCTCTTTCTCTCTCTTTTTTCTTTCTCCCTCTTTTTCTCTTTCTTTCCCTCTATCTCTCTTTATTTCTCTCTCTTTATTTCTCTTTCTCTCTCTCTTTCTTTCCCTCTTTCTCTTTCTTTCTTTCTCTCTCCCACTTTCCTTTCTGACTTTCTTTCTCTCTTTCTCTCTGTCTGTCTTTCTTTCTCTTTCTTTCTCTCTCTCCCAGGAGTCCCACCGTCGACGAGGGTGGAGGACGAGCCGCACTCCAATGGCGCGAACAGCCATGCCTGCGCTCTCCCACGTGCTCTGCCCAGGGGGCTGCCCCCTCCTCCCTCCTCCTCCTCTCCGGCCCTGCTCCTACCAAGCCACGGACCGGCACTGGTCCGTGGCCCGGGGGTTGGGGACCCCTGCTCTAGATGAAATGCCAATCCCAATTGTTTTCTTGGGATTACTATAGAACATTTTTTTCTCCTCCTTATGGAGGGTTTTTTTAAATTGCTTTGCCCAGCCTATAGCTCTAACATTTCCTAGTGGTCTCCCATCCCAGTATTAATGGAACCCAACTCTGTTTAATTTTTCAAGATCAGCCAGCGTATTCAGTGACAAGAAACAATTCCTTTCTTCTCTCTTGATTCATCTGACACTTCTACTAGTTCTAGGACCATGAGCAGAAAGGGAAATGTCTAACCTGGGTGCTATTCTATCCATCTCAATCATGTTCCTTTCTACAAACGCTTTTTTTTTTTTAAACTAAGCTAAACGGGTTCAGCAGTGAAACTTTACCTTGAAGTTACTCAAATTGGCCATTCATTGTATTTTAAAAGGAGGGCAGGTGAAATAATGTGCTTGGGATTTTCTCTGGTCTATCTACCGACTTTTAAATGCATGCAGCGTTTCTCCTTTCTATCCTTTCTTTCCAGCCTCTTTACTGCACTCTGTAGCTTTTTGGGGGTGGGGGGGAATGCAAATAGCTTGGAGGCAGGCGCCTACCTCTCTGACTGTGGAAGCTGCACCCTGCGAGTGGTCACTTCCTCGCAGATTTCAGGGATCTGAGTTTATTAGAGTCAAGCTCTTAATGACACGTCGGGCCTGATCCTTCCGTGGGGACCCTAAATAATTTCCATCTTCAGGGAGCGGCCGGCCAGTCTTTACCTTAACCCCGTCAGGGAGACTCCTAACACCATCAGCATTCGCGCTTGAGCATAGTACCTCTTAGGTATTCGCTCTAAGTCAAGTTGGAGCATTGCGCAAGGACAGTGCAAGTAGCTCGCTTCTGCTTCGGCTTCTCCGTCTCCCTCCCCATATACTAATCAGCGTCGGGTTACAGGAGCCCGGGGAATTGGCAACTGGCAGAAACGGGCAGCTCGGCTTCCCCTATCAGCGCGGAGAGCCCGCGCAGCCTCCCAATTCATTGGGTCAAGGGAGACCTTTGCGCCCACCTCCTTCAAAGCATCACCACGTGGTCCTCCCTTAGCAACGCGAAGACCTGCGTTGATGCAGGAGGCTGGAGGGGGGGGGGTGGATGGGTGGGGGCGAGGTGAGATGCGGTGCGGTGCGGGTTCCCCCCCTCCAGGGTATCAGTTGAGTGCGGGCTCTGGCTGGCGCGGGGCGAGGCGAGGCGAGGCAGCGCAGCCTCCAGGCGCTGAATGAAGGTTGTCATTTAAAAAAGCATCCAGCCTGTTAGCGCCCCAAAGCTGCCCTTTGGGTTTCCAGTGCATCCTCCCCACACCAAAAAGAGCTATTCTGTAAGCATGAATCATCCCCATTCTCGGTAAGTGTGAAGCTTCCAAATACCGGAAAATGGGTGGATGGGATGAGGGTGGATGGGATGAGATCAAAATCATCTCTTTGGATTGCTGTCAGCCTATCTTGTCTCCTGAGCTGCTGGGTTATGAATTCATTTTCCGAAAGGGGGGGAAAAAAACCTCACCCTTTTTTCTGTCTGTGCCTCAGTGATCAGAAGCCTTTTCTCCCCAGTTACTGAAATGCCATTTCTTTACAAAGTGAACAGGCTGTGGATGACACAGGTCACTTCAACAGTTTGAGTTGTAGGTGCCCCCCCCTCCCCCAATCCCAGATTAAGGAGATGCTGTTTAGCGTATGATGTTTGGGACAGCATAGGGTTTTGACTAGGCTGAAGCTCATCCATCTTCTTCAGGCATGATGGAGTGGCAGGGAGCATGGAGAAATAATTTTAATTTGCAAAAATTACATCTCAGAATGAAATGGTTACATTCTTTATTTTGGACAACCGGTTGGAATATAGATTTGGCAGCTCCTGCTAGTTCGTCAATGGAGTCTTTCAAGCAAGGAGAGAAAAAATCTAATCTAAATCCCCTTGCTCTGATGAAGTTTTCGTTTGTTTAATGAACCATAGTAAGCATTTTTTTTTTAAAGAAAGTAGGTGAACAGCTCAAGAGCTGGTCCTATTGCAAAACTTGTCCTGTTGTAGTTAATGCAATCCCTTCTATTTCTTACCTTTCTGAAGGGGAAAAACAAATGAAATGAAATTAATACAAAACCTAAAGGCAGCCAACTTAAATTATTGTAAGTTTTTATGCATTGGAAAGTTAATAACCTTGATGTTGAATGTTCACAGTAACGCTGAAAGTTTTCTAATTAATTCTTGAGGGATTGCAAAATCAAATTTTAAGGAAATATGAAGCAACTTTAATACATTCGCAACCAACCAAGTGCTGATGGCTAGAGTCTGAATTTCATCATGAAAAAAGTGGGTGTGTATGTCCACCTCTGTGTCCTAGGAGTTAAATCAAATATCCCACTGAAAAATAATAGCAAGATCCACATAGTGCACTAAATCAAAATTGCATTTATTTAGATTTATCAATCCCTAGTTTTCAAGCCATTTATATTATAACACTAGATATGGATCAGTCATAAACTGCCATTCTCAGTGCATGTATACACAAATATACAAAGGAAGAGTAAAACATTTGTGTTTTCATGAATGGAAAAAAAATTAGCTTAAGATCTGTCATTTTTCTGTACAATCTTATCTCTTTCAGACTGCAACAGAGGAACGATTAAAAAAAATACTTCCTCATATAAAAAATACATCCATGCATAAAAATAATGCATCATGTGTCAGGACTGATGCAGCAAGAAGCAATAATCGCAACAGGACAAAATTGTCCTTCTATGTAATTATTACTAAACGTAAATAATCCTTACATTGTGTATATCAGTCTTGCTTAATAAGATGGATATCCCCAGGAATCTGAATTACAGTTCTCAATCAGAATGGCCATAAGCCACAGTGACTAGGAATGATAGAAATTGTAGTCCCAATATACTAGGCCAGGGGTCTCCAACCTTTGCAACTTTAAGTCTGAAGGACTTCAGCTCCCAGAATTCTCCAGCCAGCAAAGGGGAAGTGTCCTCCTGCTGTGGCTTTCTTTGCTGTTGACTTTGTCGGGGATTGCTTGTTATGCCCTTAAAGGAGCATAGTGATCAAACCAATATTTGCTGTTTGTTTCTGATATGATATGCTGCTAGAACTCATTCATTAGGAATTATAATTTGTTATTGACTTCTTCTCACATTATTGTATATGGTCAGAAATTAGTTGTTAGGAACTAATTCTAGCTTATTGTAGCCTGGATACTGGTTGGCATTACTGCAGAGTTTGTTATCTCGCTTCTGTGTCTCGCTTCTGTTCTTAGCTTCAAAGCTAGGCACATCCTTGAAAATATAGAAGAAACCATTACCCAGGAATATCAGACCCCATAGATAAAGGAACCAGAGTAGGGAATTTCCTGCCTCATAAATTCTGAATCCTGAAATTATTGGGCTGAATATACAACTTGGCCAGGAAGGGAAACCGCCCCTACACAAGGCTATAGGAATGCTCCATAGATAAGGTGGACAAAGACAGGAGACTGAACAAAGTAAGCTTTAAAGACCACATTGGTAACAAACCTTTGTGGATTGGGTAAACTTTGTTTCTAACAGGGTAAAATGTATTACCCAGGAGCTGGGTATGTCTAGTTTGATGAAGAGAAGGACCAGGGGAGACATGATAGCAGTGTTCCGATATCTCAGAGGGTGCCACAAAGAAGAGGGAGCCAAACTATTCTCCAAGGCACCTGGGGGCAGGACAAGAAGTAATGGGTGGAAACTAATCGCAACTTAGAACTAAGGAGAAATTTCCTGACAGTTAGAACAATTAACCTCTGGAACAGCTTGCCTCCAGAAGTTGTGAATGCCCCAACCCTGGAAGTCTTTAAAAAGATGTTAGATAGCCATTTGTCTGAAATGGTATAAGGTTCCTGCCCACGCAGGGGGTTGGACTAGAAGACCTACAAGGTCCCTTCCAACTCTGCTATTGTATTGTATATAATACTCTGAGCCACTTTTGCAAGGGTGTGGCTACTCCTTACATGCATTTTGTCTTTATGTTCTGGATATAGTATTCACCCAGTCTTTTTACATTGGCCATAAATAAAAAAACTATTACTTTTTGCATGCCTCGTCTCCAGTCTCAGTCCTTTGGCATCTCAGTGGCTCGGGGAAACTTCTGGGACCTTACAACCTTGTAGGAGAGTTTCTGTAGGCTATCTTGGTTTTTCCTCTCGTTATCGTGATCGCCTCCAGCCATTGTTTTCTCCGTCCACTGGCCCTTTCCCCTTCTCAGATCATCCTTCTAGCATTTCAATTTCCTTCTCACTGCAAGATCTCCTGACTGTAACCACAGCAATATTTGTTCAGTGCCTTCTCATTAATTTCTCTATGCCTCCTTTTCCTTGTTCCTTCTTCCTTCACACCTGTCTCCCAACTACGCTTCTCTACCAGTTCTTACCGTTGTCCTATTTATAATTGCCAACTTTCTTTAATCACCAAATGTCTATGTTCTTGCCCTTTTAACTTCTCCATCTTCCAGGATCTTTTCCAGCCTACCTTGAAAGTTAGTTCAGATTAACTAATTAGCACCTCTGTCACGGTGACTTTTTATTTTAGGCAGAGTAATAGCTTCACAGAGGTTGCATTGCAAATACCCTGTCATTTTTGTCTCTGGAAGATAATATATTCATCAACATCCTGGTGCCCTTTCTCTATGTTAGAAATTTCATATCTGAAAGAACTATAAAAAAACCCATTTGCAAATGGAACATGGACATTTCAAAAGCATTTTTAAAAAATAGGACATAAAGACTTCAAGTTGTCGAGGGAAGGTATTTTTGATGTTTTTACAAACAGAGACTGCAAACAAAACTGATCCTAAACTCATGAACCTGCCTTATGAATGCAGGTAGCCCTTGAGTTATGTTTAGTAACTGGTCAAAGTTAGAACGGATCCCCAAAACTCTTTTTTTTTTTTATATTGAAAAAGTTTTATTGGTTTTACATTTTTTCTATAGGGTGGGGTAAGGGATACAAAGAAATTTTGAGAGCATTCTCGTCAAAGTCGTCGGCCCTTCCGGGACTTCAAAATAAATCGTTAACAAAAAACATTTTTCATAACCCTACAAAGTGAGAGCAAGTACATATTTCTAAGTTCTCAGTTCTATGCTGTCAGTCATTTACAAAAATCCAGATACACATAAAATGCAATATTACTCAAAAAATCAAAGCAAAGTTATTTTTTAGATCTAAGTCTCTTGGCAATTGTATCTTCAACCTCTTCCCCCAGGCCCCCAGCGGGCGGGGCCGTGGCCCCCCCTGCCCCCCCTGGATCTTCCCCCAGGACAGAGGAATGTTTTTTAAGAAAGGCTTCCGCCTCGGCAACTGTTTTAATCCTCACTCTTCCTCCTTCCCAGAACACCAGCATCCCTCCGGGGGTCACCCACTTGAACCAGATTTCATGATCAAACAATTTTTTAGACAAGAAGGAAAATTTCCTTCTTGCTTCTCTAATCTTTCTTGGGATCTGCTTCAAGATAGCAACCTCCTTTTGTTGGTAAATTAACGGACTTCCTCTCTGCACTTTCAGGATTTCCTCTCTGGTTGACCTTCTAACAAATTTAACATGTATCTCTCTGGGTACTTCATTTATCCTGGCATATGCTGAGTTTATTCTGTAGACTAGGTCAATGTCCCCCCTGATCTCATCCTTAGGTTTATGTAAATAGTTTGCTATAATTGTGCTCATGAGATCAGGGAGGAATTCACCAGATTCCTCAGAAACGTTCTGAAACCTCAAAAAATATGTCATCCTTTCCATGTCAATCCTAGACACATGCCCATTTATTTCCACAACCTCATTAGTGACATTTTTAATCTCTCCCTTAGCCCCCGCCAGCCCCCCTTCCAGTTCTTCATTCTTCTGTGTGTTTTCCAGCACTTGTTTCCTTGTGTCCAATAGCTCCTTCTTAAAGCTGATGTTTTCTGCCCTCTGGGCCTTAATTTCTTGTACCAAAGTTTGTATAACCGATTCAAGAGAAGCCATCCTTAGTTCTAAGCTTGCCAGTGCTGATTCTTGTGCCATGATTAGCTGTTAAAATCAGTGCCACTAAAATGGCGATTTTTGGGTGGGGCTGTTGAGACGAGTCAGGAGCCAAAATTTCAATCAGGGTTGTAAAGTTCAAAAACCAAGGGAGAGACAATTTTCCAGCTCAATAAGTATAATAACGAAGGTATTCCAGAAAAGAAATCACAAATCCAAAAAAAAAAATTTCTTCATTAATAACCAGAGGGAGTCCAAATCGCAAAGAGACGCTGGGAATTTTCCATAAGTAAAATAGTCAGACAGGGACAAAGAGAAGCCATCTTCCACCGCCCAAGCTCAGAGCCCGAAGGAGAGAGTGGTATAAGAAATTGTTTCAGCCAGACCTAGAAACTCTGTTGCAAGACAAACCGCAGATCACTTTCCCTTGTTGCAAACACTCCAGATTAAAGATATCCGCTTCCTCGCAGCGAGGAGCCATTTTCAAGTGCCGCTTTAAATCCGAGGGTTTTTTTTACAAACAAACACCCCCCTCCAAGTCCTTTCAGCCAGGCTGACAGCAGAAAAAAAAGTTTTAAGTCACTCACTCTCCCCCTTGCAGCCGAAGCCCCGGGAAACCTTCCGACTCAGCCGATCAGCTCTCTCCATGTTCACAAATGGTGCCGTCTGCCTTAGGCGAAGGGAAAACCCCCCGCAGCATGTCCTCTTCCACCTAAGCCGAAGACAAGGGTCGCGTCCCCACTGCCGTGGGGGGGAGCTTCCCAGGCAAGCCGGCTTTACGGGAGACCCCCAAACGGGGCGTCTCGCCCCCGCGGGGGGCAGGAAAAGCAACAAAACGGCGAGCGAGTGCTAGGCTCGCCCGTCACCGCTGGAGCCGGAACCGGAAGCCGGATCCCCAAAACTCTTTATGACCCTGTTGTGAAGTTACAACAACCAGGCCTCCCTCTCAGTTACATAATTGCATTTTGGGTGCTCTGATCTGCCACTCATTTATGACTGTTTGCAGCATTCCATGATCACAGGACTGATGTTTTATTTATTTTATTTCATTATTTTATTAAATTTATACCCCGCCCTTCTCCTTGCAAGGACCCAGGGCGGCTTATGATGTTTTTTCCCCTCCCCAGAAACTGGCATTAAGTTCAGGTTTTTTCTTCCTACATGAAATGTTTTATTGACTGGAATACGTGCCATTTCAATTGTCAGTGATCCTGAGCAGCTTCCTTGGCCTTATGTTATAAAATAAGATTAGAAACCATACCATTGTACCTTATTCACAGTATCGCCATATTATTTGTTGATGCATATTTTTTTTCTATTTCATCTGTTATATCCAATTGATTCCTCTACCTTCTTATTCTGATAAATATTCATGGAAAATGATCAAATTTAGAAAGCACAAATAGAAAACAAACAACACCCCCACACACACAATTCAAATTAACCTTCATTCTAAAAATCTTTAATTATTAAGATCCTGGCTAAAAAGACATGGCTTTTTCTAATTACTTCGTGGGAGCCAAACACCACGACGGGTTTCACCGAGCCACGCAGAACTGAAAGTGAGCCAGATCACAAGAATTCTAAAAGCTATCTATCTCAAATTAAGGACTCTGGGCAGCTACAGAAGACTCCCCCACAAGCAATAAGAACTTAAAAAACATAACAGCAACAACAACAACAGCAGCAGCAACAACAACAACGGAAGCACTTGCTGTCATTCGAAAACCAGCCTATGGAAACAAAGTTCTTTTGCATTTTTATTTTTCTTGCCCCCCAATTTTGCATATGTTGGCCTTTTTCCAATTGCTTTTTAGTTTTGCTGTGGTCATATTTGTTTTTCACTAACTGTGCAAGAACTAAACACACCCAGCTTTGAGTGCATTCCATTACACAAGGGAGGACCTTTTAATTCATATCACAAAGACCAGCCTTTTCCTAACAGAGGCATCTCCAAAGAGACCTGTCCTGTAGATCTTAAGAAGGTTGTAATGAGAGAGGCTGGCATTAAACCCTTTAAATGAATGCAAGAGCAAGATTTTTAATTGTGCCCTGTTAGCAATCAGCCCTATGCAATTTTTGTGGCTTTCACCTACTTCTCTCATTTTTGACCCATTGCTATTTCTGGACAGGTTTTTTTCTCTCTCTCTACATGAAATATTTTATTTACTATTTTTATATGCCATTTCAATTGTCAGCTATTTTGAGCAGCTTCCTTGGACTATGTCATAAAATAAGATTAAAAATTGTACTCTTGTATTTTACTCATAATCTTAGGCCAGGAACATTAGACACAGTTTAAAATGCGTAACAGAAGACAAAATGATTCATGACCTGTGTTTTTCAAGAAGAAGGATAATGGCTGAAAAGGGAGGTATTAACTGAAGCTTTTTGAGAATAGCCTAACCCAGGAGTACCAAACTCAAGGCCGGGGGCTGGATCCGGCCTTCAATGTGCTTAGATCTGGCCCACGGGGCCATCCTAAAAACAGTAAAGGACTAACCCGCGGTCGGTGCCTCTGCCAGCGAAAACAGAGCTCAGGGGGGAGATGTTGCAAGAGGCCGTCGCAGCTGAAAATGGGGCTCTGGAGACCATTTTCACTGGCAGATCGCTTGGGCCACTGCAGACACCCCCGACATGTCAGGTTGGCCACACCCACCCTGGCCTCGACTACCCTGGCCCCCAAGGTCAAACACAATCCTGATGCAACCTTCAATGAAATTGAGTTTGACACCCCTGGCCTTACCTAACGGCATAGTTTTGCAAGCCGTTGACTTATTTTTTTATACCAATCAGCTGCTGGTAAAAATATTTTTTTTTAATCAAAAAGAAAAATCAATAGATAAAAGTGTATTATCACCTAAGATCAGCCATTTGCTAGCTCATGGGATTTTTCAAAATGCTTCTTTCATTAGTGACTTTTGATTTTGATTTTTCCCTTTTAGTCCTAATATATGTAAGCATATTTGGTTGCTTACAATGTGAAAGATTCAGGGTCAGAAGTGTACCTGCTAAATGTCCTTGAAAGATTTGTTTAGGTGATTAATTTTGTAACTAAAAAAATTAGTCGAAAAGAGCCCCTTGTAATTAATATAGGGTCCTCCATAATCGACCATGGTTACAATAAATATGGGAGTGTTGGAACTTGGAACTCATACAGCAGAAGACACGTCAATACAGATACCATATATGAGAGGAATGTAGTTTAATCAGCACATTGCACAGGTACATGGGTAGACTGATGGGTATTAAGCAATTTTAGAGATCTATATATCTCTGGGGTCATGTACTTTGGATGTTTAATATTGTCAAGTGACCGCTGTGGAGTTCTGCAACCCTTTTTCAAACACTGGTTGTAACACTTCATGCCACCTTTTAAAATTGAAGACTGTGTAAGTTAATTAATCTCAGTGCCCACCCTTTTCCAAAGAAAGAAAAATATATCCTACAGATGAGCAATTACTATTTCTGTTGCTTCCACTGAGTCGTGTTGTCCATGCAATCACTTGGTACGTATCCTAAAGAAGAGTGTCTTCTAGCTACAGTGAGACAATTTTTATTTTTTTTTGGAAAAAAAGTTTTATTGGGTTTTATAATTTTTTACAAATAGGGTAAAGGGTAAGGTGTGTAAAAGATATTGTGAGAACTTTCACGTCGAAGTTGTTGACCCCTTCCAAGGCTTCATAACAAAATATAGATAATACATTAAATTTTCATTTGTGCTACAAAGTGGAGAGAAATGCAAATATAACATCATAAAAGCTATGCTAGCAATCATGTATAAACATCCAAACAAAAGTGATATTGTACTAAAATAAAGTCACTTTTGAGATCTAAGTCTTTTGGCAATTGTATCTTCTTCTCCCTGGCCCCCAGTGGGCGGGGCCTCGGCACCCTCTGCTCCCCCATTTTCGTCCTCCAGGATTGAGGAATGTTTTTTAAGAAAGGCGTCTGCCTCTGCAACTGTTTTAATTCGTACTCTTCCTCCCTCCCAGAACACCAACATTCCCTCTGGCATTACCCACTTGAACCAGACCCCCTGTTTAAATAATCTTTTAGATAAGAAGGAATATTTCCGTCTTATCTCTCTAATCTTCTTCGGGACCTGCTTCAAGATGGCAACCTCTTTCTGTTGATAAATTAAAGGACTATCTCTTTGCGCCCTCAAGATCCTTTCCCTTGTCGACCTTCTTACAAATTTAATATGTATCTCTCTGGGTACTTCATTTATCCTGGCATATGCTGAGTTTATTCTATATATCAAATCAATGTCCCCCCTAATCTCATCCTTAGGCTTGTGTACATAATCTGCTAAAATTGTCCACATTAAATCAGTTAAATCTTCACCACTCTCCTCAGGAACATTCTGAAATCTTAAAAAATATGACATCCTTTCAAAATCCATCCTAGACATATGACCAGTTAAATCCCCTATTTCATTAATACTTTTAAGCTCTCCCCTTGTCCCAACCAACCCCACCTCCAGCCCATCAATCTTTTGTGTGTTTTCCATTAATTTCTTCTGCGTCTCCAAAAGTTCTAATTTAGAACTGACATGATCCTTCCTCATTTCTTTAATTTCTTTCACCAAGGTCTGAAGAGTTTCTTCCATAGCTGTTAATCTAGCATCTGTATCAGGTTTTTCAGGTAATATTGAGGTGATTTTAGGTTGATGTGTCTGCTTTTTTGAAGCCATGATGAAAGAGTTAAGTCTGTGTCAGTAAAATGGCATCTGCTGAAGAGGAGTTAGTGAGACAGGGTATGAGCAAATTCCAATAAACAAAGTCACAGTTTGGTCTAATTTGAGTCCAGAGAGAAACCAATTTCTTCAAGCAATCAAAGAAAAAGAAGAAGAAGAAGGAAGCACTTCAGGGAAAGGTCCAATTAATCATTTAGATGCAATCATTAATAAAAAGAGAAAGTCCCGAGCACAAAGGAATGTCGGTAATTTTCCATGAAAAGTATATCTATTCCATCTAGCCGGCCTAGCGTAACCTCCATTACTGAATATTAGACAGTTTAAACTTGGGATTTTTAATTCGGTTTTTAGCGCAGGGTTTATTTATTAGAATAAGTTTTTTAAATTTTATATATTTTATATATTTTGTATGTATTTTAACATCCCTGTGCGCCGCCCTGGGTCCATTTGGAGAAGGGCGGGGTATAAATTTAATAAAATAAAATAAAATAAATAAATAAATATCTCCTGAGAACAAAGGAACGGCATCTTCCCCTGCCCATCTGGAAGCCACCGGGAATCCACAAGTAAAAATTGTTTCTTTGTTGCCAGACTTCGATTCTAAGTATCCAACAATCATTCCGGAAAGACTTTCACTATCTTTTAAATAAATTCGGATGGTGATTTCTCCACTTCCTCAAGCCTGAGGAGCATTTTTAAATCGCCACTTTTTTTCCATTCCGAGGGAGGGTTTCACAAACTCCCCCCTCCATTTTCTTTGAAAACAAAGTTGCAAGCAATAAAATAAGTTCACTCACAATCCACTCTGCAGCCTAGAGTCTCGGCGTTGCCTCCAACTCCAGCGACTCAGCCCAAGAACAATCAAATGTTCCGGTCCTCCATTGGCAAAGGGAACCAAGCCCCCCACAGCATGTTCTTCTACTCCTGGGTTGAGGACAAGGACCCCCCCCCCGACCACCATCAGGATAGGGAAATCCCAGCGAGCCGACCGTATGGCAGGAGTCCTTTAAAAGGAACTCCCTGCCCCGTTAGGGGCCGTAAAAGAAACAAAACGGCGGAAGAGTCCCAGGACTCGACCATCGCCTCCGGGAAACCGGAAGGAACTCGCAGTGAGACAATGTTGAGTAGCTAAGGTGAGTTTATGTGTTTTTAAACAGGGCAACCTGGTCTACCCAATTATGGGACAGAGCATACTGTTTCCTCTTTAAATGTATAAAGTGTATAAAACATACATTTAACACAAAAATAAGGTTAGTTTATATTTTTAAAATACATGTTTAAAAGCCTTCTTTTGTTAGTTGCCCCAAAGTATAAGGCCACACTTTCTCATTATTCATAATACACATGCCTGAATTATCTAACCAAGCTGAATGGTAGAAATCTCATAGTCGGAAAATGGTAGGATTTCTTCCCATAGAGCAGGAATGTCAAACTCGATTTCATTTGAGGGCTGCATCTGGGTTGGGTTTGACCTCGCAGGGCCAGGATGGGCATGGCCAGCTTGATGTTACTTGTGTCAGGGGTACCTGTGGTGGCCTGAACGTTCTGTCAATGAAAATGGGCTCCCGAGCTCCGTTTTCGATTGCGGTGACTTGCTGAAACTCTCTGCCAGAGAAAATGGTGCTTGGGAGAGCGGCCCTCCCAAGCTCCATTTTTGCTGACAGAAGGACCATCGGGCAGTCCTTTGCTGTTTCCAGAACAGCACTGTGGACCAGATCTAAGGATCCCATGGATCGGATCGGCTCCCGGGCCTTGAGTTTGACACCCCTGCCATAGAGGATAGATAAACTCTGGATTCACTTCCATTTGATGAAGCGAAGGGCATCATGTCTGACAGCTTTTAATTGTGTAGACAGACTATTTAAAGGGTGAAACTATGGCTTCTAATCATATTGATGTCACGCTGCCTTCAGAGTCAAACAGCCTGGCCTTGAACTATAATAATTAAGAAGACCATTTTTTCCCCTTTGGTAGGCAGATTGAATTGAAAGGTGCTTTTGACTTGGACTAGCATGTTTCTTCATAGTAAATTTCTTCACGTTTCCTCACCTCACATAAAGATGTTTTCATTCACTTATATCCTCAGGTATGATCAGCAAGATTGTGGTAAACAAGTAATGTTCCATTCGTGGTCAGGAGCACGTAACTAGGAAGAGGGTTGCTGGCTTCTGTTCTTTCCAGCAGTGTAAACATTATACCTGTACAATAGTTTGCTATTAGCATTTATAAAAGAAAGCCTAGCCTAGGTTTTCAATAATTTGTGCATATTTGAGTGAAAGGTATACAATTCATTACGTTGGTGGAAACTATATCTACGCAGGCAGCAAATGATGTCATATTATCTGCCATTGTATTGGAATTCCTGAATGGCAGAAAAGCTAATTTGGTTTGAGGAGTTAAACTCTCCTATGAACTGTGCTACCTCACTACTTTATTTTTGAAAAAAAGGGAGTGAATGCCAGGTCTGATTAGATCACCAAAGCTTATTAATTTAATAATAATAATAATTTATTACATTTATAAACCGCCCCCTCTCCCCAAAGGGACTCGGGGCGATGTATAGGAAAATTAAAAAACTATCTAAAAACATTTTATTTATTTATTTATTTTATTAAATTTATATCCCGCCCTTCTCCTTGTTAGGACCCAGGGCGGCGACATACAATACACACAAATTAAAAGCGAATTAAACTACCCTGTACTAAAATTTAAAAACCATTAAAATTACCACCCATTAAAACCCAATAAACAATTTGAGAAAACAGACTGGGGCGAGAAGCGTAAATTAGGCCAAGGCGGCCTGATGAAACAAATAGGTTTTTACTTTTTGGCGGAAGGCACGGAGGTCCGTAGTCATTCTAATATCCGGGGAAAGGTCGTTCCAGAGGGTCGGGCCCATCACAGAGAAGGCCCTTCCCCTGGGCGTCGCCCGCTGGCATTGCCTGGTGGACGGCACCCGGAGAAGTCCCTCTCTGTGTGATCCACCAAAGCTAGAAGTTTTGTGTTGCAGATGAGTTAGGTCAGTAGATCTTTGTACATGTCTGGTTTTTCTCTTGGATTTTATTGACATTTTGGTTATCTCGAAAAGATAACGAAGTATTAACTCTGATGGCTTCTAGGGGGGAAAATAATTTTAGGTGGCTTCAAAGAACCAAAACCAAACTGTCAATGGCAGTTTTTCCATGATTAATTTAAAAATGAAACACTTCTGTGGGGAGGTGGAGATGTGCAAATATGTTGAGCAGCAGGCTCACAGGAGTACTGTAAATGGCTAGTTTGTTTTTCATAATCCTGAAGAATCTGCAGCCTCAGATTAGCTTGGAATTATTTTCATGATCTTTTTTTATTTTTTATTTTCCATATCTCCATTCAGTTTGTACTTGCAGTATATCAACAGCCAGGATTATTTTCATTTTCTTTCATGCTCAAAGATAACTTATGGTCTTCACCAACCATAAGGCCACTGACTCCTGTGCCCTCATTTTTCTGAAGTGCATTATTACTTTCCAGTATAAATATCCAGGGCCTGGCCTTGCTTCTTTCCAAGAATCAAACATGAACAAGCTTGTGGTTAGACAGCAACAAGATCAGTCTTTTACTTAGTTTCCAAGACTGTTCCTCATTATGCTTTCAGAACAGCATTACTGCTCTGCTGTAATGCCTAGTTGAAACTCCCAGAATTCCCAGTTTAGTTTACCAAAATCTTTTCCCACAAATCCATAATATATCCTTTGACTCTCTGATTCTCCTCCTTTTAACTCTATACAGGTTGTTCACTCTCTAGGTGAACTGCTGCTCAGTGGTAACAAGTCAAACAAGAAATTTAGGGGATTATGAGAACTATTTTCACAGTGCCTTTTTAGAAGATACGTATCTTCTTAAAAAACAAAGCAAAATAGTTTTCTATTTCAGCAACGCTTCCTTCCAGTCTTTCTTTGACAAACACTAATGTCTCCATTTTCCTCTTTCTCTAAAACTCTGAATTAGGATGATTAAAACTACAGGAGTTAGTACACCAAAGAAGCAATTTCTGTGTTTTGTAACGAGTCTTTTCAATGTAAAGAATGAAACCTTGAGTGCTTGTTTGTCTTATTCTTTTTTTTTTTATTTAGAGTAGCTAATGTGGAATCACAGTGGATAAATCTCCTGTATTTTAACTTGTTAGGTAGGCCATGAAATACTGAGAAGGAAGTAAGTGAAAGAATATTGGATGAAGCATTCCATCCACCCCCCTCCCAAATTCATGCAGAACACCAGAGCCAGCAAAGCACACTAAATCAATATTTGGTATAATTACTGTAATCTGGCAGTTTCAGATGCAAATGCAAACAACAGGATAAAGAAAGTAACATAAAACAGTTGCTATAGCACCCGTGTTTAATCACCAGGCATAACACAGCAAACTAAATTATGTGTTTAAAGTTTAATTTATCTCGTGTAGGCTACCTGTGGGATTATTGTGAAACCAAAAATAAACTTCCTGTAATGCTTTTGCCTTTGTCAACGTTTTTATAAAAGGAATAGTTTATTCTTTCTTTCTTTTTTTGCCTCTCACCATCAGAGTGTTCTTTGTTTATTAAAACTAAATATCCTGATAGGATGTAATCTAGTTTCAAAGGCATAGGATTAATGCAGAATGAAAGAGCAGAAAAAAAATGATGACTCAACGTATTGAGATGTTTATCATACTATTATGATGTGCTAGTATCTCCTTGGTTGGCTTGATATATAAAAGAGGTACTGCTTTAATCCCCCCCTCCAATTTTTATCATTGTGGAGCATAGAAAACAGAAATATATGGTAGATACATGGTTTTAAATGTGCTACATATGGACATAAGAGAGTTTACACTCAGTCATTGTAGCTGTTTTAAATATTAGCTATAAATTAGTGCTACTACTGTAACTATTTCCCCCCACAATTTACAGCTAACAAGCTAAGAGGGGAATAGCTAATAGCCAATGCAGGAGTATTTATGTTAAATGCAATAGCCTCCTCAAATTATAGAGGACCTTTTCTAGCCTAATCCCTATTAGACAGATTCTCGTATTTTCTCGTATTTTCTTTCCAGCACATTGATAAATTGTAGATGACTAAAAGTATACTTCAGTTTAGCTGGGTTCTAGGCTTGGGCAGAACCACTCTTAATTTGGGGAGGGGGGGGCGGAGATTTTAACATCTATGCTATTTGGATCCCTTTAACTTTCTATTTAAAAAAAAACAACCCACCCTTATATTCTCATACTCTGCTGCTATGTTCATTTCAGATTCCTTGCAAATTACAACAGCTTAACAGACAAGCATCTTGCAGGCTATTTCAGCAACACCAGGATAAGATGCCATCTGCGGAGGTCAGGACTGGTAGGTATGCAAATACTTCTTTGTTTCTCTAGATTTATCTTGCCAGCTTTCTTTTAAGGAGTTTAAGAAGACAGACACGATTCCCTCCACTCTTACACCTTGTGAAATTGGTTATACTAAGAGAAAGTGAGTGCCTCTGCGTTATCCAAAGGGTAGCTGTATAATAATTTGAACTAAAGTCCTTTGTCCAAAACTATAATTCGGCAATGACTGAAGATTTTTCCTATATTTCTTGCCTCTTCTCTTAAATTTATTAAAATATGCTTGTTATTTTAATCAAATCTAGCCAAAACAGACCTGAGGCCTTGCCTGTATTGAAAATGCATGCCAATGCACTTTTATTACAGTTGTCATAAATCATTGTGACAGCACCCAAAGTTACCAATTAAGGTGACAGCATAATATAGTAACCAATATATATGAAGGCTGTAGCCCTAAGTTCATTTTTTAAGGAGTGTCCAACTGAATTTTGTGGGACTTACTTCTGAGGAAGCATCCATAAGATCGTGCTGTATGGAAATTCTCACATATTTTCACCAAGGTAAGAATATGTACCTTTGTATATATGTATGCATACTATATACCTGAGCTGTAAGGTGAGTCATCACATAGTGTTATCTGAGATAGCGGAACCTGAAAAGGCTTAAGAAAGAGTTGAGGTGGGCAAATAACTGATTGCTTGCAAGGTTATTTTAATTGGAGTTAAATTCTGAGTAACTTTGGAAGCAGAATAGAAACCTAGAGATTCTATCACTGGTATTGCTGTTACCTGTTATTTCTATTGGAAGAATACAACTACAATGATTTCAGTGTTCCTAAGAACAATTCCCACCTCTGAGAAAACAGTTTGATGTCATATTGGGCTCTGATGTCACATTTAATTTGGGGGTACAGTCTGTTTCTCGCACAATAACTTGTATCCATAGATGTCTGTTATAAGCCACCGTGGCATCAAATGACAATGTGTGTACATCATGTCATTGTACCATTGATGACACTTTCATAATTTTCATCAGTTACATCCTTTCATGAAATGTGATACAAGTATGTAAGTCACAGTTATACCAAAATATACATGTGTCATCATGTCCCTGCCCCTTTCCTTAGTCCTGTGATGGAAGGAAGTAACAATCACCTGGAAATCTCATCTGACCATAAACAGTTATGTAACCTGCCTCTGCCCATTTTTAAAACACACATACTGTCATTGGCAGGTGCTGTCTTTTGTGTCAAAATGGAGGATAAGTGGGACTATTGAAAAGCAGAGATGTCAGATCCAAATATTTCAACTGTCGTGGTAGTTATGTACCATGGAACAGAAAAAACTAACAGAAATAATGATTACCCCAATATTGTATATTTGCTTTCGCTTAATTTATTTAATAAAACAGACCACAGAGAAAAGACTGAGAAAAATTTCAATAAAACAAAAGCAAAAATAATGCAAAATAAATTGAGTTTCTCATACATACATATGAAATTCTTTATGTAACCGTTTAAATAGAATAGTTTTGCAATTCTTTGTAATCCTCCATGCGTAATCTATGACTGTAGGCAATTCATTCATAGGGTGAAAGTAACATCAGCTTCAATCCACTGAATAATTGGGGCTATAAATTTATGTTTCTAATGTTGAAGAACTAAACTCTTGGCATTAATAAGGTCACAGAGAATCCATTTCTACTGTCCAGTTGTCAATTCCCATATTGCAAATATGCAGTTCAAAAGAACATGTACTGTATTTTTCAGAGTATAAGACACACCTTTTTTCCTCTAAAAAGAGGCTGAAAATCTGGGTGCGTCTTATACATCGGACCTTAAAAACATATCTATTTCATGCGGCTGGCCTAGCATAACTAGAACTAACGACACAGTCCCAATTTTATACTAATTTAATAATATTTTTACTTGCTTTTAACCATAAGTTTTTAGCACAGATCTAGTATTTAATCTATTTTTAACTTTTATATTGTTGTTGTGTTTTATTACTTTTTATTCTTCTGTGCACCGCCCTGAGTCCTTCGGGAGATAAATAAATAAATAATAAACAAACATAAACATCGAATAAAGCATTTTTTTGCATCCTGGAACCCCGGCCCCTTCACCAAACTGGCTGTGCCTAGTCTTATGGAGGCTTCCAGAGATATACTGGGGGCTGGGGAGGGCAGAAATTAGCCTCAAACGGGCAGTTTTTTGCCCCCCCCAGCCCCCAGCAGCACTCTATAAGCCTCCATAGGGCTATGCATGCAATTTGTTTGACACAAAAATGGCCTGTTTTCGTGATAAATGGGCCAGTTTTTTGCTCATTTTTGACCCCCCCTACGCCCCCAGGAGCACTCAGCAAGCGCCCCCCCCCCCAAGGCTAGTCATGCTTTTTATTTGGAAAAAAAAAACAGCCCCGTTTGCACAGAGAAACAGGCCATTTGGGGGAGGTTTGCAGCATGCAAAAACACTCTCTAAGCTCTTTAACTGTTTCTGTGACAGCAGAAACGAAGTCTTAAGTTTTGTCAGCGATTTCCTTCTCCAGGACATGGATAAATACACCTGGAAACATCAACCTACCTACCTACCTTCTCTCTCTCTCTCTCTCTCCCCCTCCCTCCCTCCCTCCGTCCCTACTGTATTTCTCTCTCTCTATTTCTCTCTCTCTATCCTTCTACCTACCTACCTACCCACACACACTCTTTCTCTCCTTACCTACCTACTATATTTCTCTCTATTTCTTTCTCTCTATCCTTCTACCTACCTACCTACCTACCTACCTACCTACCTACCTACCTACCTACACACACACTCTCTCTCTCCCTACCTACCTACTCTATTTCTCTCTCTCTCTTTCTATTTCTCTCTCTCTATCCTTCTACCTACCTACCTACACACATTCTCTCCCTACTTACCTACTGTATTTCTCTATCTCTCTCTATTTCTCTCTCTATTTACCTATCTACCTACTCTCTCTCTCTCCCTACCTACCTACTCTATTTCTCTCTCTTTCTATTTCTCTCTCTCTATCCTTCTACCTACCTACCTACACACATTCTCTCCCTACTTACCTACTGTATTTCTCTATCTCTCTCTATTTCTCTCTCTATTTACCTATCTACCTACTCTCTCTCTCTCCCTACCTACCTACTGTATTTCTCTATTTCTCTCTCTCTATCTCTTTATCTACCTACCTACCTACCTACCTACCTACCTACCTACCTACCTACCTACGCTCTCTATATACCTACTGTATTTCTCTTTCTTTCTCTCCCTCTCTCTCCCTCTATCTACCTACCTACTTTTTTTGTAATTTGCCTCTTCAAAATCTTGCTGCGTCTTATACGCCGGTGCGTCTTATAATCCAAAAAATATGGTACATACAAAAACATTAAAATGGAATTTCAAAAATAAATTAATGCTTGTAAATTATGTCTTCCCAAAACAGAGTAACATTAGGACAGTGCAAAACATGTCCTTTAATGAAGTATTCTATGTATGTATTTTTATAGTATTTTAATTTTTTTCCCTGTGCACCGCTCCGAGTCCCCGTGGGGAGAGGATGCGGTATACAAAATAAATTTATTATTATTATTATTATTATTATTATTATTATTATTATTATTATTATTATTATTATTATTATTATTATTATTATTATTATTATTATTCCAATCTCATTAACAACCTGATAATGTACTCACTCTCCAATGTTAGACATGTTGAATTTAATGAGTAGGATTAGAGAACTAAGTTCTGTACATTTAATATTGGGTGAAGATGGGAGGGAGAACAGAAATGTAGAATCACCTGCAATCTCTCCTTGACACGCAGAGCTCGGCCTGCAGACATAAAAGCCAAATAGCTTGGCTTTTTTTCTTTTTGTCTCCGACCAATTGGGCTATTTTACAAATGTCTTTCTCCTTCAACTCTGTAAGAGGAAAAATATCTAAAGCAGGCTGAGAAGAATGGAAAAACGACTTATGCTTTCAATTCAGCAGATCCAAAATCTAATCACCTCGACTTTCAGTAGTGTAAGTCTGCCATTCCAGAATGATGAAATGGTAGCCACAAACCTGGGTGACTTTATTGATTTATTTCATTTATATCCTGCCTTATCTTTAAGGAACTCACTCTCATTTTTATCCTCCAAACAGTTACGCCGGGAGGTAGATTAGACAGAGAGTGTGTTACGGTCAGTGTCATTCAATGAGCTACAAGATTGAGTGGAGACTTGAGCCTACGTTTTCGAGTCCCAGTTCAACCATTCTAGCCATTACTACCACATTGGTAAATTGAACAAATTCATGGGAGATAATCCAACCCTGAGGCTGTTATTTTCAATACCAGTGACAAAATGCCTGTGAACACTGGTTGCTGGGGAACATAAATGAGAATGCACTCCTGTCCTGCTTGTGGCTTTCAGAAGTATTTGGTCAACCACTTCGAGATTAGAATGCTGGGTTAGTTGTTAGATGATTAGTTTGATCTGTTTTTTTGATATTCCTCCCCTACCTACTAAATCTACTTCCTACCAGTAGAGGGCACTTTCATACCGTCCTAATCCACTCAGTTGCTTCTCTGAAAGGGCTAGGATGCTTCTCAGTATGCCTTTAGACCATGACTCTCAGTGGATCTTAAACGGTTAATGAATGGGTTGCTGAACATCCTAGAAAACCCGTGTTTCATTACATGCCTAATAGTGCAGGAAGAAGTACAGAAATAGATGCATCTGGAATATCCATTCTTTTGTACTGTCTCACCCTTATGTTATAATCCTCTGCTTAGTGGAAGGATTGGGGGTTTCTTTTGCTTTATATTGCCATTTTTGCTTGTTCATATAATTTAAGTGATCTTAAATTTCTCTGGGGAAAAAAAAGCCTCAAGCCCAAATCACAATCAGTTAGAATTTTAGTTCAAGAATTGTGCTCTGCTCATGTGTGTCAGTAACGCAACAATATTCAGTGAAGAGTATGCATGCCTGTAGGTAGGGAGCTAACTTTTTTCATAACTTGAAATCACTTATTTCATCTCCATTCCCTTAATAATCCACTATGCTTACCATTGGATCATACTTTCCAATATCAGAAAAGAAAATCTCTTTTTTTACTCTTTCCATTTTATTCAAGAAAGCCTATAAAGTGGGAATTCTATGTACATACATAGAAACATAGCCGTCATTTGACAGTATTTAGTTTGGGGGCAAACAATAGTAGGCAAAGAAGAAAAAGAAGCTAGAAATCCAAGGAAACAAAAGATATTAGATAAGAAAAAGAATAAACCTAGTTTAGGCCAAAATAACTGACTATGCTTTCTGTGACTTTCTGAATCTATAAAATGTCTTGCTTCCAGCACATCCATGCACTGCTTCATATCTTGCCTTTTGTTATTTAAACTCCTCACTGTCTCTTTTTGAGGAGTGGATCACCAATTTGATCCAATCGTGGCTTTCTTGGTCTTCTTTTTGACCCATTCTTTCTTAATAGATTTGTTTGCAATTTGATGGTCATTCACTCTCTGTCTATAATTAAGTTATCTAAATTGTTTTGTAGTGGTCACTTGTATGCTTGATCCACATTTGTCCAATACCCATTTTTTCTTGATGCTCTTTTTGATTTACCAATAGAAGAGAACATTTGTAGCTCAGGGTTGAACTCAGGGTCCTTGACGTATTCTGAGCTTTTTTGTTTTCTTGCAGACGTTTTATTACCACACTGGGTAACATCATCAGCGCTAGAAGGGAGTTTGCTCTTCTGTTTGTATAAAGGTATACAGTTTGCCCTGTCAATGTTGGTGGCCTTTTTGTTTTATTACTTGCCATTCATGTTCCTACTATCTTCAATTTATATTCAATATGTTTTTTCTGACAATTCAACTCTTAACTACTATATAACAAAGTTGGCACAAGCACATTCTTCTACACAACTGTTTTTTTTACTTCCTTTAACATTATTTCCTCACTGTCCACTGCCTTTCTACGAATATTAAACATCTTCAGATTTTTCTGTCCATCTTCTCAGGTTAAAATAGATATGCTGTTATCTTTGACAACGTTTAATGAGTTTCTGCTGACCAGGACAGAACAAGGATTTAAGGATTCATTTATAGATAAGAGATGAGATATGGGAATAAGAGATCATTTGTTGTATTTTTAGAGAAGGTGATAAGTTACTTAAATTGATTATACTTCTTGTGATGAAAGGGAAAGTTATTTCTTTATATATTTCTTAGCTTTTTCTTTTCTATATTATTTCTTTCTTTTCTATTTTTCTTCTTTTCTTTTTATGTTTTATTTTGTATTAGCCTTTTAAAAAAAAATGTAGTATTTAATAAAATTAGTATGAAAAAAGAAAAGTATATACACATGTATTCCCCTTATCAATATATCTGTATCATCGCTACTAGTATTCCTTTTAATTTATTGATTAGTATATTTTAAAAAAATCAAATGGACTACTCTCACTCTTTCGGTGTTGAAGTACCTACAAGCATTTCATTTTTCTTCAAGTTTTCTCTACTTACATCATGTCTGCTTTTTATCAAATTCAGTATCTAATGTTATTAATTGCGAAGCATTTCATTTCACTAAAGCTTATTCATTTTATCACATTTCTTCATCCCTTTCTTCACATAGAGATCCATTCAAATTTGTCCCTATATTTTCCCATTATTACTTCTACTATGGTACACATTTTTTGTTATTTAGCTAAAAGTTGCACTCATTTACTTCATGTCCTGTCTCCATTACACATACAGGTAGTCCTTGACATATGACTGTAAGGGAGTCTGCCCATTACAGTCATAAAGTGAATAATCACACACTATGCTATGATTTTATGAGCTTTTTTTTGCAGTGGTAGTTAAGCAAAGGGCATGGTTATTAAGTGAACCGAATAGAATAGAATAGAGTAAATAGAATAGAATAGAACAGAACAGAACAGAATAGAATAACAGAGTTGGAAGGGACCTTGGAGGTTTTCTAGTCCAACCCTCTGCTCAGGCAGGAAACCCTACATCACTTCAGACAAATGGTTATCCAACATCTTCTTAAAAACTTCCAATGTTGGAGCATTCACAACTTATGGAGCCAAGTTGTTCCACTGCCTAATTGTTCTAACTGTCAGGATATTTCTCCTTAGCTCTAAGTTGCTTCTCTCCTTGCTTAGTTTCCACCCATTGCTTTTTGTCCTCAGGTGCTTTTGAGCTTGACTCCCTCTTCTTTGTGGCACCCCCTGAGATATTGGAACACTGCTATCATGTCTCCTCTTGTCATTAAACTAGATATACCCAGTTCCTGCAACTGTTCTTTAAATGTTTTAGCCTCCATAGCATTATTTGCTATGTTTGGTGGTTTTGTTTTTGCCAAAAACTGGAAAGTTTATTTTTATTTTATTCAATTTATATCCCGCCCTTCTCCGAGAGGACCCAGGGCGGCAGTTTTCAGCAAAAACATTGTAAATTGTGATCATGTGACCATGGGACACTTCAAATGGCTGTAGGGTAGGCCCAGCTCTCAGAACTTTGTAACCAGGTTATAAGTATCTCTCTCTCTCTCTCTCTCTCCCTCTCCCTCTCCCTCTGTGTGTGTGTGTTTTTTCCATTGTAACTTTGAACGGCCTGGTCTTCCATATACATTTATGTCAGCAAGCAATATCATTCTAACATTATCAAAACCATTCCACATATAGTGTATTTATTGCATAAGTACAATTTCTTTTATGGTCCTTTTCAATTTTGATTTAATTTAATTTAATTGATAATCTATCTTAGAATATTGTTCACTTTCTGCAGTCAGTTTTATTTTTAAAACTAGCAAAAAGTGCCCTGTCCCACATTTAGAACCTTCTAGCACCTTTTGGTCTTCAATAATTCTGTCAGGTTTTCATTATGAATAGGCAAATCAGTCATGTTTTAGATATATTAATTTGTTTGTCATGTACATGCATGAATAGAGTCTGCCAGCAGCTGTTTGAAAGAAATGCATCATTTCCAATGCAGATGCTCACCAAACAGTTTTTGTTCTTATTCATTGTTAGTCACTGAAACACTTCCATAGTTTTTATCTAGTTGCCATCATCCATTCACTTCACTTAAGAGAATATTTTTCTTTCTTTCTTTCTGCATTGCATTAATTCAAAATGTTGCATAGTGTTTTCCCCAAAGCTCATATTTGGCTCTTAACTGGAGTCAGTGAAATCTGTATAATTTAGTTTAGCTTGTGCTGCAAAGGCAGCCCCTTTGGACATCAAATATTTTGATGAATATAGAAGAGGACCAGGGCATTCACTATAAGTGCCACAATGCTGCTTTCATTGGTATGACCGTCCTTATTTTTTCTGTAGATGCAACTGTCTGGAATGTATTTTACAACTGCCATCGATATATGAATTCTTATTGTTCTCTAGTTTCATTCATTCATTCATTCATTCATTCATTCATTCATTCATTCATTCATTCATTCATTCATTCATTCATTCTCTCTTAAATTCTAACTTTCAGCCTTCATTATGGCATGATTGTCACCAAGTAGGTTCATAATTCTTGACTTCCACTGCATATCATAGTTTAGGTCAGTGATGGCTAAACCTTTTGTCGTTGTGTGCCAAAAGCGCACAAACCCATAATGTAATGTGTGCATGCCCCTCGCACCACCTGTGCATGCATCCCCAGCCTTTGCGCATGAGTACGTGACCCCCCATGCGTGCACAACCCCTGTGCTAGTCCCCTGTGCATACGCACATGTCTCCTGCATGCACCCCGCCCCCCCACGCTTGCAAGGCAGAGACCCAAAAACCAACTGGCTGGTGGAAGGCACACACACATGTGTGGTGAAGCTGAGCTGGGGCGATGGCTCGTATGCCCTCAGCGAAGGCTCTGTGTGCCAACAGAGAAGGCATCATGTGGTGTATTGATAGTCATCCAAGATGGATGTTTACTTAGAAGCATGTCCTGCAGAGTTGAATGAAATTTGTTATTTAGTATTTTTACCTGGGGTTGTACTTTAATCTAATGGGATCTCCATGCAGACACTCAGATTATATATTTTGTTCTGAAGTGCTTTTACACAAAGGCAATCTTAAATTTCAAAGGAGAGGGGCAGTTTTCTAGTGCATTAAAACAAGTATGGAACTTTTTGTGGGTGTCGGTTTGTTGTATAGGAAACAGGAAAAAAAGATAAAATGAGAATCCAATAGATAATTTCGGAAATATAGAGCAGTAGACTGCTTGGTCAAAAGGCATTCGAACAGAGGCCATTTATAGGAGAATCATGCCACCAAATGAGCCACTTAGCATTTTCAAGTGACATTTGAAGCTAAATAAGCCTGTTCTATGCTCAAGATGTCTAACACACTGAGAATGACTGATGAAGAAGTATTAATGGAATTTGAAGCTTTGTTCCATCTTAATAAACCTGGCTCACTATCAATAATACAGCAGCAACCTATTTTAATGCTATGGGAGACCTTTTGGTGACATGGATTGATTAGGTTCTATGTAGACTTGCTATCTTGGCACAAAGCTCAGGCTTTTAGCATAGTTATATTAAATCATTTCTACCCATGAATGGCACCAACTAGAAAGCTTAATATTAAGCTATTTCTTACTAGGCTGCTGTTCCATACTTTTTTCAGACATGATTTGTTATCGAGTGGCTTCATAAATCTGGTATGTCAGGGCATGTTTCCAATTGATAATTGGAAGGCAACTCTTCAATGCTTGGAAGGATGTGTGTTTTCAAAAGGATACCAAAATTGGACTCCAGCAATTAAGCATTTGTATTTCAAAATCCTCTTTTCAATTATAATAGGTAACATAATTATAAGAAGTATATGGGTCACAGAGCAGGGTGAAATTCAGCAGGTTCTGACGGGTTCTGGAGAACCGGTAGCGGAGAACAAGCAAAAACCACCTCTGGCTGGCCCCAGAGTCGGGTGGGAATGGAGATTTTATTTATTTATTTTATTTATTTTTATTTGTTCATATTTATATACCGCCCTATCTCCCAATTTTGGGACTCAGGGCGGTGCACAAGGGAACAGTAAAACACAATACAATAAATATAATAAAATGTTAAAAGTAAATTAAATTAAGCGAACCCGTGCTAAAATTCTAATTAAAAACTATCACTAAAATCAATTTAAAAAACTATGCCAAAAACCAATTTAAAAACTATGCCAGGCCGGCCACTTGAAACAAGTGTGTTTTTAATGCCCGACGGAAAAGGCGTATGTCCGTAGTTATACAGAGGTCGGGGGGCAGGTTGTTCCAGAGGGCGGGGGCTGCCACAGAGAAGGCCCTCCCCCTGGGGGTCGCCACTGGCATTGTCCGGCTGACGGTACCCTGAGGAGGCCCATCCTGTGGGAGCGGAGATTTTGCAATAGTCTTCCCTCAGGAGTGATGGGCGTGGCAGGGGAAGGAATGGGGATTTTGCAGTATCCTTCCCCTGCCACGTCCACCAAGCCACGCCCAGAGAACCAGTAGTAAAAAAAAATGAATTTCACTACTATCACAAAGGCTTCTTGGGCTCATGTTAACAACTGAGTGGTGATGGTGCAGTGGTTAGTATACAGTATTTCAGGGTAACTCTGCCAACTGTCGACGGTTTGATTCTGACAGGCTCAAGGTTGACTTAGTCTTCCATCCTTTTGAGGTTTGCAAAATAAGGATCCAGATTGTGGGGGTAATATGCCGACTTTGCAAACCGTTTAGAGAAGGGCCATAAAGCACTGTGAAGTGGTAAATAAGTCTATGTGCTATTGCTAATACTATTAAATCCAGAAAGCCAGTTTAACTCCCTATATCACAGACTTGGGAAAGAAAATGGAGGGTGTTGGGAAGAGAAAGAGCATTCCCATCCACTAAATGCATTGGCATTGCCCACTAAACAGACTATTAGTTTATCCCTGTGGGTATATATGTGGTCTGTGATGAAAAAGCTCACCCTTGCTGCAAAGCAAGCAAAACTTTATGTGAGAAAAACCTTGCCTGTCTCTCAAATGCATATATAACCAGATCCTGGTTATGTAGAACATCACATTTTTTGCTGGAGAGAAATAGAGTAATCTTTGCTTATCTTAATCTTCATGGCCTGAGAGAAGATTAAGATTACGATGAAAATATTTTAGTTTATGGTGAGAAGCTGTATAAGTCTTACATCCTCTTTCCCTAACACAACCTGTCTGCATATTTTGTTTTCTTCATGGCAGATCTCAAGGAGCGGAAAAATAATATCAGACAAGGAATACCGGTTAAATGCTATGAAGAAGGATCATCAGAAATATATACGGGAATGCTTGGCTCAGGCTATTTTCCACAAAGCTCTTGATATGGAAGTATGGTTATATTATGGCTACTCTTCACAAAAGTAATATTCATATATTCAGGATTTCTGAGAATGTCTACAGGTGTAACTGTCTTTAAGATTAGTGGAATATCTACGCCACTGATTAGTAACTATCAGTATATTATAATTATCCATTTTCACATATTTGACAGTTATTGTGGGTTAGTAATGATCAATAGAATACATTAGAGCAGAAGAATTGTCCTAATAATAAGCGATGAAGTTGGCAAGGCAGGAACCAGCAATTCCTAAACTAGAGAGAACCGTTATAAAAATATATCCCAGGTGCCTAAGCTATCAAGAGACTAGCCAAGAGCCCATTAGCTTAGAAAGATGGTGATGAAGCTGAGCTTTTAAACATTGCGGCATAGATATTTCCAGCTTTGAATTCCTTGTTCTGGGCAATCAACTGTTGGTTTAGACTCTTCGTTCTTATCTGCAATAAAGTTTCTAATCTAGAGAGCCTTCTGCAAAATAAGTGAACTCCTGAGTAAGAGATTGAGCATCTGGAAAATGATGATCAATTTGTGTGAAGTCTGATGTTAACTCCCAGAACATTTGTGAGGCTTAATTTTTGTTTCAAAAGTAATCTGTATTGATTCACTAACCTAAGAAATGTCTGTGCTTCTAACATGTGTTAGTGGCTATGATTATGGAGAATTAGTAATTTAATTTATTCTAGATTTATTACTGTAGTTATCAATTCTAAGAGAATGCCTTAGGTGGAGGTAAACTAGTTGTCAAAAGCTAATCCATAGTTTTAGAAATAAATGGTGATAATAAAATTAAGGGAAGAAGCAAAGAGACTTGTAATTGGCCAGATTACTGGCAAGACCTCAGAATGCAAGTAGCCCTTGGTCACTAGATTCCACACAGTCATCTCCTGTGGGAAAGATAGCAGGAGGTCATGTCCCATCTGTGTACTCAAGAACTGGTCACAGCCCATCAGAAAAATGCTTACTTCTACCCATGTGAACACCAAAGGTCATGGGAAACGGGCAAGAACAAACAAAAGCATAGATATAAAGAGTGAGGAAGGACAGGAAGGAGCAGACGCTATTTCATTCACACAAAAAGTGGAAACGTGGCTGGAGGTAGGCCTCAACCTAACTTGGTTCTACCTATCAGTTGCTTCTACCTTCTGACTTCCTTTGTGATGCTACTGTTTCCCATGGTTTCACCTATAACTCAGAGATATGGTTCAGGAGTAACCCCATAAAGAAATTTAGGTCTCTGAGCCTTGCTAAGAAGTCAGAATTCATTTTATACAGGTTCTTGGCAAAGTTGAGAAACCTAGGTGCTACTTCCCTAATGAACAGAAAACAGCAGTTGAAACCAACTGTCTTAGAATCTTGGAATTCCAAGGAGGTACCACCTAAGTCAGATGTGCATATACATACACACTTGCACAAACATGGAGATTATTTAGAAGTGACTATCACTTTTCCCCCTTGGCTGATCAAACATCTGGTAACATCAGAAACACCTCACACAGCCAAAATATTTGAAGAAATCTTATGGATCATCTAAGCCAATGGTTCTCAACAGTTTACCAATGGAATTGCCAAAGAGAGTTTTGTTGTGGACTTCCATTACCCTTCCTCCTATACCTAAACAGACAGAAATCTGCATTGGAGGAGAAAAGATGGCAGCGGAAAGCTATGACTTGGTTTGGAAATATAATATAATTTTTTAAAATATTCCCTTCTCCCCATTTCCTTTCCTGAGATAAATAAGAAAATTGAATAGATAAGGATAGTGAGGAAAGCTTTGGGGGTAAAAAGAAAAATCTAAATAGGGCCTATGAAAAGGAAATGATGGGGCGTGGCCCTTTGGGATTGAGATAAGAGATCTCATGTGGCTTTTAATGATGATTCTTCTTTCCGTATTTTCTTCTGGAATGAAAAAATAATGGCTCATCTTAGTCTGGGTCCTTCAGATACAGTAGATTACATATTCGTTAAAGCCCATCCAGGGTAGAATAATCCATAACATCTGAAGGGCACCAAGTTGGGGAAATTTTTTAAATAAACTGTAGTATTCATTTTGAATGTAAATTAAACTCGTTCCAACCTGAGAAGTGGCAGCGAAATGTATAGCTACCACGTAAAGATTTTAATCAGCTCATATATCAGAGAATTTTTCTTCTTTACGAGCTTCATTGGGCATACATAGTAGCTTTTTGTTGTTTCTCTATGACTATCATTTATTTGTTTTAAAAATCCTCAACAAATGCCTTGCTGATGACATTTTCTTTTCTGTGGTTGAAAAAAAATGATGTTACTATGCTGCGTCAGGAACACCAGCTCGCGTTCTCTCCCTCATTTGTTCAAAAATACATCACCTATACTTGGGCCCATCCATACATCACACACAATATATGACAACACTTGCCTATTTAGTCTTACAGACAGATCTTACATCTTTCATGAGACAGTTAAGTCCAAATGGAACACTTCTATGGGACTTTCCTGTTGTGCCTGGGAAATTTCCTGTGACTATAGTGCATAAGCTAAAAAGAATTCATAAATGGAAGACCTTTTTCAAACCTAATTGCTTTGTAAATATAAAGCAAAGCGGGAAAAATTCCATTTTTTGGAAAGTCCACATGCCAATATATCCATCTTGCTAGCTTGTGATTTCACATTCAAAATTTAGATTTGATGGGGTAATTAAGGATGTGTCTTCACAACACTGTAAGCTGCACAAATATAGTTGAATAGGTCTACTCAGGGGTGGAATTGAAAAAAATTAGCAACCAGTTCTCTGTCCAGTTTCTGGGAGCATGACCATGGGGGACATGGCATACTTGGCCGCCTGCACCAGAGGGGGTGGGCTTCACTCTCTCCAGACTCCAGGTTTTTCTTGAGCCTCTGGGAGGGCAAAAACGGCCTCCTGTGGCTGAAAACAGGTCCATTTTGGACTTCCAGAACTTCCAGGAGGCCTGTTTTTGCGCCCTCCCTAGGCTCTGGAGGCTTTCTTCAAGCCTCCAGGAGAGCGAAAATGGCCTCCCCCAGGCTCCAAAAGCCCTCCAGAGGCCAGAAACAGCCTCTTTCTGGACTTCTAAGAGGCTCGTTTTTCGCCCTCCCAGAGCCCTGTTCTTACCTGCCATGACGAATGAGCTGCTTGGAGAGTCTTGGGAGTGGCGAGGTGCAATGGGTGGGGCCAGGCCTTCCAACTCCATCTGGTTTGGCTGACCAGATTCAAAATTAGCATCCAGTTCACCTGAACTGGTCTGAACCGGCCCGAACCAGCTGAATCCCACCCCTGGGTCTACTTAAGATCACTGCATTTTTAACATGAATAGTACAGCTTGTTTGGGTCATTGTATATTCTGTTAGTGTTCCTGGGAGCATGTAAAGGAGAGCACCCATGTTTTATTTTCAGTTTGTTACTCTTTAAAGTACCATGGAGAAAACACAGCAAGTTCTAAATTAGCTAGATATGGGAGAAGGAGCCAGCAGGGACAAGTGTCCTATCTTAGGGATAAGAGTTCTGGGACAAAATCTAGTTCTAATACTTAGTTCTCTTGATAGAGAAGAGACTAACCAAGGTCTTATTCAGGGTTAGGGTAAAATGTTTCAGAAACATTAAAGTTAAGACATTCAATAATAAGCACTGTGTCAGAATTCTGACAAGTGCAAACATCTAGATGACTTCCTTAATGGCACCAAAATGTTATGAGGGTTAATGTCTTTGCTGCCATCTAGTGATCGTATGGATTTTTGCTATCTAGATATAGTCAGACTAGTTTCAGACACTGAATTCAGTATTGCACGCCAGGAACAGTGGTGGGTTTCTGCAGGTTCGCACCTACTCGCGAGAGCCGGTTGGTGAAATTTAAAGAACCGGTGAGAGGGGGTTCCACCTGCGTACCTGGAAGTAAATCTGGCCCGCCGCTGCCAGTGACCCAACGGGAAGGAAAGGAAAGGAAAGGAAAGGAAAGGAGGAAGGAAGGAAGGAAGGAAGGAAGGAAGGAAGGAAGGAAGGAAGGAAGGAAGGAAGGAAGGAAAGAAAGAATTTATCATCACAATTGAGTCCAAAATTTTGGTTGCTAAGCAAGAGCGTTGTTAAATGAGTTTCACCACATTTTAAAAGGTGGCCACTCCCACCCTGTCACATGACTGCCAAGCCACGCCCACAAAATAGGCCACACCTACAGAGTAGGTTCTAAAAAATTTGAAACCCACCACTGGCCAGGAACTGTAGACAGTAATTCTTTCAAGACATCAGAGCTAGACACTGAATCTTCAGGATTGATCTCCCCACACTTTTTATCCTTGCTTTGCCCCTGCTTCCTTCTGAAGAGGCTATTCTGAGGGGCCATGACTGAAAGTGCGTATCACAGTAACCCACCCTTAGCCGTTCATCTGCATGCAACTAAATTTACTTTTTTATACTCCTATTTTATATGCAAGCCTTATGTACTGAATGTAGGAGATACCAACATTTTTGTTAAAGGATTCGGTCCTAGGAGCAGTTGGGCATATATTAAAATAATGGCTTTCAAATTGCTGGGTTTTTCCCCCCCCAAAGATTTTTGAGGATCTCAGTCTTCAGTTATAACATTTACAGAAGTGTTACTAGATCCAAATCTCCAAGGGGTTTACACGTACGAGCTTATTGCCTATTACCTAAAAAAACTGTGAAAATGGTTGTCTCTCAGGATTAAGTTAGACACGACACTCCACACCTAGCACCTGCTGTCTACATTTAAAAGACATTTTCACAAGAGCTCATTAGGTATAGAGTGTCTTGTTATTCTTCCTTCCAGAGGAAACCAGGCATGCTCCATTTTTAACAGCAACTTTGAGAAACATCAGGGAAATGCTTGTACCTGTCCAGATAAATTTTCAATACTTAAGCAGCCTTCTCCACTTAATGCGGTATAGGTGATGGCTTTGTTCACCGCATTCATCTTAGAAAATTACTTCATTATTGAGTGGTGAAACTGCGGTGCTTAATTACGTGACATGTGACTACAATGCATTTCACAGCGGTAAAATGTTTGGTCTGCTTGGGAATTGCCGCTTCTTTTTCCTTCCATTCTGCTGAAAGCCTCCCTAATTATTGTGATGCATTGCAGAAAATGGGACAAGATGTTGTCGAAACAGGCACCCCATTTTGCCCCCGTGCACACGCTGAGAATTACATTTGGATTTTATAATGTTCGATAGACAGCTAAAGCATTATATAATTTCCCCATCCCATCTTTTCTGTTGTGCTCTCAAGTACTACTTGTATTCTTAAAAGGGATATAAATCATCATTATCAACTAGGCTGGGAGTGTTGCTTGCTGGGAGATGTGGTTTGAAAAGACGGAAGAAGGAAGAAAAAGAAAAGGAACAGGTTTCTAGGATGCAGGAGGATTAATAATAGCTATTTGAATAAAGCTCATGTCTTTAATCATTTGACATTCACTCACTTGCACTTTGATATGAGCCTTGCTTACACAATCAATTTGGCCAACCATTTGGGTGGGGGACTTTCCTCTCTATTTATATTTTAAAAAGTCATGGTTTTCACACCTTCCCAAAGGCCACCAGAGCAATATATAAACACCAGAAAGAATCTCAGTCCTACTATCCAAATGAAATTATGAACAAGAAAGAAAAAAGCAACACTTGTTGAGGGGAGGAAAGATAAAAGGTGTAACAGCTCAAGAGCAGTGTTATGTGCTCTAGGAATGATGTAACCATATGGTAAATCTAAAATGTGATTTTTGTCTTTACTTTTTGTTCTTTAAAAATGGACCAATTAGCGACATCACCAGGGTGACGTAAAAAAGAAAGTTGAGAGTTCGGCAAGGCGAGAGCGGATCCAAAAAAACAAGGTAATAATTTCTCTTTTTTTTGAAAAGAATCCCTGACTACTTTCACCACTATAATATTGACTGCTATTGATAAGACTTAGAGATACATGTTTGTTTAGGGCTATCAGTTCTGGATTGCAAAATTCTCCATGATTGCTAGACAGCATCAAAAGAGAGTTTACTGAATTCCCTGGCTGCCCTCTAATGATTGTCCTCAGGGGTGGGATTGAAAATTTTTAGCAACCAGTTTTCTGCCTGGTTGTTGGAGGGGGCATGGTGATGGGGGGGCATGGCCTGCTTGGCCTCTTCACAGCGAGGGGGGGATTTTTGCCCTCCTCAGGCTCTGGAGGCTTTCCTTGAGCCTCCAGGAGTGTGAAAACAGCCTCACCCGGGCTCCAGAGGCCCTCTGGAGGCCGGAAATGGGCCCATTTCTGGACTTACAAAATTTAAAGTAGGCCTGTATTTTGCTCTCCCCAGGCTCTGGAGTCTTTCCCCGAGCCTCCAGGAGGGTGAAAATACCCCCCTGGGCTCTGGAGGCTCTCCAGAAGCCAGAAACGAGCTGGTTTCCAGACTTCCAGAACTTTCGGTAGGCCTGTTTTTCGCCCTACCAGAGTCTCTGCACGGGCCTTGTACTTACCTGCATGATGAATGGGCTGCATGGACACTCTTAGGAAGGGAGGGGCAGGGTGGGCAGGGCCAGCCAATTCTTGCAACGAGCGGCTTGGCAAACCATATGCAAAATTAGCATCCAGTTCACCCAAACAAGTCCAAACCGGCTGAATCCCACCCCTGGTTGTCCTGGGTTTTCGCAGCATAAATTTGGTGACCCAATGCTTGATCTGACTAGTAATTACATTTCTTTTTATTCTACTCATGATGGGTATTTGGTTACATTCTGCTACTTTTTCCTAATTATTTTCTCATGGTGCAGCATAATTATATTTATATAAATAGAAAAGCCAATTTGAGAGCCTGTTTGATACAGTGGTTGAAGACACCAGGCTAGAAATCAGGCATCTCTTTGACATGAAGCCAGCTGGGTGACACTTTCTCAGTCCTAGGAAAAGGGCAATGGCAAACCACAAATAATTCCAAGGAAACTGCACAGGCTGCAGTCTCCAAAAGTTATAAGTGACTCAAAAGCAGCAAAAAATAAAAGCTAAAGCAAATTTATTAATATTTGAAGCTTCAGGTGTTGACCTTGATTCTCCAGGGATTTGAAGATATTGGTGGAATTCCTGGGTAGAAGTCTTATTTACAAAAAGCTTTGCCAGAGAGCACTTTTTCATAACAATATTGTTTACTCAGGTATCTCAAGCCATGTTCAGGCATTACTGCTCCATGTTCAAACTGATGCTGGATGAGGAGTAAGGGGGCCCTCCCCCCTTCCTTAGCCATATGCTTACAGTACAGCTCTCTGCAGCAGCCCCATTAACTTTACAGAGAATTGCCTTTACACGAGTCTACAGGAGTCTGACTGTCTCACATGGGATTGCTTATATATAGAATTAAGTCCTTGCTAGAGACCATAGGCTGTATAAATTGAAACCATCTCTGCACATATGTCACCAGCATGACATTGTAATGGAATGTGTGGATGACCTTGGGGAATGAGGAGAAGAGATGCTGCCTAGGAAACCATCCAACAAAAGAAGCAGGAGCTATCAGTAGCTTAATGGTTGGAGAAAGAAAATTAGGGATGACCCACCCTGATATATCAAGTAGTTAAAAATAGTCGTGGGAAATCTGTACTTTCAGACTTGCAAGATTCTTTTAAGGTAGCCTTACAATAAAGCAGAATTAGTTCACCTAGTCATATTTCTGGTTGGATTCATCTGGGACATCTGAGAGATACGGAGAAGGAGGCTGCTCACTGTTACTCATAAGGTAACGTGTACATGTATATGTAATGTCAAGTCTGTCATTTCTCCTTTATTTAGGCGGAACGAGTGAGAAAGGCAGGAGATGGTTCCCATCATTTGCTTTCCCCACATCCACCCACTGTACCAAGAAATCGCTCTGGGCGGCGCAAATTGGGTGAGAGAGGACCATCAAGTCACACGGTGAGGCTCTACCGAGGCTCTATAGGATGAGCCATAGTCCTGTTTCAATTTTGTTTATACAGTTTCCTAGAACTGGAGTCCTAGTTTAATGGAATCAAAGTGACATCGTGCAAATTTGCAACATTGGAGGACTTCTCTTAAAATGTTTATTCCCTTTTCATCCAAAGGATGTAAAGGTACCATGCATGGCTGTGGCTATAAAGGACATTTGCAGATTTCCACCAAATGTATATAGATGGAGAGATAGGATTTTAGTGAAGTATGGCCAATCAGGAAGGCTGCGGATCCTTTGAAGAAATGTTTGAATAGTGAAAATAAGATATTCCAAACTAGTCATTGGCTATCTAGAAACTAAACAAGTCTGCCATTCATTTTATCCATGAGAAGTTCTCTGAATCTCTCTTCCAGTTTGAAATGATTTTGTAAAACAAATTCTCTTTCATTAGACTGAGTTGGTAAAAAAAATGCTGGAGATTTTGTGGCTCAGTTGACCATATGTACTTATTTTATCCTCCTAACAACTTAGCAAGTTATGGCTTGTTTAAAGACTGAAGTATCTATATAATTATCTTATGCGTTTTGATACTTGAAGAAACATGAATATGGAGATCTGGCTACTCAAAATGAATGTTACAGGTATTACTTATCTTTATTTAATTTATTAAGGCTACCCAATTCTAGAATGGCACTGGATGGCTTAAAATATACATGAGGTATTCTTTTTAATTGAAAAATAACAATTAAAACAACATGACCACCTAGACCAAAAGAAGCAATTCCAATATATTGAAAAAAGATTTTATATAATGCGAGTTCGCTTATAATTCATGTAACTTTTTCATGTGTCCAAGTGTATGCGCCCAATTGATCTTTTAGCATGTAAAAGAACTCTGTTGTGGGATGACAATACAAAAAATCCTGCTTAATTTCATGAGAACTCTCTTATACGAACATTATTTTCTCCAGAATGTGACTATTTTAAATATATCTCTATTAGAATATAGCTATTTTTGTAAGTCCTTGATTTACAACCCTAATGGAGGCTGGCCATTATGGTCACAAGTGGTGACAGCTGTTAAGTGAGACTCCTACACCTAACTACCAACTGCACAAACAAATGGAGCCTCCTTAAAAAAAAAAGTCTTGTTTATTGACTCCTACACCTAACTACCAACTGCACAAACAAATGGAGCCTCCTTAAAAAAAAAAGTCCCCTACAGGCTCGTGAGAATAATATTTGCTTATAGAATAGCATGAGGTTGCCACAAGGCAGGCAACCTTTATAGCAGGGGTCTCCAACCTTTGCAACTTTAAGTCTGAAGGACTTCAGCTCCCAGAATTCTCCAGCCAGCAAAACTGGCTGGAGAAGTCTGGGAGCTGAAGTCCTTCAGACTTAAAGTTGCAAAGGTTGGAGACCCCTGCTTTATAGGAATGCTGAGTCTTGCATTGCATCAGCCAAGCAGGTCTCTGCAAAAGACAGAAAGGTAAATTAGGTGCTGTTGGATCCTGGAGCTGACTAAGGAGCAGGCCAACTCATTTAAGTCTCTGGGTGGCTGAATGGGAAGAAGACCTTGGCCTACAAGCCCTCACAGCCCCACCTGCGCTAATAGTGTCTACTTCCCAGATTTAGGCTCCCATAGGTGGCTGATTACAAAACAGGTATTGGCTTATAAATTTTCACAACCCCACATGTACCAGTAGCATTCACCACCCAGCTCCCTTGGGGGGCTGATTGGGAAGCAGACCTGGGCCTGTAAATTGCCACAGCCCCATAGGCAACAGTAGCAGCTGCTGCCCAGCTTTACATGCTGCCTTGGGTGTCTGAGTGGGAAGAAGGCCTCGGCCTACAAGGTGTCAGAGGCCTGTGTGCACCAGTACTGTTGGCTGCCTGGCTTTAGGCTTCCTTGGGTGGCTGAATGGCTGGGTGAGAGGCTGCCTGGGGCCTGTGAGAACCCAGCAGGATGGGGGTGGGGCAGGAACTCTGCAGTGGCCCTAACTTTCAAACTGGGTCATAAGTAACTCTCGGGAGGGCATCTGTCATAACTTGGAACAGTCACTAAGCAACTGATCATAAGTCAAGGACTACATGTATCTATTTGAATGAAATACGCATTGGCTTATTTCGCTTAATTCATCTTTTGTACAATTTGGTTTAAGGAATATAAATTGATATAGATGTAAAACCTTTATCTATCCATCTATCCAGGGGTGAAATTCAGCACGTTCTAACAGGTTTTGGAGAACCGGTAGCAGAAATTTTGAGTAGTTTGGGGAACTGGCAAATAATCACCTCTGGCTGGCCCCAGAGTGGGGTGGGAATAGAGATTTTGCAATATCCTTCTCCCTAGAATGGGGAGGGAATGAGGATTTTGCAATATCCTTCCCCCTGGAGTGGTATCCTCTCCCCTGGAGTGGGAAGGGAATGGGGAGTTTGTAGTATTCTTCCCCTGCCACGTCCAAGCCACCTCCACAGAACCGGTAGCAAAAAAAAATGCATTTCACCAATGCATCTATCCCTTTGGAAACCAAAAGTTCAGATGTAGATAGATTATAATTTCATTTTCAGAAAGGTGCATAAGATACATGTTTTTAAGTTAGGGATAGGCAGTGTGGTGCCCTCTCAGTGTTTTTTATTACAAATCCAATGTTTTTAGATATTTGAAGCTGTGTCTAAAAACTTACAGAATACCAGTTTACTCAACCTAACTTAAGTATTTACCTCGGTGTCTTTTCATGGTTCAGATTTCTTATCCTCGACCAAGCACTGCTCCAGGAAACATACAACAACCACTCCGACTTCAGCCCCTCTATGGAAAAGTCGTGACTGAAGGTTCATCAAAGACTTGTTTGGGCTCCAGACCAAAGTTTCTCAATGTTGACAAAGAATATCATTTTACTAGCGAGGTTAGCATTTGTTTCTTTACACATGCAGTACAATAGGAAGAATGAGGATATACAGTTATTTTGTACAATCATGCGCAAGGAATCACCTAGCACATTTTTAAAAAATAGAATGGGATTTAATGCAGAATGAATTCTGTTGATAACAGCAAAGGGTAATTATTTCTTACAATTGGTTGCAAATAGGGGTGAGTCATCTAAAGAGACCCAGTGGGGGAGTTCCATGCTGGAGGTGGCTGCTGGATTGATGGCAGATTCCACCTCCCCCCTTGGTCTTGATGTTCTCATTTTCTTTTTCATTGTTTACTTTGTCCTATTATTTTACTTCTGTTTACTTTAAACTTTTTTTTCATTTCTTCCTTTTTATTGTTGTAAGCTGCCCAGAGTGGTGGCACAGTGGTTAGAATGCAGTACTGCACGCTACTTCTGCTGACTCCTGACTACAGTTCAGCAGTTCGATTCTCACTTGCTCAAGGTTGACTCAGCTTTCCCTCCTTCCGAGGTCGGTAAAATGAGAAGCCAGATTGTTGGGGGCAATATGCGGACTCTGTAAACCGCTGTAAAGTATTGTGAAGCGGTATATGAGTCTAAGTGCTATTGCTATTGCAATGGTAAAATAGGCAGCAAATAAATTTAACAGATAAATAATAAATAAACGGAAGAGAAGCAGCTTCTGAAAATAAAGGAAGGGGGAAAAGTTTCAAAGGATTTCACTGCTGAAGAGCATGGATGCCTCTGAAGATTAGATGTTGCTTGAAAGCTGGCTGAATATTCACAATCTCTGTAATGGAACTTCTTCCTCTTCCTCTTTCTTTTACTATTTGTTTTTTTTTAAAGATTTTTTTTAAATCTTCCCTTTATTATTTTTACAAATATTTCAAAACAGCAAACATCACCAATACTCCTTCCTCCTCCTATTTTCTCCACAACAACAATCCTGTAATATGGGTTGGGATGAGAGAGAGGGACTCACCCAAGCTGACCCATAGAGTTTATGGCATGTATATAAGACAAACATAATGGAGGGGAGGGGAAACACCTCTTTGAAATGCTACACAGGCCTAATTCCCAGTGCTACTGCTCTTCTGAATTAAGTTGAGTCAGTTTATAGCTTCTGAAAGCTTGTGAGATCAAAATACTTCCTAAAATATTGTTTTATGCAGCATCATTCGCGACCGCCTCCTGCCCCATACATCCCTTCGACCGATCCGCTCCCACAGAGAGGGCCTTCTCAGGGTACCGTCGGCTGGGCAATGCCGGTTGGCGGTGCCCAGGGGAAGAGCCTTCTCTGTGGCGGGCCCTGCCCTCTGGAACGACCCCGATCTACGCACCATCGTGGACCTCCACCTTTTCCGCCAACGTCTTAAAACCTATTTATTCCAACAAGCCGGCCTAGCGTAACCCCCGTTTCTGACTTTTATAGGGATAATTTTTAAATTTTTAAAGAGTTTTATTAATTTTAGCACAGGGAATATTTAATTAGTTTTTAACAATTTTGTATTTTTGTATTTTTGTATGATTTTAATGATGCCTGTGCGCCGCCCTGGGTACTTTTTTAGGAGAAGGGCGGGATATAAATTTAATAAAATAAATAAATAAAATAAATAATTGTGGTTATACTCATTGATACCTGATTTACTTCCCACCAGGTTAAGCTTAGGCCAAGCAAAAATGTTAAACTGTGAACAAAACAGAATGATGGAAATCAAATGTATAGACGTGGTTTGGAGATAGTTCTCTTGGCTTAATCATATTAACTGAACCTGGGAGACAGTCTTGAGGACATAGTGATAGGAGACAAGCAGCCACAAAATGGAGAAACCTAGGCCACAGAAGCTTTGGTAGGGCACTAGTGATAAAAATAAGGACATCTAAATGGCATGAATTTTATCCATAAATTATATTGAACTCAGCTTGTGAATACACCATAAATGTGGGAAGGTAATCTTCAAATTTAGCTTAAACGTACCTCATATAATTGGTTTGATGCTAGCATTCCATGTGTACCTCACTTTTAGCTTTTCCAGAATTGTATTTTTAATAATAAACAATATCTCTAAATACAAGTAGTAATTCGGTTTAGATCCTCAACCAGCAATTTGCGAGGAATCGGACATAGGAAAAAATGGTCTTTATAGGGTCTATAAATCCCACCCACAATGCAGGAATATAAAAGCTGAGGAAAAACAGATAATTTTATTTCAGAAGCTGAAGCTCGGTGCAGATAAACCCAAGATGCAGGAATAAAAGCTGGGTGGAATCTTGTACTTTCAGGAGTCAGTCAGGGAACCAGAAGCAGCATATGTCCTGGAAACTAAGTCCAAAGTTTGCCAGAAGAAAGTTGACTCCCAAGCATGCATTGCTGTAGCCCTGGTTCAAGCATGCTGATGTATTTTTTGTAGAAGAGTTATGGATCTTTTACAGCCCAGGCTCTAGTCTAGGTGAAGTGAGAGCTTACCTGACTGCTTCAGAACTGCAAGCTCCTCCTCCAACAGGTGCTGCTCTTTTTGAGCAGATACCAGAGACCCCTCTGGCTCCTGAGTTGCAAGCTCAGAATATGTCAAATCTATTCCTCTAGTTCAGAATCATAGATTGGACTGTAAGGATTGATCCTGTTGCACTTAGGAGCTGCCTTTTTAACACTTGTCAAGAATCCCAATTGTTTACTACAAAATGGAGTCTATAGTCTATTTTATGCATGGAACCAGGAATGAGAAATCTCTTTTAACTGGGAATCCATTCTGAAACCAATTAAATTTAGATTAAAAACAACAACATGAAGAAATATACTGTTTTATGCATGGAACTACTAAATGGAAAATTCTAGCTTTCAACTGTTCTGTGAGTCTAAGTGTTTAAATAAATGTTAATATTTGTTCAATTTTTTCAGGGGGACAAAGGGATGCTAAGGCCTGTGCATTCAATGGATTTTTCAGTTGACGCATCCCCATACAGACTTCCCATTATTAACAATTATATGATACCTATTCCACAACCACCCAGAAGTGACAAAACTATCATCCCCATGAAACCTGTGGGAAGAGGTCGACGGTTTCGCCCTACAACATCATCAAATGGCCTGGAGCAGTTGCTAATGAGGGTAATTCTTCTTCTTCTTCCCACTATTCCTCCCCCCCCCCCCCCTTGTATAAGTAATTTTGTAATGTCCCCTACTTAGCATATAAAGATGTTTTGAAATAGTCCCTGATGGGGGTTTTTTTGGCAAAAGAAATGCCTCTCTCCCATCTTTTTAAGTGCACACAGAGATACATCTTTTGAAATAAAGAAAGTTTGCTTAAGTACATTTTCCTTTCCTGTAAAACATTGGTTTTGTTTCTAATATCAGTCTTTTGAATAGATAAATGTAACACTTTGAACCATTCATCTGAATCTAATTGTACTATTTCATCCAAGCTTTCCTGAAAGTATTTTTCAAACTATAGAGTACCCTTTCCCAACCTAAAGCAGTACAAAAATGTTAGCTGTGAATTCTAAGAATTGCCATCAGAAAGCTTTTGCTCTATTTTGGGGAAGGCACCTGGATAATGAAAGTGGACATAGATTGGTACTATAAAGCAAATAATTTGGAAAAGAAAGATAAATCCTTTTGCATAAGTTCGTTAGAGAAGCTGCATTTAAATATACAAATAATACTTTTAGAAAATTGATTATATGTGATGTCCATGATATTAAAAGAACACAAAATTATATAGGTTGAAGACATATTATTTATTTTTAGCCAAAGAGACCTAAACATAGAATCCTTGAAGAAAATTTAAAATTAAGGACATCAAGCTGTTGAATTTGCAAGTACTCAAATATTATTAATAAATCTAATCATTTCTACTATGTTGTCACGTAGTAGACAACATATGTAATGTCCTATGTCAGGAAGCGTATCTGCTCCTTAGTCTCAATGAGCAAAGGTTATGTTATATAAATCTGAATTTAAGGATGCTGCCTTTAAAGAAAACACAAATAATCGAGTAACTGAAATCCCATGAATTTCAGTTAAGCATGTAAAAAAAAGGCGCTCTGTAAGATAACCACTCCATTTGTTTCCAATTGCTGGTAACTACATCTGATTATGATTTAAGTATCTCAGATCCTTCTTGCAGAAATGGGCAGCACTCAAAGGAATGAAGGGATGCTTTCCCAGTTATGTCTTTGAAGATTTTTGCAATCCTACAGCAGTGATTGGGGACAAACCTGGATGGGGTAGAGAGACATATGAGATTCCTAAAGAAGGCCAAGGTTATGACACATACCTGAAGGCCTGCCCCGATTGTCCCCCCAATGAATGTATCAGAAGCTAATCGTAAATACAATTCTAATCTCTTGATACCTTTAGATTGCAGTCTTATATTTTTCAAGACTGGAGGTCATGGTATATTTTAAATTCATGATACACAGCTCATCAGTTGGGGGATTTGATATCTCTTCCCAGTCTCAGAGAAAACTTCATAAGCTTTGCCACCTTGACACTGGAATTTCAATATTGGGAAAATAAAAATAAAAAAAACTCATGGGGCATTTCCTGCATATATTGAGAGAGTGATAATTCATATACCTTGTGTTTTTCAGCAGAGTTTTTAATTCTGGGCACTTTGAAATTAGAACTCTTGGCAATGAACAGCAATACTATTTTCCTAGACTGTTCATTGGGAAATTATATCAGAAAACATATAGTCTATTACAAAGTGGAGGGGGGGGGGGAGATTATTTGGATCCTTTTCATAGACATCAAGATATTTCCATGCCAGTTCTTTTTCACAGTTCGATAATCCATCATTAAAAAGGGGAGAAGTGTACTGTATTATGCCCTTTGGGCTTGTAGACCTTATAAGATTGTTATTCCGGGCTCTGGAACTGGCCTAGATGTTCCCTTCAATTAGATAAAATACACAAATAGAGGGTCTATTGAAGTAAATATATAGCTGAAATGCCATGCTTCTCTTTTTCCCCCTTTTTTTTCAGGCTTTTGCACCAAGTTTTTAGATTTATCAGAGCCTCCAGAGTGGGAACTATCCATAGTGATAGTCCAAATTACTATATTAACTTAAATGAATTAATGAATGAATGTATCTAACCCTATTTTTAAAATTGCTTTGAATTTTAGCACTTGTTTATGGGTGAGTACTGAAGTGATTTCGAAATAGAATGAAATACCATGGGAACAAATATTTAAACCTCCCCATATTTCAGTACATTTCTCTGCCATTTTATGCAGGACTCTGGAAAATTCTGCAAGCCTCAAATACACAGCAATGCATATGTTACTATGGTCTATTTGGGAAAAACCGTGCACCTTTCATATGACCTTTTAGATTATCGAGAGGAAATAAAAATTTACCAACAGCATTGTGGAGGAGAAAACCTATGTGTGTACCGAGGCAAACTGCTGGAAGGAGGTGAGCCTGAACCTCTTATTTTTATGTGGATAAACTGTTGAAGTGGTAGCAGAATTATTTCAGCAAAGCTTAGTCTACTTATGTGTGTCCAGGGACTTATATTCCAGCTGCCTCCAACCAAGTCTAGATTTACTCTTTCATGATTGAAAATGAGGCTGCAATTACTTTTGCAAATTGTGGAAGGACGGATGTACAGGGGTGATTTAACAAAATGCAGTGGGTTAGATTAATTTTTGGATGGAGATGCATGCTTAATAAAATGCTTGCAGGGGTAAAATGAATACCAAATTATCTACGTACAAAAAGCTATAATATATCAGTGTGAACTGTTTATCGCTCCAGAAGGGAAATGAATGCAGGCTTGAGGTTTGATTCTGAATGTGAATCAATGGTGATGATGTTGACTTAAGCAAAGCTGTTCCAGGTATAATTGCCTGCAGAAAGGAGGGAAGAATAGCACGCTGGGTGGAATTAATCTCATGCCATGGTTCTGGGCTATTGCTGAGGAATGATAACTTTTCTATCATTAGTTATCATTTATTTAATTTGTCATAGTGCTAGGCATATGTGGAAATAATGTTGTCTATGACCAAAGGCCTTAAATCTGTATTAGACTGACTGGTTAACAACAACAGCAACAGGGAAAGAGGTCAAGGAATAAACAGTTGCTAATGAAGAAACTGTTAAATAAAGCTGGAGTGGTATTTGAGAAAGCCATGGATTTTTTAAAAAAATGAGGTTACATAAAAAAGAAAAGAATTGATCCATAAATATGCAAGTGAAAAACAGAAAATACTCAAATTGCTATTGAATGAAACAGCAGATACTTACGTTTCTAGAAAAGAGAAAAAGAAGCATTGCAAACTTGTAATAAATGATACTCAACTTTAGTTTTTTCAAAGCATTATTGATAACATTTGACAAGGAGAATACAGAGGTTTAGGATCGTAGTGGTCCAAGGCAACAGTTGGAAAGTAGATAGAAGCAAGATTCAAACCAGAAAAGATACCTTTATGCAATTAGCAATTATCTTCTCTCGTTTTAACCCCTTAGTTCTGGCCTACTTAGCACTGGCATTATTCTTTTAAAAACACTATGTAGGAAATTTGAGAGCTTTGATATACCTAAAGTGGTATATAAACTCGATTATTCTTTCTTGTAATCCCAATTAATATTTGTCCTCTCCTACACCCACGCCCACACACCCCTCTGCTATTTGCTATGGGCATAATACCTTCTCTAACTTAAATGTATTTTTTTCCTGTAGTGAAACTAACTGGCATATTATTGCAATCATTCCATGTTGAGGTAAAAGCTTTTGCCCTTCTACATGGGTATCCAGATCTTTATTTAGTCAGTTCTCATCTAGACTATTCGAATCTGTGCTTTATTTAGAACTAAACAAGGTCTGGTGGTACTGTCAAGAAAAAAAAAAGCAGCTTTACAGGTAGTAGTGTCACATCTTGCTTGGTGTACAGATTTAAAAAGTCTATGAGATCTGATAAAAGAACAATAAAGGTCTAAATAAGCAGAAGCAGGGTTGGGTGGAAATGAATCTTGATAATATAGAGAAAAAGAGTTGAATTTAAATGTCTGTTTGGAAGTAATTTTATTATTGTTAGTATTCATCAGATTAGTCTGTTTAGTCAGATAGGAAATGGTATGTGAATGTATGAATGTTGAAACTAACACTAGCTTATTGTTTTATAGTTGTTTTGTATTTAGGAAAGCTCTCTATTTTAAGTTTATTCCCCTTTATTAAATTCTGTTCATTTATTTAATGTCCTGTTCATTTATTTAAACAACCCACGGTGGTGAACATGTCCCATACCCCTTCCTCCTCTTATTTTTCCCACAACAACATATAAAATGTTTCTGCATCTTACCAAATTACCAAAGATAATTTGAGCATGGATTTCTGCTATAAGTACTACTTCCCTATGCAGGTATGATCCCTTTGATTTTGACACCTGCAACTTACAGCTTGAATTAGTACAGTCTTGGAGGAAAGGGAAATATGCTCGTCTTGAACTGGTTCCTTATCTATCTTAAATGTCAAAATATCAAAATACTTTCCCCCCCATTTTCTCAACTACAGAAACGTTTCAGTTCATCTCTAGGAGGCATTATGGCTTTCCCTTCAGTCTCACCTTTTATCTGAATGGAATTCAGGTTGACCGATTAAGTTCTTGCTGTGAATATAAGCATCGGAAAGGTACTCGGCTAGGAGGCAAGCATGGATACTTTGGTTTCGTCAATGTGGAAAGATCATCTCCTTGTTATAGGTATGCTTTGATATTGACATTGATCAAAACAAAGTCAGAACTTTAACTGTTCTATGGAATGTCTGACCATCTCCCTGCACATATTTTGATTCCAAAATATTATTAACAACCTTTTCCATTAATTTTACAATTGCACAATTCTCCTTGGAAAAATTGGGAAGACTGTTATTTTAGGCCATAAATTACTTCAAATCTCTCTTGCCTAAGTTTCAAGACATATTTTGATATTTTGTATAAAATCAGAATTTGATTGTTTTTTGGTAACATATAACATTCACCAAACCATTAATTTAGGTTATAAAATAGGTTTGATTAAATCTTTTCCAACTATCTAATTTTCCTATCCACTTTTGCCTGAAAGCTATAGAGAAAGACTCATATTTACTTAAGTCTATTTGTGTGTTCACAGAATATTTGAAGGGAAGATGGGGTATAGTAAGGCTGTTACCAACAGATTGTCCTCACAATCTGTGGCCTCAAAGATTCAGGGTTTGATTGTAAAGTTAGAAAGAAACATTTTTACATATTCAGCTGAACATAATTAGAATCATCTACATGATTGTGGATCTAGTTCAGTGATGGCAAACCTATGGCATGCGTGCCACAGGTGGCACATGGAGCCAATTGGCAGGGCACGCGAGACGTTGCCCTGTCAGCTGGCCAGTGCGCATGCACGCACTGGCCAGCTGATTCAGCCAATTGTAAAGCCATTTTTTGCCCTCCCCAGGCTTCATAGAAGCCTGGGGAGGGCGAAAACAGCTCCCCCTCCCAGCCCTCTAGAGGTTTTAGGAGCTTCCCTGAAGGCTCCGGAGGACTAAAAATGACACTTCGAGCAAACCAAAAGTGACTTTCAGTTTGCCTCCGGGGGGGGGGGGGGGAGAGGTTTTTGCCCTCCACAGGCTCCTATAAAGCGTCTGGAGCCTGGGGAGGGTGAAAAAAGCATGTAAAAATGGGGGGGGGGAGGGCCTGTCATGTGCGCATGAGCACTGGGGAGGCGCATTGCATTATGGGTGTGGCATGCTGGCACACGACCCCCCTGCATTCTCCCCCCCCCCCCCCTTTATGGCACACGAGCCTAAAAAGGTTTGCCATTGCTGATCTAGTTCATTCAAGCTTTCCAGTGGTATGGATAATTTTAGCTAAATTTATGAAGATCTCCCATTTTTTATACTTTGTTCCATAAGCAAAAGTCTGAAGATGTTGACAATAAAGACTCTACATGTTTGGTGTCAAATAACCAGAATGCCAGTTATTTCAAAGAGGCAGTGAAGTATAGATTTCAGCTTGGCAAACCTAAGATATCTATTTATATAATGTAATGGCTTAGACTGGCTTAAAGTAGTTTGTTCTTTTTAATCATAGTCCTTTTGTGATATATTTTGAAATTCTATTTTTATTTATTATTATTTTTTATTATTATTATTTTTATTTTTCGAATTTATACCCCGCCCTTCTCCTTGTTAGGACCCAGGGCGGCGCACAGGCATTATTAAAACCATAACAAAAGAACAGTATACATTATTAAAAATATATTAAATTATAAATCCCGTGCTAAAAAAATCCATTTAAAACCCTGCAAATTAACAATTTATAGATAAAAGTCAGAAACGGGGGGCTATGCTAGGCCGGCTTGTTGGAATAGATACGTCTTAAGACGTTGGCGGAAGAGGCGGAGGTCCGAGGTGGTGCGTAGGTCAGGGGGTAGGTCGTTCCAGAGGGCCGGGCCCGCCACAGAGAAGGCCCTACCCCTGGGCATCGCCAACTGGCATTGCCTGGCCGACGGTACCCGGAGAAGACCCTCTCTGGGGGAGCGGATCGGACGAAGGGATGTATCTATTTATCAATCAGGGGTGTCAAACTCAAACTCAAGTCCCGCGGGGTGCTTACTTTTGACCCATGGGGCTAGCCAAAATAGCAAAGGAATGGTCCGCAGTGCCTCTGCCAACAAAAACCAAGCTACATTTTCACTGGCAGAGGGCTGCAGGAGGCTGTTGCAGTCGAAAACATACTGAAAAGAGAGGAAGGAAGAAGAAAGAATGAAGAGGGAAGGAAAAAGAAGAGAAGGAAGGAAGGAGATTATAATGCGAGTGAAGGAGGGTCTGAGGGAACAAGTGCCTTAGCACTTGGCCACCACAGGTGCCCCCACCACAAGTGACATTGAGCTGGCCACACCCACCATGTCCATGCCCCCTGTCCTCTGAGGTCAAACACAACCCTGATGTGGCTTTCAATGAATCGAGTTTGATACCCCTGCCCTAGATCCTACAGCCTAGGATTTTGTAGGTTGGTTTTTTTTGGGGGGTGGGGTGAATTTTTGGCTCAGTTCTGTATCACAGAGCAGTAGACATATACGGTAGTTGTTGGTTACTTTTCAATTCTAGGCCCAAATTCCTTTCAGTAAGATATTTATTTACAACATGTGAGCGTTGCAATATTGAACCTACATTTTCAAAGTATGTTTAAAAAGTACAATACGGAAAAACGTAAGATAAAAATTCAGAAGGATGGTTCATGTATTACGCTATTTCAAAAGGCAGGCTCTTCTGGGCATTCTCTGTTTGAAAAAGGTATTGATTTATGCTGATTGTGCAAATAAAAGAATATGGCATTTATTTTTAGTCTAGGCCAGGAACTTTCTTTACATCTTTGCCAGAAATGAAAACATCAACCACATCCATTTCTTCTGTAATATTTTCATTTCTTTGATGTGCAAAGCAATGACAGACCAAAAAAGTGGTGCACATTTCCTACTGGGAAAAATATTGTATAAACAGCAGTGAACAAAATAAGGAAAGGAAAGAAATAGAAACCCCCAGAGAGCCAAATGATTTTTCCGATAAGCATACTGCACCATCCAGAAACACTTTACTTCCTCTTCAGAACCAGATTTGCATGATTAATGTAAATGTTATGCTATCACTAATGTGATAAGCGCTTTCTGAGGACAGGAAAGCATGCAAATTCGAGCCACGGTGATACTTTTTCACTACATTTCTAGTCTAGCCATATAGGTGTGTTTCTTTGCCAATTTATTTTGAAAAAAATCAGGCAAGAGAATAGTGAAATGCCTTGAATAATTACTCTAGGGAACAGTGTATTCTTATGACACGTCGTTGTTGTGCACATTAATCATTTTCATTGATTTTGCTTTGCATAAAAACTCCTGTAATATTCTCTATAAGCAAACTTCTTTTATTCCAACTGCAAGCTATTCTTTTAATTGATTGATTTGATTGATTTAGATCACACCTTTCTAACCAGATAGTCCTTAATTCGCTAGTTTACCTAAGCACTGGGATAGTAGGAAGAACTCCAGTTATTATAAAACTATATTGTAGCCCAGTGGTTCTCAACTTGTGGTCTATGGATTCCTGTGGGTTCGTGATGTCATCACAGGGGGTCCACGAAGACTTGAAGAAATGTTATGATTTAAATCTTGAGTTAGGTCTTGGGGGATCCGAGGCAGTGGTGGGCTGCTGCCGGTTTGGACCAGTAGTTCCAACCTGTGGCTGGGCCCACCCACTTGCCCTGGCACAATCACGTCCTATATAATCGCCAGTTTTTTGATGCCACATGCATGCACGCACGCACTCACATTTTCAGTTTTGGGTGAACCGGTTGTTACAATATGTGACTCCCACCTTTGGGCCATGGCCACAAAAAATATTAAAAAGAGGACCTTGGTGAAGAAAAGGTTGAGAACCAGCGTTGTAGCCCATTGTGGGAACAAAACCATTGAAATTTTAAATGCCTATTAAAACTTAGTTTATATAGATTATCTTTCAACATATGGGTGATGTTGACTTTCTTTATATATTATTCAAATTTATATAGCCATCCATCTCATATGTATGGCTCCTTAAAAGCAACTACAATAAATATAAAGAGAACAAATTTAAAAAAAATCAAAAAGATATATAAACTATCATATCAAAAGCCATAAAATTAATAACCATGGTAATCACAATAACAGCATTCAGTTCAATCCTTGGGCCAGCTTTGCCACATTCTCTGCTGCCCATGCCTGATGGCAAAATCTATGCTTTCAGGATCCTTTGAAAGGCCAGCAGAGTTGGCCTTATGTAGTTTCTCGGGAGCGGGCGTAAGGTGTTCTAAATTAAAGGTAAGTTAGTCTAGATCAGGGGTCTCCAACCTTTACAACTTTAAGTCTGAAGGACTTCAGCTCCCAGTCTGGGAGCTGTAGTCCGTCAGACTTAAAGTTGCAAAGGTTGGAGACCCCTGGTCTAGATAATATAGAATTAAAAGAATGTTGCAATACTGTTGCAGTTGAAACATCAACCAGCTAGTTAGTCAAGAGACTAATAATCAAACAGGAGTGGTCTCACCATTCTCCCACAGATATCTTCTCATAAGATTATTATGAGATTATAACAGGTGAGATGGGTAACCTCTAAGACAAATAAGCAAACAAGCAAACAAACAAACAAGCAAACAAAATATGCATTGAAAGTGGCTTCTAAAAGGTACCTATATCCCAGGGGTGGGTTCCGGCTGCTGCTACTGCTGGTTCACTCAGGGATGCACTGCACGCTTGATGCGTGCTATGCACACAGGCACAGTACTAAAAAAAAAGCTTCTGTGCATGCTCAGAAGGAAAAAAACAAGATGGCGGCATCTAAGGTGCCGCTGAGAGAACCGGTTCGGGGGCGTGGTAGACTGAGTTACTACCTACTCGGCTGAATCAGAAATCTTACACATATTTCATTTTACAGAAGTTTTTTTTTAAATTAAAAACATTTTTCTCAATGATTTTGTTCATTTTGTGCTCAGTGAATTCTGATCTTGAAGTGGTACTTTGATTTCCTCAAATCAGTAAATTTGCTTTTTCTCTGAAAAGATAGATAGATAGATAGATAGATTTTATTTTTCTATACCGCGTCCTCTCCCCAGGGGGACTCGGAGCGGTGCACAGGGAAAATTAAAACAGCATAAAATATATACATAAATAAATACAATAAAAACAAATTAAATCAACTGTCCCTGTACTAAAATCCCCATTTTAAAATTAACATTCCCTAACCCCTGAGGTAGAGACTAACCTAGGCCGGCCAAGCAGAAAAAGTGAGTTTTTAATTTCTGACGGAAGGAGCGGAGGTCCGTAGTTGTTCTAATGTCGGGGGGAAGGTCGTTCCAGAGGGCTGGGCCCGCCACAGAGAAGGCCCTTCCCCTGGGCGTCGCCCGCTGACAAAGTCTAGTGGACGGCACCCGGAGAAGTCCCTCTCTGTGGGAGCGAATGGGCCGGGAAGATGTATGAGGCAGAATCCGATCCCGCAGATAGCTAGGTCCCGAGCCATGGAGCGCTTTAAAGATGAGGACTAACACCTTGAAGCGCACCCGAAAGACGACAGGTAGCCAGTGCAGCTCGCGCAAGAGCGGTGTTACATGGGTATACCTTGCGGTACCCATTATTGCTCGCGCGGCTGCATTCTGGACCAGCTGAAGTCTTCGGGTGCACCTCAAGGGGAGCCCCATGTAGAGAGAGTTACAATAGTCCAGTCGGGATGTCACGAGAGCATGAGTGACTGTGCGAAGGGCGTCCCGATCCAATAGGGGGCGCAACTGGCGAACCAGGCGAACCTGGTAAAACGCCCTCCTGGCCACGGCTGTCACTTGATCTTCCATGGACAGCCGGGCATCCAGGAGGACACCCAAGTTGCGCACCCCATCCACAGGGGCAAGATGTTCGCCCCCTATGGCCAGTGATGGAGTCAGCTGGTTGAATCGGGCAGCCGGAAACCACAGCCACTCGGTCTTGGTCGGGTTGAGTCTGAGTCCGTTACTTCCCATCCAGAAAAAAAAATTGTGTCAGCTATTTCCCTCAGTTTTTACATATATTATTTTATCATGGGAAAATGGGGAAGGGGAAAAGGGGAAAAAAGAAATGTAGAATAAGTGGGGAAAAGGAAGAAAGCATTAATTTCTGAATCTTCAGCGCAGTTGAATAAAAATAATATTACAACCTCAACATTTTACTTTTACTTTTTATCTAATATATACTTGCCGTTTCTGTCACAAGCTTGTCTAATAATTCCAAAGTCAAATATTTCATTTTTTTTCTGTCTCCAGCCCAAAATCCAGAAGCAGTTTCCAGACAGAAACAAAATTGGATTTTATTTTTTTATTTGATTAAAGCAATTAATTTGGCCATCTCTGCTAATTCAATCAGTTTTTTTCAGCCATTCTTCTATTGTGGGAAATTAGTGGTCCCTCCCCCCCTTTTTTTTGGCATATGTAGCATTTTTGCTGTGTCAACCTATATAATAACAAATTTCCAGATTTTTTTTAAAATTCTTTGTCCATTAAACTTTAAAGAAAAGTCTCTGGATTGATTTTTACATTTATTTTGAGAATCTTCTGTATTAAGATATGAATCTTATCCCAGTAATTCTTTCCTTTGTCAAAAGTGCATCAAAGATGATAAAAAGTTCCTTCTTTACATTTCGATTTCCAATATGTATTTGAAGCACCCTTATACATCTTTGACAATTTGTCAGGTCAAATACCATTGGTGCATCATTTTATAAACGTTTTCCTTTTAAGTTATCATTCAACATAAATTTTAAATCCTTCATGCATGTTTTCCCATTGAACTAGCATTACATCACCCAAAATTATTTGCCCATTGAATCATACAATGCCTTTCATATTCATTCTCCAAATTCATTTTCAATAACAATTTATAAACCTTGGCAATAACATGTTTATCCTTACTGCACAGTACAATTTCAAATTCATTTTTATATACTGTACATTTTTACAATATAATTTTTTTGTCTAGTTTAAATCTTTATTTCAATTAAAAGTATGTAGATCAATGAGAGACACATCCTTTTGACTCCCACTCTTCCTTAGACTTAAGAGTGGCTGTTGCCCTCAAAATTGATTTTATAAAATCAATTGCTCCCATTTCCCTTACATTAAGCTTCATCCAACATTCCTTTTTAAAAAGACTTTAAAAACTCTGCCCTATTTTTCCTTAATGCATTATGAATCCATTGATCTGAAGATGGACTGACGAATGGAAATTCACTCCCTCTCACGATACAGTTTTTCACTAGGATCAATTAGCTGATAAAACAATTTAAAATATCTCCAGCTACTTGGGTAATGCTTGTACAATTCCAATACACATATAACTTTGTTTTTTATATTGTTGTATATCCATTCCTGTTTTTTTGTTTTTGTTTTAAAATAGAAATGCAGGAACTTTCTCTGATTTTATTTTCTAGTAATCCATAGAATAAGACACTTTTAGTAGTATGTTTTCATAATATTATGCTAAATTTTTATCAGATGTATCATTACATTGGGCCTGGACAAAAAGCCTACACCTCCAAAAAAGAAGACTCTTGAAGAAAGCGCAAAACTGGAAGATTGGAAAAAAGAGGAAGTGACATACAAGCCGAAAGAGGAAAAAAAAGTATTACCATCCCACTTTCCTTCAGCTTCTGCGTTAAAGAAACGAGCTGCAGAACGTGCTGAAGAAAAGAAATTGGAGACCAAAAAAAGAGAAAAAGACAAAGATGAATTTGAGGATGCCCAGAAAACTGCTATTTATGAAGGTATGGTGTGAAAAGAGAAGGTGAGTTGGTCAGTAAGGGGTGCTCTCAGAGAACACTAAGGACCCCTTATTTCAACCCTGAGCTATAAATATTCTTCTTTATCAGTGTAAGTTGCATGAAAGAATCTCTTAAGTTGAATTGATCAGAAACAGCCATCCTGGATCTACTGTCCTCCAGGTGTGCCATATTTAAATTCCCAGAGTTCCCAAGAAGGCTGTTGTTATAATTTCATCCTTATCATTGATCACACAATAAAGCCAAAGTAGTTAAACAGAATCCGATGTGCAATAGGAACATAATATCTTATACTACTTGTTTTGATGGCATTTCACAAAGAGAATAGAGAGAGGTCAACATAATCAGATCTATGCTGCTTTGGTCACATTTCGCTGATACTTATTTGTTTTCTTAAATCAGGGGTGTCAAACTCAATTTTATTGAGAGCCGCATCAGGGTTGTGTTTGACTTGGGGGGGGGTAGGGCCGTGGCATGGCCAACTCAACATTACTCATGTTGTGAGCGCCTGTGGTGGCCCAAGTGCTCTGCCAGTGAAAACAGGCTCATGAGCTCTGTTTTTGGCTGCGGTGGCCTACTGCAACCCTTTGGGGCACACCCGTTTGCACCCCTCCTGCTCCATTTTCGCTAGTAGAGACACCACAGGCCAGTCATTCGCTTTTTCCAGGGTGGCCCCACGGGCCAGATCTAAGCACCGCATGGGCTGGATCTGGTCCCTGGGCCTTGAGTTTGACATGCCTGCCTGAAATTGTTCCTTGTTGTTTTCTGGCATTGTAGAACATGGGGGTGGGGAGGGAAAATAAAAGGAACAAAGGGGTAGGGGTTGCCACAAAAAAGAAGAAGTCAAGCTATACTCCAAAGCACCTTGAGGGCAGGGCAAGAAACAATGGATGGAAACTGATCAAGGAGAGAAGCAACTCAGAACTAAGGAGACATTTCCTGACATTCAGAACAATTAATCAGTGGAACAACTTGCCCCCAGAAGTCGTGAATAAAAGCTGAGTGAACAATTAGATCTGACAGAAAAACACATTGTATAACTTCAGTCCACTGTTAACTTTGATTATGTTCCTATTTTTTAGGGTTAAGTAGGAAGAAAGGGGAACAAAAGCTCATGGACTTAAACATTTTTGAGTTAAGTAAATAATATCAAAACAATTTCCTATCTCACAAGATATCATTTTATTTCAGCATATGAGGAAGATTTTGAAGCTGATGAAGAGAAACCAGTTGTGAAAATTGTGAAAGTTGTGAAAATTGAGAAAGTTGAGAAGGAAGCACGTGCTGATGATCAAATGATTGAAAAAGGGAAGCCTCCTTCCGTAGCGGAAGCAGACCGTTCTGATCGTGAAGGGAAGAAGAAAATCTCCTTACGGAAATCTTCACGGACTTCTGATAGTGAGCGAGATGAAAGTGAGGGATATACGGAAAGCTACACAGAGGAAGAGGAGAGAAAACATGGTTAGTTGGTTTTTTTTCTTAAACTAAAGTATAGCATCCTAATATCTTTTTAATATTTTAGAGGACTCTTCATTTTCAGGGTCATGGTCAAGTACCACTTAGAGTTGGTTTTGCATTTATTTATTCATTTGTTTATTCATTTTTTAATTCATTCAATTATTTACTGTTTATCATTTATTTATTTATGTATTTATGTATTTATTTATTTATTTATTTCCCATGTTGTCATTATTCAGTCTGATTTCACATCTGTTAAGCCAAAGAGAAGTGTAGGGACAGGAATGAAATTGACGGTTACAGAATGAAATATTATAACGTCTGTTATGAATTATGTCTCCGCTTCATACCTCAACTGCAAATACTCATCTTTGCATAGAATAAAATAGATGCTATTCTACTCTGTACAAAACAAGGCATAAGGGGTGCTTTGTTTTGTCTTTTTAAAAACATCCCTCATAACCATGCTACGTGCTTTTTCTTCTCTGTACTCTGTGCTCTGCACTAGAAGAAAACAAAGGCGAGCGTACAGTTGATCACTTTGTTTGCAAAGTCTGGTGGTATGAGCAGTGGCCTGTTCTATGCATTGTATTTTCTGAGTTGGAAGCATATTCTTCTGCCACGTTTTTACCACTGTCTTGCAGGGCAGCCAGTAGATGTCACTTTAGCATTGTAAAGTGTCAATTTATTTATTTATTTATTTGGATTTATTGACCGCCCCCTCTCTCCGAAGAGACTCGGGGCGGTGTACAAGAATTTAAGAGCATATACATATATAACAATTATAAATAATAAAACTAAATTAAATGTTTTACCCTGTGTTAAAATATCTCGTTTAAATTTATAATGTAAAAACCCGATTAGGTAATATTTACTACAACTAGGCTGGTACGGTAGATTAGGTTAGGCCAGGCCGGCCTGCTGGAAAAGATGGGTCTTTAATTGTTGACGGAAGGAGCGGAGGTCCGTAGTAGATTTAAGCTCGGGGGGTAGGTCATTCCAGAGGGTTGGGCCCGCTACAGAGAAGGACCTTCCCCTGGGAGCCGCCTGTTGGCATTACCAGGAGGACGGCATCTGGAGAAGTCCCTCTCTGTGTGAGCGAATCGGTCGAAGGGATGTGTGGGGTAGGATACGATCACGCAGATAGCTAGGACCCGTGCCATGGAGCGCTTTAAAGATGGTAATCAACACCTTGAAGCGTACCCGAAAGGCCACAGGTAGCCAGTGCAGCTCGCGCAGGAGCGGTGTTACGTGGAAGTACCTGGAGGTATCCATAATTAACCGCGCGGCCGTATTCTGGACTAGCTGTAGTCGTCGGGTGCAATTGCTGTAAGAGTATTCTCCCTCTGCATGTGTGTCTGTCTGTCTGTTTGCCAGCCAGCCAGCCAGCCAGCCGTAGTAGAGATCTCTTGTCCCATCTTTGTCATCTTGCACTTTATGGTACACTATTGCTACTCACCCTGACTTGTTTCCCACAATGAAATGTCCCAACCTCAAGATGAAAAATAAGTGTTCATGGGCCAGTTGGGCTCTAGGCAGGGAACAAAAGCTCAGTGTGGCGAACCCTCAATAATTATTAGCACAAGGAGATTAAAATGTCACAGGATTTGTTTCAGGAGCATAAATAAGATTTTGGGTAACCTCTCTCTTTTCCAGTCAGCATGACTGATGGAGATAATTATTTCCTGTATGTTTTTGCAGCCACCCACTTTCATAAATAATCTAGAGGGAAGCATGTATCTCATTTCCCGTTCATTAGTACAAAAAGTGTAGACGCAGGTCTAAAGCAGAGCACATTTGCAAGATTATGGAAGCAGCTAGCTTTTGGGCTTTCTGTTGATAAAAAACTGATTTCTTCTTGCTTCTTTTCTATTTTACTGTTTTTGATGTGGCTGTCACATATTCCACTGTTGCCACTGAAACTGCGCCAGACTTTCCTATGTTTACTGCTTATTCCTAAAATTGTTCCCATTTTGACAGGCCTTACATGAAAGAATGTTGTTTGATTTCAAACCAAATGTTAATGTTGCTTTTACTTTCATATTTTCTGTGTGAAAATATAGGCAAAGGTAAAGCGACTGACTGGGAAATGGATGCATCTGCCCGAAAGATCCAAGGTTTTTATAGGAAGCATAAAGGTCAACAGCAAACTTAGGCTGTCAAACCAGGTTTGGAGTTGGTTTGCGTGGAAAAAAATCTTGGTTCTGATCAAGACAAATCCAATTCTTACACAGCCATCGACTGTGGCAAATCATAATCTTGCAGCTTTGCTAATCATCAATAAGCAAAACTGCACATTTTATTCCGTTTTAAAAACATTGGCATATCTTCTGAAGCTTGTGGCCAAATCACAAGTATTCAGTTACATTGCCTCAAGGACCTTTTAGAGTTTTTTTTTTTTAATAGTTGGACCACTGATTCAACAATGATCATATTGGGTATTTGGGAAAGTAATTAGCAACTAATTTTTGCTTCCAAATGAATGCCGGTGATTTGCTTGAACTTTCTCCTTTGTAGGCATATTCCAGTAAGGCACCTGCTATCTATGGTATATGGATATCATACAGTGAGGGATGGGAAGTTTTGCTTTGTAATAGAGGATTGTCCAGACAGGAATGGTAATCAGAAGGCCAAGGACCATCCTTTAATTGTCTATTTCCATTATTCTTTGGTTCTACTGATTATACAACATTTAGATGCTTGTTAAAAGCTGATCCCCATTTCTTTCAGGTCCCTGGATACCATGACTGAATTTGTTTTATAGCTGAAAAAGATATATCCGAGCAACTTGATTTGACATTGTATAATTTATTTTGTTGGAATGGAACAAAGTAATTTTGTCAAGGTGCTTGTTGATTTAGTTTTTTGCTTATATTATCAATGAATTTCTTATTTAAAAGTGTCTGATTTGCATCTTATGCTGGACTGTTCAGACATAGAGAACATATGCATTACACTATAGTTTCCTTTCCTTCTTTCCATATCTATGTGTGCATCTATCTGTCTGTCTGTCTGTCTGTCTGTCTGTCTGCCTGCCTGCCTGCCTGCCTGCCTGCCTGCCTGCCTGCCTGCCTGCCTACCTACCTATCATCTAGCTGCCTTTTTAAGGTAGTAGTGCAGAAAGATTTTTTTGAAAACAATTTTCATTGGTTTTACATATATAAAAGGAAAAGGGGTACATAGGGTATTTTTTAACATTTTAGGTCTTCCATGCCGGGGGCGGTGACTGCCCCCAAGGCTTCATCAAAATATAGTTAATTAAATGGTGACAAGAGATACGTATATATCATATCATAAACTTCATACATTCAATCGTTTGTTTCATATCAACATCCGTTTTCAGGAATTACAATAATAGTTTCAAAATAAACTCATTTTTGTGATCTGAGTCTCTTTGCTATTGTTTCTTCTTCCTCTTTCCCACCAGTGGGCGGGGCCATGGCCCCTCCCGTTCCCTCTTCTTCATCTCCCAGGATTAAGGAATGTTTTTTTAGAAAGGCCTCCGCCTCTCCTACTGTTTTAACTCTAACTCTACCTCCATCCCAGAATACCAACATTCCTTCAGGCATTAACCATTTGAACCATACCCCTTTTTTGTATAATACTTCCTTCTTATCTCTTGAATTTTTTGGGGGAATCTGCTTCAATATGGCAACTTCTTTTTGTTGATATATCAAAGGCCCCCCTCGTTGTGCCCTTAGAATCTCATCCCTAGTGGACCTTCTTACAAATTTAATGTGAACCTCTCTAGGTACATCATTTATTCTAGCATATGCTGAATTAATTCTGTAAATCAGGTCTATGTCCCCCCCCCCCCCCCCCCAGATATATTCTTTATTCTTTTTAGTATAATCTGCTAAAATTGTGCTCATTAAATCCTTCAGATCCTCTGCTTCTGACTCTGGAACGTTCTGAAATCTTAAAAAAAAAGACATTCTTTCAAATTCCATCCTTGACATATGCCCAGAAATATCTATGTTTTCTTTTCTTATTTCCCTTATCTCTTCTTTCATCTCAACTGCTCCCCCCTCCAACACCTCAATCTTTTGTTTATTATCTGCTATGGTTCTTTGTGTCTCCAACAATTCCAGTCTTGAGCTTATCAAGTCTTTCCGCATTTCTTTTATTTCTTTCATTATAGTTTGGAGCATTTCATCTGTTGATGATTCTTGGGTGTCCTCTCCTGCAGCTTCTTTTTGTAGCATTGTACTGATCTTAGTCTGTTGGGGAGTTGGGGCTCCCCTTTAGTTGAGGCTGCAGCGGAAAGGGACTTTCCAGTCGGAGGCTTTCTTGAAGCCATTGCTGTAGTTTTAAATTTTTATGGCAATAAGAAATGGCATCAGTGAGCAAGCAGTCGGTGAAGTCCGAGATATCAGGAAAAGTCTGTGTCAGAGTTCAAACCATATATTGTATAAAATCCAGAGAGGTGATTATATTATCAAATCCAAAGGAAAAAAAGAGGAATCCCCAAATTGGGAGAAACACCAAGAGCTTCTCGAGGAGGCTTTAAGTATAGGTTTTGTGATCTTATAAAATTGAAGGAATGTTCACAAGTCAGAAGAAAGTTTTCAGCTGGGAACAAAGAAACGCCATTTTCCCGCCTCAACGCCGGAAGAGGAGAAGTAGTGAAAGTTTCATTTTAGTTGTAACGAGTCTCAGATACAAAGTTGCTACTGCAATTCCATAAATGGAAAAAACCTTCCCTTTTAGATAGTAATAGATCGGATGCTGGCAATCTTCTCTCTCCCCGGTCTGGGGAGCATTTTAAAATGCCGCTTTTCTGAGGGGGGGTTCTTTTACAAGCAAACTCCAGCCTCTATTCTTCTTTCCAAAAATATTTGAATGTACATAAGAAAGTAAAACTCACAGTCCACACTGCCTATGCCAGAGTCCCGGTGCCTTCCTCCGACTCCGGCATTTCTGCCCAATCTTCATCTTGCGAATCTTCTGGCGTTCATCGGTGAGAGGGCGGTCTCCCCCTTGCTGTCAGCCCTCCGGCTCCTGGGGCGAAGCGGGAGAGACACCCAGCCGACCGCCGTCGAGTTGGGGTTCTCCTGCAGTCGCTCGTACGGTTGGGGGTCACTCTGGAGCCCCCAGTGCCCCTGAAGGCGCCCACCAGAGCAGCAAAGTGGCGGACGTGTCTCCGAAAACCAGAAATCAAGTCCGTGCAGAAAGAATTTTGAAGGACTATGCATTATTTATTTATTTTTGACTAAAAATTAAAATTCAAGCACTGTAGCAGTAGACTTACTTTTTATATAAATACACTGGAACAATGATCCACAAAATCTGTGCTTATTCTTGACAGCTGTAGACTTGCAGGTCTAATTGAAGGCAAAAAATGTCTCCCAATGTGGAAAATTTTAATAACCTCTCCAGATAGATAAGGAATCTTTACTCTTCTTTTTTTCCCTCCCATTGTTTTGTTGAGAGCTGGTCAGAGAGTCTGAACTTACATTTTTCAGATCCTGGTAGGCCATAATCCTGTGAATAAATCAGAAGGACTCATTAGTTAGAGAAAACATTTCATGGTGTTTTGCTGAGGGCTGCAAACAGCGATTTTGCTATTAGTCTGTTGATATTCTCTAAAATTCTGGTAATATTTTTAATGAGCTGACTAGCTCAAAGGTACTGTGGCTTTTTACATTCTTGGAGATTTAAATCTAATGCTATTTTACATATTCCTTATAAGCCATAGCAGAACGAGTATCACTGACTTCTGTTCCCAATTGCATCACTTATGCTTTGTATAAAAAAGGGGATAATATAAAGTTCCATGTTGTGTGTTTTTCAAGTGGATGGAGTGATTGTGCACTGTGTGTGTGTGTGTGAGTGTGAGAGAGAGAGGGGAGGGGAAAGGGAGGGAGGGAAAGAGAGATAGAGATAGATTGAAGGTAGTGTACTAAAAGACACCAATGGCTAATTGCCATAGATAACTAAATTGATAGATTTGGCTTCTATTTTGCTATCCTTTTTGAGGGTAGCATTTGGCTTCATACACCCTATCAAAAGTCATGAAGGTGATCCCCTATGGCAGTGATGGCGAACCTTTTCAGCACCAAGTGCCCAAACTGAAATGTGTGTGCATGCATATGCGTGCGCCAGAGCACTGGAAAACTGAAGACCAGCTGGCCGGTGTGCATTTGTACCCCAGCCAGCTGATATTCAGGCTTCTGTTAAGCGCATGTACACTGGCTAGGTGGTCTTCGTGTGTTCTGGAGCACCGGAAACCCAAAGTCCAGATGGCCAGTGCCCATATATCTGTTTTTGGGCTGTTTTGGGGCCATTTTCAGGTTGTTTTTGGGCCGTTTTCAGGCTGTTTTTTGGGTTGTTTTCAGACTGGTTTTCAGGCTGTTTTTGGCCATTTTGGGGGCTGTTTTCAGGCCATTTTCCAGTGCTATGGCACAGGCGAAGACCAGCGCTGGAAACCAAAAGAGCAGCTGGTGACATCACGTGTGCCCACAGAGAGGGCTGTGCATGCCACTTCTGGCACACATGCCAGAGGTTCGCCATCATGGCCTATGGCAACTAATACTGTGTAGCAGAATGGCATGTACATTGGTGAGGTTGGCCACTCATTGCCCCCTTGTTGGCCTCCCATTTAGCCCTCGAGGGGAAGAGGCAGGGTTGAATGAAAAGGAGCAAGAACAGATCCGGGATTTGCTGGTGGTGGTTTTGTCCATGCCATATTTACCTCCTTTTGAGAGGAAGAGCAGGACAAAGGGAAAGCAAGGAAGGCTAGTCAGCAATGTTGGAAAAGGATATGTCCTTGAGGAACGAGATATGACTGCTCATTGTCAAGATGGTCCAGATTAGGACCATTGGCCAGAAGGTTTCCCTTCCCTTGTACCATGTGAGCGTGCAAGTTTATGGTAGATTTTAAATAGGGGTTTACAAAAAAATGGGACATTTAGCTTCCCTATTTCCTGTTAAAACCTGCACCATTTATTAGAGCTGCACTACAGATATGAATGTTAGTTTGCAAACGGTCAGATATAAACAACCTAATATCAGTCAACTGCCCAAATAAAGAAAGCTGGAAATTCTCCTGCTGAAAAGAGATTCTCTTATATATTTTTATGGAGAGCAAGCAGGAGACAGAGGCACAAGATATTTGAATATTGATTATTTGAAATAGAGTTGGCATTTGATGCACAGAAGTCTCTGGAATTGTTCCTCATAGCTTTATGGATTTGCTTTAATAAATACATTCATCTGAGTTTTCATTTTATGAGACGCACTTTCTTGCTTTGTCAACTGAGAGATGCCTGACAACAGATTATTCAGATCTGGACCACAGATTACTTAAATTTGAGCTCCCATCAAGTTCTTCACTAGCTGTATGTAGTTTTGCTTTCCCATCTGGAAAATTAAGATTATAATGCTTCTCTCAGTGGTGATGCAGTCATTTTTATAACAGTGACTGTAAAATTTATTGCATTACATTAATGTAAGGCAAAATATAACTAAAATAATTCATTTTAGCTCAAACAAACTTGTTTGTTTAACAAAAGTCTGCAAACCTTGCAGACTATTTAGAACAGTACAAATGAAAATAACAATTTAAAATATTTTCAGAAATTACAATTAATTATCTTTTAACAGTAGGCAAGACTCCAGAAGTCAGAATTGCATGAAATGAAAGGCACAAGAATGAAATATGTTATCACATTAAAAGTAGTGTTTTTAGGATAAAATTCTTATGACTTTCCTTGATCAATTCTATTATAGGTATCTTTTAATAAATGGATGTTGCTTGTCAAGAATAAATTGATGATGATGATGATAATAATAATAATAATAATAATAATAATAATAATAATAATAATAATAATAATAATAATAATAATAATAATACCACCAGCAGAACTGCAAAAAACTGTGCTACTTGGAACATCTTATATTTTAAGAAGGTACTTGGTTGATACCTAAGATGCTGGCAGCAAACAGTATCAACCATTAGCACCAGTCAATAGTATTTGTAATGCATTTTTAAATGTTCAGTTGGCTGAGTTTCATGTTTAATGAATAAAGTAAATAATAATAATAATAAAGCTGAAAATTGGAAAAGCAAAACCATGCATGGCCAATACTTGAAAAATATTGAAGGCAAAGCTGACCAGGAGCTAACTTGAAACTGGTTAAGATCAGGAGTACTGAAAAAAGAAACAGAAGGCTTTATTTTGGCAGCTCAAGAACAAGCCGTAGCCACAAATTTCATGAAGGCAAAAATTCAGCATGTTACCAAATGCCGCCTCTGTAATGAGAAAGATGAGACAGGTTGACAATTTGATCAGTGGGTGCAGTAAAATTTCACAAACTGACTATCTACAACGCCATGACCAAGTTGTTAAAATCATTCACTGGAAACTTTGCCAGAAATTTGGATTTGAGTACAGCAAAAACCACTGGGAACATCAGGTTGAGAAGGTTCTAGAGAATGAAAAAGTCAAGATCTTTTGGGATTTCAGAATTCAGACTGACAGGCACTTGGCCTACAACACACCTGACACAATAGTTGAAAAGAAAAAAGTTTGGTTCATTGACATTGCAATACCTGGTGATGCGCGAATTGAAGATAAGCCGTAAAGAAAAAAATCACAAAGTACCAGAACTTGCAAATTGAAGTTGAGTGACTGTGGGGAAAAAAATCATGTTTTGCCCCGATTGTAATTGGAGCCCTTGGAGCAATACCTAAAGGGCTACCTCACTATTTGGAAATTCTAAATTTATCGAACTTGAACATTTTGATTTTCCAAAAACCCCTCTACTTGAAACACCTTATATCCTCCATCATTACCTTAACTGTTCCTAGGTTCTTGGTTAGGACTTGAGCTGTTGAGCTACCAACCAGCCCCAAAGGCTGTGAATCTCACCAAAGATTATCATCATCATTATCATCATCATCATCATCATCATCATCATCATCATCATCATCATCATCATCATCATCATCATCATACAACACACCAGCTGTCATGGTTGTAGAGGGCCGAAATGTACAATTTATTGATATCATGGTACCAGGAGATGCCAGAGTCAAAGAACTGAAAGAAAATCATGAAATATTGTGATCTGGCCATTGAAACTACCCAATTATGGATGAAATACGTAACAGTGATATCCATTGTCATTGGGGCAGTTGGTATCATGTCCAAGAATTTTATAAGATACATGAACAAATTGCAGCTTCCTGCAATAACACCAGTGGAACTGCAAAAAACTGTGCTACTCGAAACATCGTATATTTTAAGCAGATACTTGGTTGATACCTAGAATGCTGGCAGCAACCCGTATCAATCATTAGCACCAGTCAATGATATTTGTGATACATTTTTGAATGTTCAGTTGCCTGAGTTTCCTATTTAATGAATAAAGTATAATAACAATAGGAAGGTACAGATTTTCCAGATTAATTCTGTGATCCTTTTTGAAGCAAGTCATCACATGATTAGGTCCTGTTTTACAACTGTTTTACAAAAAATGTTAAGTGAATCACAACATTGTAAGAGAACCCAGCTCTCCAATTAATGTTGCTTGTTGGAAACCAGCTAAGAAAGTCAGAAAATCACGATCATGTGACCATAAGATATGGCAGCAGTTCATAAATGTCAGCTGGTTGCCAAGCGCCCAAATTGTGATCATAGAATAGTAGGGGTATGTGTGTGTACAGTGGTGGTAACTTTGAGGACAGGTTGTAAATAACTTTTTCTTAGGCCATTGTAACTTTAACCCATCATTAAATGAACAGTAGTAAATAAAGGACAACTTGTAAAGAATGTATTTTATGTAAACAGTTCATAATATACTATATGACTATACAGATAGTCTTAGATGAGCTGACTTAAATTGAAAAATTTAATCAGCTGTAGCATGTAGATAATATGAATAGGTGCTTGAGATTGAAATTAGGGATCCCCTTTATACCTACATCTCACTCAAGGATATATTTTCACAAATGGGTCGAGGCAACACCTTCTAGCATGATGTCTGACAATTTGGGGTATTATAATCCTATACATTTGGAGATCATTTAAGGGCTGTGTAAGGTCCTGCCTCTCCAGTCTTCTCAAGAAAGCAGAACTCTTGAAACAATTATCATTTCAAAAGGAACTTTTATTGAAAGACAGTGATAGCAAAGGAAATGTAGGCAGGATCTGAAGTTTCCTGCGCAAAGCATTAGGTTAAATCGTTGCAAGCAAAGCCCCTCCCAATGTCCAGTTCAACATTGAGCCAATCCCGAGGTGCAAAGATATTTTGAGAACCTCGGGCAGAGAAAGTGATAACAGTCAACTCCCAAGCGCTTCGGTTTCACTTTCTCTGGTGGTGAGATAAAGCAGATTGCTCAAAGCACATTATTTTCCCCCTTCCTAAAATGACCTGAGGCACATTCCTTCTCCTCTCCCTATTTCCCACAAGGTACAGCAAAACAAAGCAAATGAAACCCTATGCACAGAATTCCCCCACCCCCCAGCCTCCCACCAGAATGGCAGCGTCCCTATAGAGAATTATGGAAACTCACAGCCTGCTTTAGAAATTAAACAATATTTTGCATTTCTGTGGAAAAAGGCACTTCTTTCACACTTAATTCTAATAAGTTTCTCTACTTGATCTCACAAATAATGATCCCAAGGATTGGGTGCAAAACGCCATTAAATTGTAATTGTCTTTACTCTTTGTAGGTAGAAAACAATTGCTTTCAGTTTCCGGTAGCAGCACCTTATACAGCAGCGGAACCGAATCTGAGTTTGAAGGCAGGAAACGTGATGAGGAGGAAGACGTTACAGACATTCATTCAGAATGTGAAACGGAAACCACCAAATCTCACCGGGAAGGAAGTCAGGGAACTGATGTGGAAGAAGAGGAAAACTTGGAGGAAACAGAAACAGAAAGCTTGAGCACCAAGATTGTGCCAGATATCTTCTATGAAGAAAGAGTGGAGATGACCCTTCAGGACATGAGTCCGGGCCATGAGACGCCCAAGATGATAGGGCTGGTAGACATGGGGGAGGAGGAAGAGAAGGATAAGTTAGTGCATTTGAAAAGCAGTGCTCTAGAAGGATATCCGAGCAGGAAGATTTCTGAAGATAAGGAAGGTGGTGAGTATGGTTTGAAGAGATCTGTAATAGGTTTGCTGAATACAAGTGTGTTGCTTTATTGATTCTTAAATGAATGCTGATTTTCTGGTGCCATGTTTTGATATTGCATATGAATAAAAACTCTGCTTGAATCTTCCTAAATCTATTTCTGTCCTTGAATGGGGCAAGATTTTCCTTTGATGTATGTGCCAGATAACTGGTAGAGTTTTGCCACGCTATCTTATTCTTCCAAGTCCTGGAATTGAGCACTGTTGCATACAAGGCTTTTGTGAGTCTTTCTCTTGTCTCCGTCACTGTTGTGTTTGGGACATTTGTTGACTGAATTAATTTAATTTCTAGTTAGCCAGGGGCAAAGAGATGAAATGAATCTTAGATCAGTGAATATGCCTGGCATTGATAATGACCATCATTGAAATCAGAATTCGCACAAAAAGAACAAAATCAAAGTAGTTGTATATCTTTTGTAAAGACTCAGAAACATAGTATCTAAAACAAGTTTTTGTGTCTTTTTTAACATTTGGAACAATGAATTGGGAGCCCCAAATACAAGATATTTTTTCAGATTTTTCATGACCATGGAGAATATGGATTGCCATATCTAGGTTATCCTTCTTTATTCTCTATTAGATTATTTGACCATCTAGGCTACCATTGCCCAATACAACCTTTCCAACTTGTTGCCCACTAAATATATTAGGCTACAATATCCAGAATTGTAATCCATGTTCTAATTTTTGTGAATCATAAAATACATTTTATTTACATGATCATTCCTGTTTCCTGCCTCAGATCCCTTTGGCAAGAAAAACAAAAATATTCTATTTTGTTTTAATTTAACTCATGATGGAAATATTGTAAGGGTGAATCAATTCATACTAATTAGCATGCTATCAGTGGTGATGCAGGCATGAAAGAAAGCCATAAGTCATGCTAATATTTTTGATTTGTGGTTTGGAATATGTTCCTTGGATGGTGATACATTATGTTCTTGCTTGATTTAATAGATTTTGATGGATTGTTTCATATTACTTTGTGTTACTGGATTTACTAGTTTGGCAGGGGCAGAAGATTATAAAATGGTAATTGTTTGCTAGCATCTTGGTGCTGGATTGCTTTTCATTGCCTTGCAATTTTATGTATAAAACATGGATGAATTTTGGGGGGGGAAATACAGTTCTGGATAATTATGCTGAATTATTTATAGGTGTTTAGTTGCTTGAGATACTTTCCTTCATCCATATGCTAGGTTTTCAATATGAGTGACTTTGCAATTACACTGTTAGATGAGATGAATATTTAAGTACAACTGAGGAATGAAATTAACCACTTAAGAAGAATACATATAGAATTACATATTCTAATATTAAACACAAGTGTGCAGAAATCATGTAGGTTGAATCAATGGCCCGCCCCAAATTTTAGCATAAAAGAATATCGTCATTTCTATTTTGCTCATACCATGATCATTAAATGACTGTGCAATGGCAGGCAGAGTTTTCAGTGAGTACAGTATTTAGCAGTCTCTTCAGATTCTGCCACTGGGACTGAAGGTAGTAAAAATGTCAGCTACCAACACCTCTTTAAAAGAAGTTTTATAGGGTAGTAGTAAATGATATGGTATGCCTTGATGAGTGTCCTGGCAAAGAAAGAAAAATTTGTCGCTTAACATTTTCTGAATGGGAATGTGACACATTAACATTCTAATGGATGATTTCAACCTTGGCAAATTTTTAAGATCATATAATGCTTAATTAACCTATTAGATTGTGGTAAGAGATCAGATTCTAAGAATGGCCTGAAGCTCAAATGCTGTGATTGGTTTTGGTCATGTCCCTTTATTCACAGAACAATCATCCATACACAGAATGACTCTGCTATTTTAAAGTAGGCCTCAGATTGTAACATTTTCCAATAATCAGGGGAAAAAAGTTTATAAGAGGAGCCCAGAAGTGACATATAAAAGAAGCATATATGTGAAAATGATGCCTTATGTATTACAGATAGTACTTCTCAAAAGCCTGTCAATTGAATGAATCTTATTTATTAGCAGGTTGCCCAAATTCAGTGTGAGAGGCATCAATTCTTCTCCAATTTTTTTTTGCCAGCTAAAAACTTTTAGCCTCCCCTTGAGTTCAGGCACAAGTTGATTACATATACTTATTTTGGCTGTTTTTCTTTTTAAAAACAAACAAACAAACAAACCATGGGTTAGGTTAGGTTTAACGGGTTAGAGTAATATTTTCCAACATTGGTAATTTGAATATTAGATTAGATTTATTTTTCTATACCGCGTCCTCTCCCCAGGGGGACTCGGAGCGGTGCACAGGGAAAATTAAAACAACATAAAATATATACATGAATAAATACAATAAAAACAAATTAAATCAACTGTCCCTGCACTAAAATCCCCATTTTAAAATTAACATTCCCTAACCCCTGAGGTAGAGACTAACCTAGGCCGGCCAAGCAGAAAAAGTGAGTTTTTAATTTCTGACGGAAGGAGCGGAGGTCCGTAGTTGTTCTAATGTCGGGGGGAAGGTCGTTCCAGAGGGCTGGGCCCGCCACAGAGAAGGCCCTTCCCCTGGGCGTCGCCCGCTGACAAAGTCTAGTGGACGGCACCCGGAGCAGTCCCTCTCTGTGGGAGCGAATCGGCCGGGAGGATGTATGGGGCAGAATCCGATCCCGCAGATAGCTAGGTCCCGAGCCATGGAGCGCTTTAAAGATGAAAACTAACACCTTGAAGCGCACCCGAAAGACGACAGGTAGCCAGTGCAGCTCGCGCAGGAGCGGTGTTACATGGGTATACCTTGCAGTACCCATTATTGCTCGCGCGGCTGCATTCTGGACCAGCTGAAGTCTTCGGGTGCACCTCAAGGGGAGCCCCATGTAGAGAGAGTTACAATAGTCCAGTCGGGATGTCACGAGAGCATGGGTGACTGTGCGAAGGGCGTCCCGATCCAATAGGGGGCGCAACTGGCGAACCAGGCGAACCTGGTAAAACGCCCTCCTGGCCACGGCTGTCACTTGATCTTCCATGGACAGCCGGGCATCCAGGAGGACACCCAAGTTGCGCGCCCCATCCACTGGGGCAAGATGTTTGCCCCCAATGGCCAGCGATGGAGTCAACTGGTTGAATCGGGCAGCCGGAAACCACAGCCACTCGGTCTTGGTCGGGTTGAGCTTGAGTCCGTTTCTTCCCATCCAGATCCGTACAGCTTCCAGGCACTGGCACATCACCGCTACGGCATCGTTGGGGTGGTTTGGGGTAGATATATACAGCTGAGTATCATCAGCGTAGAGATGGTACTCTACCCCAAAACCACGGATGATCTCACCCAGCGGCTTCATATATGTGTTAAACAGGAGATGCGAGAGGACCGACCCCTGAGGCACCCCACATGTGAGGGGTCTCGGGGTCGACCTCTGCTCTCCTGTCAACACAAATTGCGATCGGCCAGAGAGGTAGGAGGAGAACCACCGTAAAACGGTGCCTCCCACCCCCAACCCCCCCAGCCGATGCAATAGGATACCATGGTCGATGGTATCGAAAGCCGCCGAGAGGTCTAATAGGACCAGGATGGAGGAACAACCCCCATCTCTGGCCCTCCAGAGATCATCGACCAACGCGACCAATGCCGTCTCGGTGCTATGCCCGGGCCGAAAGCCGGACTGGCGCGGGTCTAGATAATCAACTTCCTCCAGGTGACGGGGAAACTGTTGTGCCACCACACTCTCAACAACCTTCGCCAAGAAGGGAAGGTTGGAGACTGGACGGTAGTTGTTCAAAAGAGCTGGATCCAAAGAGGGCTTCTTAAGGAGGGGCCTCACCATAGCCTCTTTTAGGGAAGCAGGCAAGGAACCCTCACTTAAGGATGCGTTGACAACCTCTTGGATCCAGCCTCGTGTCACCTCCCAGGATGCCAGCACAAGCCAGGAGGGACACGGGTCCAATAAACATGTGGTGGCTCGCAGTCGCCCACGTAACCTGTCCATATCCTCGGAAGTAACGGAGTCAAACTCCTCCCAAACAAGATCTGTCTCGTGGCATCCCACTGGGCCATCAATGGGGGCTAACTCGTTCTGTATCTGAGCGATTTTCTCCTGCAGAAAAGTCACAAATTCCTCTGCTCTACCCTGTAGCGGGGCTTCCCGGACCCTCTGTTGGAGGAGGGAGCGGGTCACCCTAAACAGGGCGGCAGGGCGGTTTTCTGCGGATGCTATGAGGGTGGCACAATGATGGCGTTTGGCCACTCTCAGCGCCACAATGTAAGTCCGTAAATGGGCTCTTACCTGTGTCCGGTCGGATTCAGAACGGGAAGACCTCCATCTTCTCTCTAGGCATCTCTTGTGGCGTTTCATCACCCTTAGCTCCTCGGTGAACCAAGGAGCCAGGGTGGACTTCTGCTCCCAGAGATCATCCAGTTAGCAAGCTGGTTGGGAAATTTAGGGATTTGAAGTCAACACATTTTCAATTTTGCAAGTTGAGAAACACTAGGTTAGCTTTAAGTTCGGGATCATTGGTTGATAGTTACTTTTCCTCTTCAAATATATGTGTACGATAGCCCTGATAACAAAGATCTCAGACCAATTGATTAGATCCACGGTGGGCAAAAACTTTTCAGATCAGATTTTAATACTGCTGGCAGGGGAAAAAAGGAAGAAAGCTTAGAGATCAACCTACAGAAATTTATGTATGTGCAAATGCTATGAGGGTCTTCTAATTATTGAAACTCCTTGATGCTAATTCAGGGGTGGGCAAACTTTGCAACTTTAAGTCTGAAGGACTTCAGCTCCCAGAATTCTCCAGCCAGCAAAGCTGTCTAGGGGCTGAAGTCCTTCAGACTTAAAGTTGCAAAATTTGCCCACCCCTGTGCTAGTTGTATCCTTCACAGTTGGATCAGTGGCAGATTGTTTAGGATCATTGTAGCCTTAAACTGCAAATCATAATGTCTTACCTACATTGGTTACATTGTAGAGACAAAATAAAGGAATCTCCATGCACCAAACAGGATTTACTTCATTGAACATATATTAATCTATAGGTGATGTGACGATGCTAAAAATGTTCCTACAAAATAGCAATTGCACCCAGACTTATATATCACTTCATAGTGCTTTATCACCCTCTCTAAATGGTTCACAGAGTCAGCATATTGCTCCCAACAATCTGCATCCTTGTTTTACCCATCTCAGAAGGATGGTTAACCTTAGTCAGGATCGAACTGCTGTCAGTCAGCACCATTATCCTGCAATACTGCATTCTAACCACTGCACCACCAAGGCTCATGCATGAATAGGGTATCCATATTTAAGGAGAACCTTCAGTATTTTCCTTTTTAAAAAGATAAAACATAAATGCTGAAGATCATTTTTTTTACTCTTACAGAGCAATTTCTTCCTCTCTTCTTTAATGTCATTTTGGACAGAAGAAAAAAAAGTGCTGTTGTTTAGACAATCATAGTTTCTGAGCTGATAGGAATAAGAGATTAATAATAGACATTTTGTTATAAACAAGTGAAATGTAAATAATCTAATTATTAACACAGTAAAGTTACAGTGAAATTATTAGTATTCCTTTAAGCTGTCATGGACCTAATAAATAATAATAATAATAATGTAGAACTGCATAGCCAAACTGCATATCTTCACATGTTGAGCATGTCGGGATTTGCATTCAACTTTTCCTGTTCATCAAAATGAGACAAAACGTTATTCTACTTCCTTAAGGAATTAACAAAACTATTGGAATTGTGTCAGGAAGCTTAGTATTCAAAGATGCCCTTAGTTTATCTGTGATGAAATAATAGCTTTTCAATTGTATTGTTCCTGTTCTTGCTATTATTTGTATCCTGCCTTCAGGATACCTCACTGTTTTTAATTTGTGCACAAATTAAAACCATTTCTGAACAAAGGTGACCTTACAGCTTGGTGATATTTGAAAGTGGTGAGTGCTTTGTGTAATTTTTGCATGGGAGAAATAGCATTGCATGAAATTTTCATTGCTTAAAGAATGAATGACTTTTGCTTATATGTGTACATAATTTTTCTGGATCTTAATTACCATCCTTAGCTAGTTGTAGTGTAATTGTAAGCTCATTTTATGTTCAAGGATGGTTTTATTGGTTTTATTTTATTTTATTTTATTTTATTTTGCTTTCTCTTTTGCTCTCTTTTTATGATTGCGGTACTATTTTTTTGAAGATCGCAAATTGGTCAGAGAGAAAATAGCTGAGGCTATTGAAAAAGATCAGCTTTTGAGTTCTGAACCTGAACCTAGTGAATACAGTACAGAGGATGAGGAAGAACATATAGCAGCTGCTGAAGGTAAATTTGAAGGTAAATTTTTACTGTTGCATGGAATCTGTCTTTAATATTTCTTTCTAGTTAAATGCTGTGTCTAATTGATGTTTTACACCTTATATTTTACGTTTTCATATTTTTCTTCGTTTTCTCTGTCCCATAGGGGGAAAAAGTTTCTCAAACACTACTGTCTTCCTTGGGAAATAGTGATCTTTGAAGCTGCTTCACCTTCAACCCCTTCCTTGCACACATCTCCCTGTGGGCAAAAAAACTCTTATACGGGCAGGGAACACAGATATAACTTTGGTCAGGAACAACAACTCTAGACTTCATTGGTCCTTAGAAAGCAGAGCTTTCTAGAATAACCCAGATCAGTGTTTCTTAAAATTGGCCTTTTTAAGATGTATGGACTTCAATTCCCAGAATTCTCCAGCCAACATGAAGTCCACACATCTTAAACTGGGCAAGGTTCAGAAAAACTAGCCTAGATTATCTTTGCTGGCATAATAGCTGATATGTGGCTGCCTAGTTACAGCTTTTTTTTCTGCGTCAGTTAAAGTTCAAATGAATGTAGTCAATCTGAGGTTGAATGCATCAGTTTTATCCTTTAATTTGTCAAGCCCTCCCAGTTCTTGCATATAAGCACACATAGTTGATCTTGTCATTAATGGTGACAAGATTGTATCACCAAATATTATTCCCTGTACCTCCTGGAAATCAACTTTTTTAAAAAGGACCCTGCCCACCTGACATTGCTTGCTTGTTCATCTCTTAGATTATCCAACAATTGTACACAGCATATTAAGTGGGCATTTTTGCCATCACATGAAGACAAAGTAAACAGATCGCATTTTAGGATCTTCCGTAGCTCTATATTATAGGGGGGAAAATAATAGTGAGATGAAATTGTCTTAAATAATTGAAACCTCTGAGGAATCCTCAAAAGTAATTCTCTGGGACTCTGCAAATAATGATACACTCCTATTCTAGAGTGTTTTAAGAATGGGTAGGAATTGAGTCCAAGTCAGATTTTAACAGCTGTTTATTCTCCCTGATAGTGAATTGAAATCTCAGCCATGCAAAATCCAGTCATAAGCATAGTAGGAGAAAAATGTAAATACTTGACAAGTTTTCATGCTGTTGCTAGAGGGGAAGTATTTTATGCACATCAGGTGGTGCAATCATATTTTCAATATACTTTATGCAGTTCTGATTGCCTGTTGTGGGAACCCAGCAATTTTGGTTTCTAAACTGTGCTTTATGGCTTAGCATTATGCATGACCTTCAGTTGGGATTTATTCAACAAATCATGTTATTAATGTTCATGAAGAAACCTATAAACATACACAGATGTTGAGTTTTATTTGATATTATAAGGAAATGAACATCAGTATCAGTTACGTATCTTCTGTAATGTATAGTTTGGGCGTTAAGTGCCCAAATCCCCAGTGTTGGGATACATGTTAGAGCGACAGCCTCTTCATGAGACTGACCAGCAGGTAAGAGTTTAGATGCTTTCTTCCACTTCACATAATACCATGCACATTTTACTGCTCCTATAAACCACTTTGTCAGAAGGCAAATTGAGGTTTTCTTAATAATACTATATTTCTCCCTCTCCCTTTTTATTCTCCCAGCTGAATTATAAGCACTTTCCTTAGCTCTGTTCCCTAAGAAACAAGTTATGATTCCAAAATATATCTCATTTGATTGGATTGTTTGCTGAAAGTCACATACAGTATAAAGGTGTAGATGGATGCTATCAGCACATCAATTTCAACAGTATTTAGTGCCAGGTATTTAAATTACGCAAGCATACAGGTCAGAAAAGTCTATAAGAATCTATCTTCTTATATAAATTCCATTATAATATTTTCCTTAATCTTTTAAGGTTTTAGAAGACAATTTATTGAACATAATTAATAATGAGTACATTGAGAGTTTGTACAGTATTTCCAATTAAAGTAAAAAGACTCTAGTGTAAACAGAATTAGGCAACAATCCAAAAATAAAATACTATGAAAATCCATTGGACATTATATTTATATGTAGTCCTGTATTACCTGTTGCACATAATTCTCACTACAATCAGTGGGAAAAGTAAATCCCAAATCAATTAGGCTTAACACTATTTTTCTATACATATTCTGATAAAGCACTGTTACTTTTTTGGCTTCACAAAATGGTGACTTATTCCCATCCTGATCAGAACCTTTTTATTGTTCCTCACAATTTCTCCTGGGTGGATCCTATGTTGTTCTGCTGATATTTCTGGCAAGCAGTTTAAGGCTTCTAGGTCAGGTGCATTTACACACAGCTGTCAAAAAATCAAGAAGAGAAGAGCAACCATAAAAAGAATCATATAACAAACACACAAGGGGCAGGATTTTATTTGTGGCTTCCCCATCTTAAATTTTTAATCCCCTGTAGAAACTCTATTCTTGGTCCCATGTAGTTATTTCTCACTTCCTACTAATCAGCATTTTAATTCACTTGTTTTAACTACTTGAAAAGTCACAGTTATATGAACTTAAATGTACATTTATACATATATCAATTTCTAAAAAGCAAGGAATTGTTTTATGATAGATCCAGGAGGTATAGAACATTGCAATTGTTAGAAAGAAAATTTTTGAAAACATTATGATATTTGGAAAGAAATTATTATGCCAGATATTCAATCCATTCATTTTCTCCCCTATGCTTGTATTTGTATACTCACAAAGCCTTGAGGTGGGCAGTAATTTCATTTAATTGCAACTAGGATCAAGCTTATTTTTCAGAGTCTAGATTAGAATATGACGTGTCTAAAGTATTTAGACTCTCCTCCGGGTTGGAGAGATAGGCAGGATATTTCTCAATGCCATTTGCAGGGAATCATAAGCAGGTGAAGACATCCGCTTGGGAATACCCTGAAGCAAATGGGGAGCCACTGTGTGAGACAGAATGCTGGACCGGATGGGCTGTGGCCTGTTCCAGCAAGGCTATTCTTATGTTCTTATTTGTTTTTAGAATAAATTCTGTTATTTTGATGTAGGACCATACTTGTTTTCAAGATATAGCATTTTTCTGTATCTGTGTGTGCACGTTGACCTTTAATGTTTGATTTAACACATTTCAAAATCTTTATATTCCTTTATAGATTTTTATTTTTTCAGAAAGTTAAAATGCAAACTCCCCCCAAAAGAAGGAATTTTGCAAAACAACCCAAAACACAATTAATCAAAAATATGTAAATCAGTCAAATAGCTTTCACTACCAGAGAGTGTGTTATCTTGCTGATCATCTTAGGGTCACTCCTAATGCTCCCATTCAAATCTAGGGAGAAGCTTTGGCTGCATAATCAGCTGTTTGTCTGCAAGAGAAAAGAGATCACCTGCTACCGTCTTGGGAGCAAAACTTTTATATTCCTATAATATTAATTTTCTGGAACTGTTTTTTTAATGGACCTTTTCTGCCCTGGAGAACTTCTAATTGATTTATCATTTTTGTAGTCCAACTTCGATAATATGGCTACTCTTCAATACTTTATAATAGTTTGCAAAGGAAAAGAAAGGCTTTGCTGGAAATGTTTTGTATAAAAGAAGTAGCAAAATTAGTAGTGTAGGAGGAATATCAGGCAGTTTATAAGGTAAACTAATAATGGACTATACAAGAGCAAGTTTCCAAAATACTTTTCTCTCTCAACTAATGTAGAGTAATGTGGTACCAGAAAATTAACTTGTCCAGTTTACCATTATATTGTAATTGCTCTCAGGTTAATCCAAGAAGCAAAGCTACTGATGGCTCTCCATTCCAAATGGATGGGCCAACAAGGGCAGGTGAAGCACATGTCAATGGTTTTGTTTTTTTAAATGCCACACTGATAAAATTGTCACAATTACAACTCATACTGTGCTTATTTTAATAGTGCCGGATGGAGTTTCCTTGGCAAAACGATCAAGGACTGAATCGCAAAAGGCTGCAGAGCAATTGGAAAAAAAGAGAGAGATGATGGGCAAGGAAGGAATATTTGAGGAAGAGGAACTTGCAGTTGGTAAAACCCCCAGAGAAACAGAAGAACTGCTAGCCCCCCAAAGACTAAGTCTTAGAGGAGATCAGGCACTAAAACCTGAACTTGTGGCAGGAGAAAGAGAATGGGGGAGAGAACCCATAGAATCAGAACTGGCCAGTTTAGAAAAAGAAATAACCCCCAAGGATGAAAAATTTAAGAGCATGGCAAAAGCAGAAGAAATGGAAATAGAACATAAAGCTGCTGACAGAGAGGAGGTTCTAGGGGGATTTAGATCAGAAGAGGAAGAAGCTGAAGATGCCCAAATTAGTGAGAAGTTAAGAGCAGCAAAGAGAGAAGAACATTTGCAATGGCAGATCCCTGAGGGAGCAGAAGGCGCAAAAGTGACTGAGGCACCAAAAGCTTTAAAGACAAGAGAATTAGAAGGAATTAAGGCAGTGGACAGAGACATGCTGGACTTAAAAGAAAAGATGAAAGGAGAATATGAGGCAGCTAAAGATTGGGAGGCAACATTTGCAGAAAAGACCGGTATGGGAGAGGTACCAGAAAAGGTGGGAGAAGCTAAACCTGAAGAAAAGGTAATTTTTCCAGAAAAAAAAGTAGAGGCCGGAAAAAAAGCTGACATAATGGAAAAGGAAATAAGGGATGAAGCATTGTTGAGGGAAGATGAGGAGGGAAAATATGAATTGAGGCCCATTTCCCCCAAGGAAGCCGAACTTAGACCACCACAATTAAAAATGAAAGATGTTCCCTATGAAGATGAAAAAGCAGCTGCTGCAGAAAAGGCAATCACTGGTAGAAGAGAGGTTCCATCTGAGATTGAAGAAACAGTCCAAGACATTTCATCGAGATGGGGTGAAGATTTATACCAAGAATATCCAGATGTGACTGGCATGAAAGCCATATCTACAGAAGATTTAACCCTTAAGAAAATAAAACCTTTGGTGGGAGAGACCTTCCTCGACCATGAAATTGAAATAACCAAGGAAGACAAGTTAGCAGGCAAACCATATTCTGAAAGAGAAAAAGACAGACAAGCAAGAGCAAAAGATATTTTGACAATTGAGCAAACAGCCCGAGGAGAAAAGGCTATAATACAACCTGTAGAAAGAGGAGCTGAAGAAAGAGGAAGAGAAGAGAGGCGAAAGTCCAAAATGGCAGCTTTAGAAGAAAAATTGGACTTGGAGGAAGAAGGGCTTTATATTGAACCTGGCGTAGAATCTATGGCAGCGCTAATGGAAGAATTAGCGGAGAAGGAAAGGGCAAAAGGAGAGATGTGGGTTGAAGAGGAAGAAGGAGAAATAAAAGGATTGTCTCCAAGACAGAAAATGATTGAAGAACAGAAAGCACTCAGAAGAAAGACAGAAATTGAAGGGGGAGGCCCTGAAATGGCATTTAAAGAAGAGGCAGAAATAGATGAGACAGAAGTTAAAACTAAAGGGAAAGTAGAAAAAGGAGAGGTAGGAAAGAAAATGGAATATCCATGGAAAGCAGAAGGAGACATGGTACATATAAGGGAGGCAGAAATTGGAGAGCCTAAAGTCAGTGTGGGACTTGAGGGAGAGTTAGAAGTCACAGAGGCAGAAGGTGACATGACACTTAAAGGGGAGGCTGAAAGAAGGCGTACCAGAGCTTCATTGCTACCCAAAGACAGGTTAGAATCTGAAGAAGCAAAACCTGACAGAACACTTGAAGGGGAGGCAGAAACTGAACGTGTCAAAGCTAAGATGGGACCTAAAGGGGAGTTATATCCTGAAGAAGCAGAAGCTGAGGTGACACTTAAAGGAGAGGCTGAAAGAAGACGTACCAGAGCTTCATTGATACCCAAAGATGGGTTAGATTATGAAGAAGTAGAAGCTGATGTGGCACTTAAAGGGGAGGCAGAGAGAAGACGTACCAGACCTTCATTGCTGCCCAAAGATGGGTTAGATTATGAAGAAGAAGAAGCTGATGTGGCACTTAAAGGGGAGGCAGAGAGAAGACGTACCAGACCTTCATTGCTGCCCAAAGATGGGTTAGATTATGAAGAAGCAGAAGCTGAGGTGACACTTAAAGGGGAGGCAGAGAGAAGACGTACCAGACCTTCATTGCTGCCCAAAGATGGGTTAGATTATGAAGAAGAAGAAGCTGAGGTGACACTTAAAGGGGAGGCAGAGAGAAGACGTACCAGACCTTCATTGCTACCCAAAGATGGGTTAGATTATGAAGAAGCAGAAGCTGAGGTGACACTTAAAGGGGAGGCAGAGAGAAGACGTACCAGACCTTCATTGCTGCCCAAAGATGGGTTAGATTATGAAGAAGAAGAAGCTGATGTGGCACTTAAAGGGGAGGCAGAGAGAAGACGTACCAGACCTTCATTGCTGCCCAAAGATGGGTTAGATTATGAAGAAGCAGAAGCTGAGGTGACACTTAAAGGGGAGGCAGAGAGAAGACGTACCAGACCTTCATTGCTGCCCAAAGATGGGTTAGATTATGAAGAAGAAGAAGCTGATGTGGCACTTAAAGGGGAGGCAGAGAGAAGACGTACCAGACCTTCATTGCTGCCCAAAGATGGGTTAGATTATGAAGAAGCAGAAGCTGAGGTGACACTTAAAGGGGAGGCAGAGAGAAGACGTACCAGACCTTCATTGCTGCCCAAAGATGGGTTAGATTATGAAGAAGCAGAAGCTGAGGTGACACTTAAAGGGGAGGCAGAGAGAAGACGTACCAGACCTTCATTGCTACCCAAAGATGGGTTAGATTATGAAGAAGAAGAAGCTGATGTGGCACTTAAAGGGGAGGCTGAAAGAAGACGTACCAGACCTTCATTGCTACCCAAAGATGGGTTAGATTTTGAAGAAAAAGAAGCTGATGTGGCACTTAAAGGGGAGGCAGAGAGAAGACGTACCAGACCTTCAGTGCTGCCCAAAGATGGGTTAGATTCTGAAGAAGCAGAAGCTGAGGTGACACTTAAAGTGGAGGCAGAGAGAAGACGTACCAGAGCTTCATTGACACCCAAAGATGGGTTAGATTATGAAGAAGAAGAAGCTGAGGTGGCACTTACAGGGGAGGCAAAGAGAAGACGTACCAGGCCTTCATTGCTGCCTAAAGATGGGTTAGATTATGAAGAAGCAGAAGCTGAGGTGACACTTAAAGTGGAGGCAGAGAGAAGACGTACCAGACCTTCATTGATACCCAAAGACGGGTTAGATTATGAAGAAGAAGAAGCTGAGGTGGCACTTACAGGGGAGGCAAAGAGAAGACGTACCAGACCTTCATTGCTGCCTAAAGATGGGTTAGATTATGAAGAAGAAGAAGCTGAGGTGACACTTAAAGGGAGGGCAGAGAGAAGACGTACCAGACCTTCATTGATACCCAAAGACGGGTTAGATTATGAAGAAGCAGAAGCTGAGGTGACACTTAAAGGGGAGGCAGAGAGAAGACGTACCAGACCTTCATTGCTGCCTAAAGATGGGTTAGATTATGAAGAAGAAGAAGCTGAGGTGACACTTAAAGGGGAGGCAGAGAGAAGACGTACCAGACCTTCATTGATACCCAAAGACGGGTTAGATTTTGAAGAAGCAGAACCTGAGTTGACACTTAAAGGGGAGGCTGAGAGAAGACGTACCAGACCTTCATTGCTGCCTAAAGATGGGTTAGATTATGAAGAAGCAGAACCTGAGTTGACACTTAAAGAGGAGGCTGAGAGAAGACGTACCAGACCTTCATTGTTGCCTAAAGACGGGTTAGATTTTGAAGAAGAAGAAGCTGAGGTGACACTTAAAGGGGAGGCTGAGAGAAGACGTACCAGACCTTCATTGCTGCTTAAAGATGGGTTAGATTATGAAGAAGCAGAAGCTGAGGTGACACTTAAAGGGGAGGCAGAGAGAAGACGTACCAGACCTTCATTGATACCCAAAGACGGTTTAGATTTTGAAGAAGAAGAAGCTGAAGTGACACTTAAAGGGGAGGCTGAGAGAAGACGTACCAGACCTTCATTGCTGCCTAAAGATGGGTTAGATTATGAAGAAGCAGAAGCTGAGGTGACACTTAAAGGGGAGGTAGAGAGAAGACGTACCAGACCTTCATTGATACCTAAAGACGGGTTAGATTATGAAGAAGAAGAAGCTGAGGTGACACTTAAAGGGGAGGTAGAGAGAAGACGTACCAGACCTTCATTGATACCCAAAGACGGGTTAGATTATGAAGAAGAAGAAGCTGAAATGACACTTAAAGGGGAGGCTGAGAGAAGACGTACCAGACCTTCATTGCTACCCAAAGATGGGTTAGATTTTGAAGAAGCAGAAGCTGAGGTGACACTTAAAGGGGAGGAAGAACGTGTAAAAGCTAAGGTGGCACCTAAACTGGAGTTATATCTTGAAGAAGCAGAAGCTGAAGTGGCAATTGAACGAGAGACAGAAACTGGACGTGTCAAAGCTAAGGTGGGTCTTGAAGGGGAGTTATATGCTGAAGAAGCAGAAGCTGAGATGATATTTGAAAGAGAGGCAGAAACTGGACATGTCAAAGCTAAGTTTGGACCTAAAGGGGAGTTATATGCTGCGGAAGCAGAAGCTGAGTTGACGTTTACAAGGGAAACAGAAACTGGCCGTGTCAAAGCTATGATGGTACCTCTTGGAGATTTATATGCTGAAGAAGAAGAAGCTGAGGTGACACTTGAAAGAGAAGCAGAAACTGGACTGATTAAAGCTAGGGTGGTACCTAGAAGGGAGTCATATGCTGAAGAAGCAGAAGCTGAGGTGACAATTACATGGAAAGCTGAGACTGGACAGGTTAAAGCTAAGGTTGGACCTAAAGGGGAATTAGATACTGAAGCAGCAGAAGCTGAATTGACAGTTGCATGGAAAGCAGAAACTAGACAAGTCAAAGCTAAAGTGGCACCTAAAGAGGAGTTATATGCCGAAGGAACAGAAGCTGAAATGATACTTAAAAAAGAGGCAGAAACTGGACAACTGGACAAGGTGGTAACTGAAGGGTGGTTCGATGTTGGAGAAGCAGAAGCTGATGTGGCAGTTAAAGGAAAAGCAGAAACTATAGAGGCAGAACCTGATAAGATAGCTGAAAGGGAATTAGAAGCCGAAGTGGCCGAACCTGAGGGGACACTTAAAAAGGGGACAGAAGGCAAGGTTGACCTGAAATGGAAGCCAGAAACTGGAGAGGCTGAAGTGATATCTAAAGGGGAAATAGAAGTTGAAGAAGCAGAAGCTGAGTTGACATTTAAAGAAAAGGCAATAGAGAAAGCACTTAAACAGAAGGCAATAATTATAGAGGAAGAGGCTGATGTGATACCTAAAGAGGAATTAGAAGTCAAAGAGGCAGAAGATGAGGGGACACTTAAAAGGAAGGCAGAAACTGGATTGGCCAAAGGTAAGGTGGTGCCTAAAGGGGAGTTAGGTGCTGAAGAAGCAGAAGCGGATATGACACTTAAGAAGAAAGGAGAAACTATAGAAGCAGAGTCTGAAATGAAAGCTGGAAAAGACTTAGAAGCAGAAGAGGCAGAAGGTGAGGGGACACTTAAAAAGGAGGCAGAAGTCACAGTAGCCTTGGAACAGAAGGCAAAAACTGTAAAGCCAGAGACTGAGGTAGCATTTGAAGAGGAGGCAGGAGTTAAAGTTGTACCAAAATACGAGGAAGCAGAAACAGAAGAGTCAGAAGCAAAGGGAGAAGTGCTTTCTGTCGTCATAGGATCTCTAAATGAAACCACCTTTGGAGAGCAAGGGCTAGTCACCAGGAGAGAAGAAATTATAGCAGAAATAAAACATACTTCTGAATCAGCCCCACAAAAAGAAGCATTTGTTGGAGGAGATATGAAAAAGCAGGAAATGAGAAAAGAACCTGGTCTCCAAACTGGAGTATCTGACAAGGCTGAAACAAGGGAAACATTTCTTTACATGGAGGTAGAGGAGGAAGTCATAGCTCCTGAAGAAGAGAAGGAACAGGATGAATCAGACACAGGAGATGAGATGAGAGAAGAAATGATAACACTTGCAGATGTAGAAGAAGCTCTCTTAATAGGGATACAGCAGCTAATAACAGAAGTATCACAGATCAATGAAAAAGATAAAGATAAAGAAGAACCTCTGATGGAGAGATCAACAGAAGAAGAATCAACTCGGGAGTGCACCACGAGTGAAGATTTTTTTGCTGTTGTAGTAGAAGAAGAAAGGGAGACCATTGAGAGCAGTAACAGTGAAGGAGAAGGAACAGGAGAGCATTCGGAAGAAGGAACAGGAGAGCATTCGGAAGAAGGAACAGGAGAGCATTCGGAAGAAGGAACAGGAGAGCATTCGGAAGAAGGAACAGGAGAGCATTCGGAAGAAGGAACAGGAGAGCATTCGGAAGAAGGAACAGGAGATCATTCGGAAGAAGGAATAGGAGAGCATTCGGAAGAAGGAATAGGAGAGCATTCGGAAGAAGGAACAGTTGAGCATTCGGAAGAAGGAACAGGAGAGCCTTCAGAAGAAGAAACAGGGGAGCCTTTCGAAGAAGAAACAGGGGAGCCTTTCGAAGAAGGAACAGGAGAGCCTTCGGAAGAAGGAACAGGAGAGCCTTCGGAAGAAGGAACAGGGGAGCCTTCAGAAGAAACCCCTTCAGATGAAAAAGATGGAAATATAAACTGTGAAATGGAAATGGAGGAGACTACAGATGAAACAATCACAATGACAAATGCCATTCTTTGGAGCTCCCGGGAGTATGAAAGAGAGTGTCACCAAGATCCTACTGGATCTGACTGAGAAGACAAGACACCTAGATTGAAGGTGAGCATGAGCTGATATATAAATTTCCTTCTCACTTTTATGTCTTCTTCAATTTCAGGTCCTCTACTAGAGGTCTGGGAGTTTGAGGGTTCTAATATACTGCATATCAGACCAGAAAACAGCAGTGGTGATAGATGTAGATGTAATAGATGTAGTGATATTAAGTGACAGCAACATCAGGGAGAGTGTGAGAAATTGGAGAAGTATCAGGGCCTGAAGGAGAAAACAGAGAGGATGTGGAAAATAAAGACCAAAGTGGTCTCAGAGTAGTGATAAAAGCACTTGGAGCTGTGGCTCTTAAGTTGGGTGAGTGGCTTCATCAGATTCCATGAACAACACCAGAAATCTCTGCCAGAAGAGTACAGTGCTAAGAACAGCTAAGGTACTGTGCAAAATTCTCAAAGTCCCAAGCTTCTGGTAGAGGACCCTAGATTGAGGAAGATGCAAATAACTCATGGGGGGGAAGAAGGGAATTTTTAAATTATTGTAGATTTGTCAAATCATGTCTACTGTTTGTGCTCTGGCCTCAGTGTGTCATGGATTAATTAAATGTATTAAGGCCTGCTTCACGCTGACCCATAATATGATGTGGCTTTCATTTGGCATATTATCTGAAGCTCTCCACTATGTTCTGTCAACTGTGGGGTATAGTGTACATTTATATATAAACCCAGTCAAGAACATTTCTTCAGTAATCCATGCACAACCATATATGAATTAATTAATCCTAGCAATTCTCTGGGGATAAATATTTAATTCTTTGAGAAAGAAATGATTGTAGGTTAGACTTATTTAAATAAGATATTTACTAATTCATTTAGCACCTTGGAACCATGTTTCCTGATGACTTTATAGTACCTTATGGGACAAGGTTTATTACTGTATTCCATTGTAGTAATGCTTTCAGTACTGTTATTTGAGCTATAGATTTAATGTTTACTTAAAAGTTGAGGGTCTTTTTCTGCACTGCTAGTTCAGTTATCTGACTTAGCAATAGGTTGCATACTAGATTTCTCAGGTGCTGAGAAGATTTTGGGTACTGATCTGGATTTGGCTTCCTTTGATGCAGAAGATCATTGATGATCTACCTAGTTTGGGACTACTTGAGCGTATTTGAAAATAAAGCTTGACATACAGTTTAAGCATTTCCAAAAGCACTACATTACTGCCAATCAATCATCCAGAGGAAAGCAGCTTTTTGTCTATAGATACAACAATACTAGCTGTTAGACCCTGGATTTCCTCTTCCTCCTCCTCAGTTTCATATTCAGATCTTGCTTAAATCATTCCTATCTGGTGGAAAAGAGTGAGGGACAGAAAGATACATTTCCCCAAATGCTAACGTTGTCCTGAGCTATTTCCTTGTCATTCTCAGCCACTTATGTGCAATTTCCCTGACACTGGCAGTTTGGTCTGCTGATCAATAGGGCACTTTAATATGTCCTTCTGGCCCCATTAACACTTTTTCTAAACCCTCAACTTAAAATTGAACTCAAAAGTATTTCCTTCAGCCTGGTGTGCTCCAGATATAGAACCTTTGCATTTGGCCACCACATGTCTGGTCTATCATCACATTTCCGTTCTTCTAAAGCAGTCCAGTTAATGGGATACCAAAGTGACCTACCACATTATAGTATTTTCTAGTTACAATCTCACCCTCTGCTGCCGGCCATATACCATTAACTTGAGACTGAGGCCAAAGCTACACTTTTTGCTTGCCCCGTTGCCAATAAAGGCCACTTGCCACTTCTTATTGCGCTTTGGGGGAAAAATGAGCATGTACCTGCATATGAAATAAATGAAAGCCAAGGAAGCCACTGCAATGTTACATCATTAGCATAGATCTCTCCTTCCTGATATAAAAGTAGAAAAGAAAGGCTCAGGTATTTTGCTTCTGAAAGTGCTAGAGTTCCCTAACTTCAGATTCTGAATCACAAGATATGCTAATCAGAAACAAAATATTGAATGGTAAATGGCATGGTAATTATTGTTTGCATGTGAACCGTTCTTAGATTTAAAAACAGCCCTGCCCTTCACTAAAGTTGAGAAAGAATATGTCCCTCTTTAATGGGCTTGTTTAAAATAAATCCTCATTTTTGCTGCCTTAAGAATCCACTGCTATTTTTAAAATTGCTAGGGTTGTACTTGTTTCTTTTAAATTTCCAAACAATTATCTTCTGTATGAGTGTTTCTCAATCATGGCAACTTTAAACTGTGTGGACTTCAACTCCCAGAATTCCTCAGCCAGTATTGCTGAGGAATTCTGGGAGTTGAAGTCCACACAGCTTAAAATTGCCAAGGTTGAGATACACTGCTCTTTTACCGTGTAAACCAGGGCTATCAAACTTGCGACCCATGGACCGGATGTGTCATGCGCTGGCCACGCCCGGTTTAACAAAGGGGAAAATAAGTCCCGATACGTCACATGACGCCACCGTGACAATGTGAGTTTGACACACCTGCTGTAAACTAATATTGTCTTTGTTTGTTTTTCCAGAATGCTCTGGGGTTGGAACTTCCCATCTCATCATTGCTGCCTCAAGACTTGGTGGAAACACAGACTTATTCAAGCATCTTCTTATATTCTTTTGATGCTTGCCATCCATCTTTCCATTGTTGTTCTGATTACCATGATCATTTAGTAACTTTTTTCAAGGAAATCATTCTAGATTGGTGCCACCTGGGGTAACAACTGCCCTCTTTGATTCCTTCACACACATCTGCCACTATGCACCAGGACTGCTCCAGACAAATGAAATCTTATCTAGCCTATTTCATTAATAGCATTCCTTTATAATTCTGAAAATAATAATGATGAGGCCTGTATAACAGCTGCCGCACATTTCTTTTAAAAGCAAAACAAATATTATGTAATGGGAACTTTCCCAAAATCAACCAGCTAATTCTGCTGCACAGTAAGAGTCACTTGAAGTCTTTATGTAGAACAATAAAACACCTGCAAACAGATTTGAACATTTGTATGTATTTTATTGCTTGCCTTTTTCCTTTTGTATTTTGGCTCTTCTTTTTAAATTTAGCATAAGCAAAGGAAGTGCTTGAAGTTGACTCACATTCTCCAAAAACTCATACAGAGTGACTCCTCTTAAGTTTTTCAAAAGATCGTTACTGGTCTTATACTTAATTTTGTATAGCCAGATTGATTGATAGCATAGCTAAAAGGGAAGCTGCATCACTATAGATAAGGTAATCTTTGAATTGCAGAATCATTTATGTGACTGACCTAATTTTATGACCTTTTTTGCAGTAGTCATTAAATGAATGCTACAGTCATTAAACAAACTTATGGTTCTCTATTATGCGCCACCCTCCCAAACCAGAAGTAAATGCTGATTTTCAGCAAAACTATCATAAAATGTGGTCCCATGAACTGCAGGACACTGCAAATGGCCATAAATGAGCCCACTTGCCGCGTGCCCAAAATATGATCACATGACTGGGAGGTGATCATGCAAATTTTGAATCTGGGTCATAAGCACCCCCTAATACAGGGGTGGCAAACTCACCTCGTCACGGCATCGTCACATGACGTATCACGACTTTTCCCCCTTTGCCAAACTAGGTGTGGGCATGGCCAGCATGTGACACATCTGGGCTGTGGGCTGCAAGTTTGACAGCCCTGCCCTATTAAGTCCATCCAAACTTCAAATGGTGGCTAGGAAACCAGTAATAAGTCAAGGACTACCTAATAATCGGATTGCCGCTGTATGCAGTGTGCTGCTATAGGAAAAAGAAAGGATAATTCAATCATGTGACACTTTATACTTTCCACTGCCTTGTCATGGGTTTGGATTCAGACTAGAACTTGCTTGAACAAAAGATGTGGGCCACTGAAAATCTCTCATTTTGTACTGGATTTTGTCACCTGGTTCCCAGGAATCCACCCATTGTCTAGACATTTATCAATACAGCTGCCTTGAAAAGTACTTATATATGATAGATTCTAGATTCTACAAAGCTTTAGGTTATTGTGCAGAAATACCACCTATATCTTCTCCCAAAAAATTCACAAGGAAAAGAATGAGAGAGTGCAAGAGAAAAGATTTCTGACCGATCCCTACATTTAAACTGAAAAGCCAAAGAGAAAGAGTGATGCCAGAATACCAAATCTATCCTGTTACCAAATCCATCAAAGCCAGACTGTTTCGGCAGTCTGCATTTCTCTCATAGTTTTCTTATAATTTTCCAATTGGCTGTTATGAACCCTGCACGTTTAATGTTTTGGCAACTGGTCTTTCAACACTAATAACTATTCTGGTTAAAGCTCTTTAATTTATTCTTTCTAAGACTATAGCTTTCATCCAGTGGTGAAATTCAATTATTTTTACTACTGGTTCTGTGGGTGTGGCTTGGTGGGCGTGAGGTAGCTTGGTGGGTGTGGCCTGGTGGGCATGGCAGGGGAAGGATACTGCAAAATCTCCATTCCCACCACACTCTGGGGCCAACCAGAGGTACCATTGCCGATTCTCCAAATTCCTCAAAATTTCCGTACCAGTTCTCCAAACTACTCAAAATTTCTGCTACCCATTCTCCAGAACCTGTCAGAACCTGCTGGATTTCACCCCTGCTTTCATCTCAGAAAATGGTATGCTATTTGTTTAGAAATATATTTTTTTCTTTTTCAGCATTATAAATATCTGGGGGAGGGGAATTACAGAAACATGACACCACAATGCAAACTAAATTCCTTATGTAATTGCCTGTGATATTGGGATACAAATACAAAAGGCACATTTTGCCATTGTTGCCAGGACAATTGTGGTTATAATGGCATAAGTCATACATTGTTCTAAACCACACTGGTTTCCTTGATTTGGGCTTAAGGTAATGTATGACTCTTACAGTGGGTTTGTAAACCCTGGTTTATGGTTTTAGTAAGTTGTATGAATCCAGTCATCTATGATATAGTCAATAAAGCTTGATTAAATCAGGGGTAGTGTTAATGTAGCATCTCAATCCAGCCAATTTAAGTAGAAAAAAATAGCAGTGGATTTCTTGAGTATCAGAGTTTCAGCAGGTATTTGCCTTCAAGCTGCACACTTCTGTTTCTTTATTTTTGTCTAAATTCTTTTTGATATGTTTGTAAAATAACAGAGAAACTGGAGTAGGGATTTAAGGAAACCTTTGTTATTACATGCAGTGATATTAGTGCCCACCTAGAAGGAGATTATTCTGCTGATAAAATGTCCTGTTTTCAATCTGCTGCTATTCGACATACTCCAGAACACACTGTCTTGCAGCACAAGTCTCACCAAATCTGATGGATTTGCTTCCAAGTAAATAGGCCCAGTATTAAGCCTTGTATCATTTAACCATCTGTCTGGCAGCATTTATTCTGAAAACTTGCCAACATACAGTTGCCAAAGCAGCACATATTAATATTTGAGAACAAAAGCGAGTGTTTAATACTGTTTCATCTCATGTTTAGGGAATTGATTTCCATTGCCTTATTATAGATGTTATATTCGGATTTTATACTATGGTAGCATTGAGCAGAATTCCTGTTAGTCATGCTAAAAACATGTACCTTGGGGCAGCTAACGGCCCCAAGGGGACATATTTTATTTATTTACTTACTAAATTTATATGCTGCCTATCTCACTGTCGAATGACTCTTATTAACATTTAACACCCACAGTATAATAACACATGCAAACATACCCACCAAATACCAAATGGTACTGAATTTCAAGAAAATCTGCAATGAGATTTTGTTTTGCTTGCTCATCCAGAGTTTTGATTAACAGGACATTGGTTTGAGTGACTACAAAGTGATAATGTTTATTTTTATGCTTACACACAGTTTGAGATTTAAGGCTGACTTGTCATTAACTCAAATGATGTGATCAGATTTGATCTATGAAAATTCTAATAATGGTTCAAGGTTCATTTTCACTTCATAGTGAGAGCTCTAATCCATATTTTGTGCTATGATGAGTACAGATGTAATGGAAAAAATAGTTCCTGTATGCTGTTATATGTGCATTAAAGAATTTTGTAAAAATCATTTTCCTTGCAGAACCATGCCATTGTTAAAATGAAGCATGCATGACATACCTTTGTTTAACCAGCATTAATATGTGATTTGATTTTCATTTTTGATATTTATGGATCTTCAAATCATCTTAGCAGACATAAAATGCTCAGAAAATTATCTTACCTTTTTCACTTAAAATAGTGATATTACATATGTGGAAATATGGTCAACTGAAGACAGCTCCAAAAAGCAGAGCCAACTGCTGTATAAGTGTAACATTTTAAAGAATCTGAAATACAAAGGGAAATATTTTGTTACAATAAAACAATATATAGACTAAAGGTCTAAATAAAATTGAAATAATGAAACTTTTAGAATAAGATTATGGAATTAATTACAAAGTACAAACAGCTTGTCATGGGAAATCAATTCCATTTAGATATTTACAAGACGTAGATAAAGAATTTTATGATTTGAAAAACTGGACATTAAGGGAGAGTAAAGATTTTAGGTAGAAGAAAGATATGCAGCTGTGTGCAAAATGTGACAATAAAAATGCTAAAAGCGACGTTTGAAGAATGGCATCAGAAAATAGTACCCATAATATCAACAATGTGAGTAATGATGTATGCTTCATGGATAGGCTATGTTTAAAATATATTATTGAAGAAAAGTAAGATGCAGAACAAAAATCTGATAAAATAGAGATGATATCGATTTATACCTCATAGGTGAAGGTAATGATATAGAAAAGAACGTTTAACTTCATCTATAATAGAAATTGGTATTCAATTTACAAAAGGTGCTTGTTAAGATTATGCAATGGGACAAAGAAAGAGAAATCCAATCTTACAACAATATTTGAATAAACTAAAAATTAAGACTATTAGAAATAAAAGGAATCAATAAAAAATATTTTTTTTAAATTGTTTTTATTCTACCTGTGCACCGCCCCGAGTCCCCATGGGGAGAGGGAGCGGTTTATAAGTATTATTATTATTATTATTATTATTATTATTATTATTATTATTATTATTATTATTATTATTATTATTATTATTATTATATTTGATCAAGGATAAAATAAGATATGTTGTTATTTCGAGCAACTCTTAGAAATAAAATGAAGGAATATAAAGTTGGTATATTTGATTGTGGATAATAATAATAATAATTTTAAGTTATAACCCGCTCTCTCTCCCCGAAGGGACTCGAGGCGGGGCACAGGGAATTAAAAATACAATTAAAACCATAAACGGAATACAAAGTTAAAAACAAATTAAACTGGCCCTGCGCTAAAAACCCCTATAAAACTAAAACGATCCCTAAAAACCCTTAAAACAATTTAAAACAATTTAAATTACCCTAGGTCGGCCAAGCAGAAGAAGTGTGTTTTTAGTTTCTGTCGGAAAGAGCGAAGGTCCGTGGTTGTTCTGATTTCGGGGGGAAGGTCGTTCCAGAGGGTCGGGCCCACCACAGAGAAGGGCGTCCACTGGGCATAGCCTAGTGGACGGCACCCGGAGAAGTCCCTCTCTGTGGGAGTGAATCGGCTGCAGGGATGTATGGGGCAGAATGCGATTCCGCAGATAGCTAGGTCCCGTGTCATGGAGCGCTTTGAAAATGATAACCAACACCTTGAAGCACACCCGAAAGACGACAGGCAGCCAATGCAGCTCGCGCAGGAGTGGTGTTACATGGGAAAACCTGGAGGTTCCCATAACTGCCAGCGCGGCTGCATTCTGGACAAGCTGAAGCCTTCGGGTGCACCTCAAGGGGAGCCCCATGTAGAGAGAATTGCAGTAGTCCAGTCGGGATGTCACGAGGGCATGAGTGACTGTGCAAAGGGCACCCCGATCCAATAGGGGACGCAACTGGCGGACCAGGCGAACCTGGTAAAACGCCCTCCTGGCCACGGCTGTCACTTGATCTTCCATGGACAGCCGTGTATCAAGGAGGACGCCCAAGTGGCATGCCCCATCCACAGGGGTTAGATGTTCATCCCCTATGGCCAGTGATGGAGTCAACTGGTTGTACCGGGATGCCGGGAACCACAGCCACTCGGTCTTGGACGGGTTGAGTCTGAGTCTGTTACTTCCCATCCAGGCCCGCACGGCTTCCAGGCACTGGCACATCACCTCTACGGCATCGTTGGGGTGGTTTGGGGTAGATATATACAGCTGTGTATCATCAGCGTAGAGGTGGTACTCTACCCCAAAACCACGGATGATCTCACCCAGCGGCTTCATATATGTGTTGAACAGGAGTGGCGAGAGGACCGACCCCTGAGGCACCCCACAAGTGAGGGGCCTAGAGGTCGACCTCTGCCCTCCTGTCAACACATATTGCGATCGACCGGAGAGGTAGGAGGAGAACCACCGCAACACGGTGCCCCTCACCCCCAACACCTCCAGCCGATGCAATAGGATACTATGGTCGATGGTATCAAAAGCCGCTGAGAGGTCTAATAGGACCAGGATGGAGGAACAACCCCCATCTCTGGCCCTCCAGAGATCATCCACCAACACGACCAATGCCGTCTCGGTGCTGTGCCCGGGCCGGAAGCCGGACTGGCGCGGGTCCAGATAATCAATTTCCTCCAGATGACGGGGGAACTGTTGTGCCACCACACTCTCTACAACCTTCGCCAGAAAGTGAAGGTTGGAGACTGGATGGTAATTCACCAATAATGCTGGGTCCAGAGAGGGCTTCTTGAGGAGGGGTCTCACCACCGCCTCTTTAAGGGAGGCCGGCAAGAACCCTTCACTCAGGGAAGCGTTGACCACCTCCTGGAGCCAGCCTCGTGTAACCTCCCAGGATGCCAGTACAAGCCAGGAGGGACACGGGTCCAATAAAATAATATGTATTGTTACTTCTAGCAACAGTTTATGAACTTTGTGAGAGAGACCAGGACTGAAAGGATGATGCTTTATGGATTTATTTACAGATAAGATAGGTTTGCCAAACACTGGTTTATGCTCATTGAAATAAAGGTTGCAAGTCACTTTTTATATATTTCTTTTTCTTTATTATATTCTTATTTTTCATTTTCTTTTGTTTTCCTCTTTTTCCTTTATTTTTACTCCTGTCTATTTTCTTTTCTTTCTTTGAGTTTAGTTTGTATTAGATTTTAATATTATAATAATAGTGGCATTTCAGATAATTTGTGTTCTCTGTCATGCTGTATGCAATACTTTTTTTTCAAGGTAGAATTCTCTTTGTGGGAGACAAATTAAAGCATGTTTTGTTTTTCACTCAAACAATATATTTCAGTGTATCCATCATAATATATAGTCCTTTTTGTTTTTCCCCATTTTTCAAGGTAATATCTTTGTTTCTCTATTTTTATGGGAGGAAAGTCTTTATACTATAAGTTTATATACAGATGAATATGTGTGCCTAGTATGCCATACAATTATTCATACATTTATTTTTTAATTGATTAAATTTCTATGCTGCCCATCTCACTGTTACAGTGACTCAGGGTATTTACTTGTAATAAAATTACAAGTTTTTAAAAAGAAAACAATTAAACAATTTAATTAAACAATTCAGTCACATCAGAAAAGGCTGTTCTCCTAAATCCCACCAGCTGAAATTCTTTGCCTATGGGATTTGAAATAGGCCCTTTCTGCTGGCATGAGTGTGGAAGGTTAATCCCATTGGAGTGAGATGGTTCTTCAGATATCCTCAACTCATGCCATAAAGGGCTTTAAAGCTGCTGAGAAGTCAAAAAGAGCAAGGATGAATACCAGAGGTGGTATTCAGCAGGTTCTGGCCAGTTCTGGAGAACTGGTAGTGAAACTTTTGAGTAGTTCAGAGAACCGGTAAATGCCACCTCTGACTGACCCCACTCCCATCTATTCTCTGCCTCCCAAGCCCCAGCTGATTGGGAGGAAATCGGGATTTTACAGTAACCTTCCCCTGGAGTGGGGAGGGAATGGGGATTTTAAAGTATCCTTCCCCTGCCATACCCACCAAGCCATGCCATGCCATGCCCACCAAGCCATACCACGCCCACCAAGCCACGTCCACAGAACCGTTAGTAAAAAAACTTGAATCCTACTACTGATGAATACATTACCCCAATCCTCTTCCCACCAAACACATCATCTACAAATGCAACCAATGCCATCTCTGTCCCATAACCAGGTCTGAAACCTGACCGAGGGAGGCTAGATAATCTGTTTTATCCAGGACCCTCTGAAACTGTAGCACAATCATTTTTCTTCCACATCCCCTGAAACGGGATGGAAATTGTCTAGACAGATGGGATCTAGTGAAGGTTTCTTACGGAGGGGACAGAATAAGGATTCCTAAAATGGTCCTGGGAATATCCCCTCCTGCAGTGATGTTTTAATTACTGCTTAGACTCACCTGTAAGTCACCCTTCTGGAGACCTTTAGCAACCAGGTGGGGCAAGGATATAACAAACAAGTAGTTACAGTAACAACCCAAAGGATCCTATCCACTTCCTCAGGTCCAACACTCTGCTCTTGGATTCCAACTGGAGAGAAAAAATATAAGTAAATAGAGTCCATACAGTAGTTCTAATTGGGAGTGGACAAAGATGCACTCAGTCCTATGCAATAATAAATATACTGGACTATGAAGTGCTATTTGTGATGAAAAAGAGTAGTAGTCTTTAGAAACTCTCCATAATGTTGTAGTAGTAACAAAATCGTTGTGAATCAAATCAACTTTGAACTACATTTGTGCAGTAAGTCACAGAACTGGCAGATATTACAGATGATTAACATCAAAGCTGATTGTCCTTTCCCCCCAAAGCCCATAGATGAGTCGCCAAATGCATTTTAAATTTGAAAGTAATTAAATTAAGAATTTCTCAGTTATAGAGTTCATGCATTCGGATAATACATTCACATGTTATTGATGTTTTTAAATCTGAAAGGGACAACACTTGGTTTTTAGCTTTTCTATTTAATTCTTCTAATTTTAATTGTCTTGTAGGACTATTTTTTTTAACTTTTTTTCTTATTGCAAGACACTACATCAATGAGATGGGTGGCACAACAATTTAACAAATAGACAAAAAATAAAACACTCTGGAAGAGCCACTAGGAGTTGATGAAATTGCTCATGCATAGTTGTCAAGATACAATTTAACCAGGGGTGGGATACTACTGGTTCGGACCAGTTTGGGCAAACAGGGAGCTCCAACGATCAGCTGGGAGTGAAACGGTTCACCCCAACAATCAGATGGGCCCACCCGCCCACTTGCGCTATTTTCCTATCTTTATCTTTTCAGCTGATTCGTGTAGCAGAGCAGATTGTCGCGCGAATCAGCTGTGTTACTCCTCCGAAGAACCCGGAAGTGAAGATTTCTTCAAACTGTGCAAGTGCACGTGCACACACAAATCATGTGATCATCAAACTGGTTGTTAAAACGGAGAGGAACCCACCACTGAGTTTAACCAATTGCCAAATTTCAAAATCTTTTCCCCACCAACTAATCTGAAACGTGTGTAGAGATTACTGGTCTGAGTAAATATTCTGCCTTCTTGACTGTTTATTTTTTAAATGTTGTATAATAAACCACAGCTCTGTCTTTCAAGGTTGCCAACAATTAGTAATGATGCTACAGCTACTAGTAACTGAATGAATTTGAAAATACCTTGGTGAAGGTATTCTCTCTGCGAATACCTCTCTGTATCTCTCTCTCTCTCTGTCTCTCTCTGTCTCTCTCTCTCCACGTATTTCAAATATACTTCATTTCTGGGAAAGGGACAAGTTTAATTTGACCTCAGCAACAACATGAGGACCCTGTGCTAGGATGGATTTTACATTTTGATTCTTTAAAAAAATCCATTTGAATTAATAACTCAGCATTTCTGAGCAGCCTGTTTTCCCTGGAAGACCTGATATTCCTTCTATAGAGACCAATTAACTGAGGCAGTGTTTTCCTCTAATAGCCAATTATATTAATTACCAGTAAAACAATGTGTTTGCTTTGCTTGAATCCAACCAGTTGGCTTTGTCAAATGCTATGCATTTCAAACTATGAAAGTCTACCATAACAACTATCTAGAATCAGCAAATGAAACAAAATTCCCCAGTGAATGTAAAGGGTCATATGCTGGCACTGGATCAGGCAATTAAAATAGCTTTTTCCTCTTGCTGCTCCCCTTGTTCTATTTCTAGTCCTCATTAATTTCTTACACTTGAGTGAACCTGTTAATGGAGATGCATTGCAGAGATTTGGATCTTTTCTTTCTCTCTTTTTTCTTTCCTTTCTTTTTCCTTTCTTTTTCCTTTCTTTTTCCTTCCTTCCTTCCTTCCTTCCTTCCTTCCTCCTTCCTTTCTTTTTCTTTCCTTCCTTCCTTCCTTCCTTCCTTCCTTCCTTCCTTCTTCCTTTCTCTCGTCCCTCCCTCCCTCCCTCTTCTTTCCTCCCTCCCTCCCTCCCTCCTTTTTTTTTTCTTTCTCTCTTTCTGGCAGGCTTCCACACCATTGTTAGCTGATAGATACCAACCCAAAAAGTGAATCCTGTTGCAATGACTTGATGTTCTGAATAACTGAGTCTATTGCATTTTTCATACGCAAGCAAGTTATGAAAAATATGAATGTACTCAAGCAAATATAAACTGGCCTGCAATTAGTATCTTTCTTCACTCAGAGTTAGTCTTTATTTTTAAACAGTAGCAATCATTGAGAAATTCTCTTGGGGAGAACTATAGCATGGAACATTGCATCTTTTTAACTACCTACCTGTCACGTTCAACATTCAGCCAGAAACGTGGGTGCATGATGCAGTTTGTTGTGGAAGAGAGTCGATATATAAACAGAAAAGAGAAAAGGACTTTAATAAGGTCTTTATTTTCCTCTTTAATAAGGAAACGAGCCTTTTTTTTCTGGTGCATTTCTTCTAGTAATGAAACCTCTTGATGGAGATGCTTGTAGGACACTGGCTCTGATGCTCTGTTAGCCCCATTTCACTGGTGTATTGCATTCACATACTGTTTTGCTGCACCAAATCTGATCAGTAGCGGACTCTACCATTAGGTGGCCAATGAAGGCTGTTGTAGACAGCTGAGATGAGAAGGGAGCAGGTGTTTGAAGGCAGAACAATGTCAACTAAGTGCCCTGACTAGCCTGGAGAACAGTTTCTCATAGCTAATGTCAAAATCAGATTTAAGTGCTGGTCCAGTCAGTTTCAATCCATCCTTGTCACCTTTTGGTCAGACCTTCTCTGTTTAAAATGTATGTAGAAAACGCTCTTATTTTGATGGGACTCTCCTTGTTTTCCCTCTGTGAAATATAAGATCAGCTTTCTCACCCATACTCTAGAGATTTGCCATCACTCCCTATATACCCCTCACTTTGTTTTCCACTGATGTTTCTTCCTCACCATTATTTTGGCATCTCAGATGTTTCTCCCCGACCCGCAAGCTGTCAATGAATTCATGGCTGCTCCCTTGCTCTCCTCTGCAGAATTTGCTCATTATGGTGAAATAGGAAAGATCAGAGTTCACGTTCAGCTTTCTGCATCGCATGTAGGGGTGTCTTAATTGTGTTTCTTCTGCTCAGTGATGCTCAACAGGCAAAAGGAAGCTCAGAGAAAGGGAGAATATGAGAAGGATGAACTTGCAATCATAAAAAAAAATCCATATTTTTTTTAAAAAAGAGTTTCTTTTCCTCTCCACAAAACATAGTTTCTAGAGTAGTAGTTAGATTAGTCTGCTACAGCAAAACAGCAGAAATATTTGATTATGACACACATTTTTAAACATCTGAGTTTGCTTCTTTAAATGTACTGGGTATAATCTTAAGAATAAAGTGTAGGGGGAAGAAAAGGATGGAATAAAGGTTAGAGACTGGCATCCATTGTCGTTTTCAGCCAAACAGTCCTATGGCATAACACAGAAGATCTTACATTCATATTCCATTTAACAAGGGTAGAAAATCTTTCTACCTTTCTGGTTATCAGAGGTAACTATATTAATTCAAGGAGTCCACAGATAACTTCTGGTAGTGTCATTGACACTGTCACATTGTTGACTTAGGTCTGATGTAATCCATATTATATTAAGAGACGTGGTGGTTCAGTGGCTAAGATGCTGAGTTTGTCAATCAGAAAGGTTTGCAGTTTGGCGGTTTGAATCCCTAGCATGTAATGGAGTGCGCACCTATTACTTGTCCCAGCTTCTCCCAACCTAGCAGTTCGAAAGTATGAAAAATGCAAGTGGAAAAATAGGGACCACCTTTGGTTCTGTGCACCTTTGACGTTTAGTTATGCCAGCCACATGACCACAGAGATGTCTTCAGACAGCGCTGGCTCTTCGGCTTTGAAACAGAGATGAGCACTGCCCCCAAGAGTCATGAATGACTAGCACATATGTGCGAGGGGAACCTTTACCTTTAATCCATATTATTACATTTCACCTCTAAGCCATTATTTAGCTCATGAAGTGATGGGGAATATCTTTTCGCACTGATTTGTGGCCTTGTTGGCTTACATCTACTGTTTTGAAGGCTTTGGTCATATGGAGAGATAATAACGTTCACTGTACTGAATGTTCTGTTTTGAATCATTCTCAGTATAAAATGCTGCACATCTGGCCAAGTGTTTTATGATTCACAACATATATTGATGTTACAGTAAGCTTTCATCTTGAGGGTTTCATGGTGTTCATTATACTTTTCATTGCAGTGTAACCTATCAACGGAGCATGTAAACTGTCCGCCGAGTGGATGATGGGACAGAATTCCCAGCTTAGCATATTTTTCAAGGTTGACTATGAAAGCATGTTAATAATTTGCATTGTATTAACCTCTGGATTCTGAGATACGTAAGCCTTTGCTACAGCTCATGAGTTTAACTGCTAGCCTGCAGTTTGTCTTGCTTATAAAACAGTGATATGAATTGTTTGATTTCTGAATCCAAACATTTATATCTGTATCTGTCTCCACAGCACATAAAACCTGGAGGAAACAAAAATGTTTTTTATGTTTAGCTTGTTTATTTGCAAAGCCAACAGTCCCTGGGTCCTAGTCTTGTCACATTTGTGCTTGCAAGCATATGTATTAACGTGTCATCCAGCACAGCAAAAATATTTCTGAACGTGGCTTTCCCTTTAGGACCACTAGGTGACACTGTGGAGCAGTCTTTGTGTCAGCTGGACAGCCCCGAGCTTCCAGGTTTTTAGGCTTTTGTGCCACTGTATTCTAAAGAGGTCTACATGCACAGTCATCCTCATTTCATTCTGTATTGTAAAATCTTCTGTCACAAAATTACCTGTTGAGATGCTCAAATCTGATTGCTCCTTTGTGGCTAAGGCAGTTTGCATTTGATCAGAATACATAAATACAGGGAATCCTCGTTTACCAACCGCCTTGTTTAATGATCGTTCACATTTACTATGGTGATGAATTCTGAGCAGTTCTTGCATTTACAAGACCTTTGCAGGTCTGTAAAGCAAAGGAAAGCTGAAGTAAGATCATAGGCATAGTCATGGTTTCACTTCATGACTGCTTTGCTTAACCACCAAGTTGAACCTCCCAATTGTGGTCACTAAATGAGAACTACATGTAGCTTTTTTAAAAAAAGTAATCTTGATAACATGGGTCATTTCATTTTATCATGGCTGCCTTTCTCACTAATAAGGTAACATCCATTCTTACACCCAAATATACACACACACAGGTAGACATTTTTCATCAGAATGTATTTCGGGTGGTTTTACATATTTTCCTCTTCATATCTTTTTCTTTTCATGTGAGAGGCCAGTCTAATTTTAGCTACAAAATATACAGAAATCAGCTTCTAAAATGTGTAGGTCTGCTTATGAGAAGGAGGATAAAATTCCCAAATGGTATCAATTGCTTTGCTTATTGCCTTCTGAACTACATTAAGGATCTACACGTGGGCAGCTTTAGGAACTGACTAGCTTGTTGACAGTAGAAGAAACTGATTTCAAATCTGTCTACATCTTACTATAGCTTTGGAACCAACATTCAAGAAAAGCAATAAAGATCTGGTTCTCTGAATTGCATTCCTCTACAAGTCTACTAACTCCAGTAATTATTCAAAAGAACAGTAAAATAAACGAATAAGCTATCCAATTTAAACAGAGCAAAGGAAAATAAGCTTGGACGTCTGATATTAATCAGTTAACAATTTCAAATAGTGCCACATTAAGCCGCATTGATTGCAGTTTTAATTCAAAGTATTTGTAACAAATTAGCTTTAAAAAAAAAAAAAAGAAATTCTGGCTGATTTATTAGGTGCTACAACACAGATTAAACAAATGGGCCCTAGGGAAGATATAAAGAATATTGAATTAGAAGGGCAGGTGATGGCTGACAGCAGTGTTTCTCAATCTCAACAATTTTAAGACTTCTGGACTTCATTTCCCAGAATTCTGAAAGTTGAAGTCCACGCTTTTAAATTTGTTGAGGTTGAGAAACACTGATCCAGAGCTTTGGAAGAGATACTGAGGAGCTCCCTCAGGTGATGGATGAGAGCGAAGGATGCGTAGGTGAAAAGGAAAATGAGCAATCCTACAGGAAACATGGAGCCATAAATTTCTCTACTACCATGAAAGAAAGGATGTGAAATTTTTCCACCGTGGGGAGTCCTAAGATTGCGATTTCCCACAGTGTAACAATTATTTTTTCCCTCCTTTCTTCATGCTTGCTAGAGAAAATATATACCAGGCCCACTAATTACTTTTACTGGCACCACGAATACAGTATGTTCCTGGGTGAACGGCCCCTCTCCTAAATTCTGCAACTTCGCTGATTTATGTTTCCTCACCTTCTTTAAATTACTGGAATAGGAGGGGAAAAAATGGTGAAGGAGTAATTTATGGGGGAAGCATTAGCTAACAGTAAATAAACAAGCCGGCATAAGGCTCTTTGCTGTAATGTATGATGCCTGGGAACCGTGGCGACAGAGGAAGAATTGTTGCTGCCAATTGGTGGAGAGTCTCGCTGCAGGTAGATGGTTCCTGCTGTCAGCCACTGTCTTCAAAGCTGCCACTGTTGCTGCAGGAAGGAAATCGCAGTGTACTCATGGGATCCGACACATAACCTGTGGAAAACAAAAAAACCAGAAGCTCAGGTGCTCATCGCAAATGCCGCTCAGCCTAGCTACTGCACCTTGTCTCTCTTCTTCCTAGCTTCATCAAGCCTCTGTATACAGAAAGCAAACACAGGGGGCTTCTCTGGTAGCAGAAATGGACAGATTTGCTGCCAAATATAAAGATCTGCTTCGGCTGCATCTTTCATAATCCGAAGTCACCCCATTCAAAGCCATTTCTTTTCAGGAAAATGACCGAGGTGGGAATCTGACAGGCAGATGGGATGCCATTCGTATTCACAATCACACTAGCCATTTAAGATGATGGCCGATAGGAAAGTGGGAAACGTTAACACAGAAGCCTCACACTTCTGTTTGATTTTTAAATATACATATCTTGACCCTGAATAGAAGATTCGACCGGTCAACAATAAGCTGTTTGCCAGAAATAATTATGACCTTAATCTTGGGTTATTACTGTTACAATAGCTTATACTATAAGTACCTGTTTACTTATTAGGGTATTTATCACCTGGGCCATGGGTTAAATGTCACTGCTTCAATTATTCCTTTTGTGGAATATATGGCAGTTTAGCCTAGCCACCAAATCTCTGAACTAAGACCATCATGAGTGAAGACTACTTGTAACATAAACAAGATTCTGTGTGTGTTTTGGGGGTGGGAGGAAGCCCAGCAGTGGTGAAATTCAAATTTGTTTACTACTGATTCTATGGGGGTGGGCATCAAGTAGGTCTGCCATAAACTCCATATTCAAAGAAAATTTGAGAATATGTACTAGTTCAGGGGTCTGCAAAGTCGGCTCTTTTAAGACTGGTGGACTTCAACTCCCAGAGTTCCCCAGCCAGCATAGCTGTCTGGGGAATTCTGGGAGTTGAAGTCCACCAGTCTTAAAAGAGCTGACTTTGCAGACCCCTGTACTAGTTAATATTAAAGTGGTACATGTCTTTCTTGCCTAACCTTAATATCAGAAAACTCATTAGTTTAATTCATGAGAACATTTCCTTACTTTGGAGCTTGTTACATGGTGCCTAAGACAAAACAGCAGTGATGTGTCAAGGCTCTGGTAAGTCCTGGACACAAGTAATGCAAAGTGACCTCAAAGATAGACAGGCCTACTTCTTTTGCGATTGCCTCAGACAGTGACCATTCACAATTCTGACTGGTGAAAAAGTAACTTTATTTAGCATAACAAAAGTCTTCAGTTGAAACCGATCAGGGTCTGGTCAGTTGCAGGCAGCAGCTAAGGTTCTAATCAACTCATTAAGGTCACAGAGCTGAGTTTGCAGTTAGCACTTTTTAACTAAGTATTGCACTGCAGAGAAAAAAAGAAAGCCGGTCAGGAGGAGATCACTTATTAAAGGAATCTCTCTGGTCTGCAAAAAGGAGGAGGGAAAAACAGACGAGGCACAGGACATTGTAGGAAAGAACTTTAGCTGAATTAGATGGCAGTGGCCTTTGCTGCCCCCTCCTCTCTGTCATAGGGTTCACCTAGCAACAATGTCATTTACCAACTGTTTCACAGAAACCAATTCAGGCCCCCAAAGAGAATTACCTGTACTTAGATTGTCTTTAATTAAAGTTAAGCCACTTGAAGGTCTTGCGCAGCTCAAAGAGCAGCAACTGAACCGTGGTGGCGCAGTGGTTAAAATGCATTATTGCAGGCTAATTCAGTTCACTGCCAGGAGTTTGATCCACACTGGCTCAAGGTTGAACAGCCTTCCATCCAAGGTTGGTAAAATGAGGACCCAGATTGTTGGGGACCATATGCTGACCAGTAGTGAGATTCAAAACTTTTTACTACCAGTTCTGTGGACGTGGCTTGGTGGGAGTGGCATGGCTTGGTGGGTATGGCTTGGTGGGCATGGCAGGGGTAGGATACTATAAAATCTCCATTCCCTCCCCTCTCCAGGGGAAGATTACTGCAAAATTCCCATTTCCTCCCGATCAGCTGGGACTCGGGAAGCAGAGAATAGATGGGGGTGGGGCCACTCAGAGGTGGTATTTGCCAGTTCTCTGAACTACTCAATATTTCCACTACCGGTTCTCCAGAACTGGTCAGAACCTGCTGAATACCACCTTTAATGCTAACTCTAAAAACCACTGTAAAGCATTGTAAAGGGTGTAAAGCATTGTGAAGCAGTATATAAGTCTAAGTACTTTGCTATTGTTATCTCCTATTATCACAATTGCTGATTTCTTATTTCTGGGTGCTTTAAGTTTGGAGGATCAATTTCATTCCAAAGAAAACATCATCAGTCCATTAATACAGTTTATTATTATTATTGATGAGGACTCGTATTTTACCATTTTGGTCAATAGGTGAGCATTGAAAATTTCTTCTCATCTCTTCCAAAGAAAGGCCTTGAGAAGACTGCTGACCAGCGCTGTAAATTGTAGAAAAGAGAAATGGTGAAGAAGAGTACATTTTAGAGCTTGCTTCAAAGCCAGTATGATTTCAAAACAAACTACTCTCATTCAAATATGGGAATGCGTTTTACAATGCAAGAGCTGCACTGTAATAGTAGTAGTAGTAGTAGTAGTAGTAGTAGTAGTAGTAGTAGTAGTAGTAGTAGAATATGGTTATACAGAAACCTTTTCTGGAATAGCTTGTTTCTGATCTTGAGCTTTGCTCCAACGCCTGGACTACTTTCCGCATTATTAGCAATCTGAGGTGATAGGTCCAGCACACTATAAATATTTTATTTACATCTGTACTATCAGGTTTATGCATGCTAATTTCTTTGCTAAACAGAGCATTAGCCTTTTGAAGCTAATCCCAATATTATTCACTGTAAACACATTCCTTTATTCTTGGAAGTGATCAGATAGAGCCAGCCTTTGCCAGCTGCTCTCAGTTGATGGGCAACTATCATTATCAAGTATTCCCTCTGAATGAAAAAAGAAGCTGCCCAACTGCCCATTAATAGCCAGGTAATTTGTAGAGCACATCTGTGCTATGTCAAAGTCAGGAATTATTTGAAGTAATTTCAAAGAACACTGTCTTCAAAGAACCTTTGGTGAAGTTGTGGCTGAAAGAACAAATTCAAGATTATTTCCAGCAATGCATCATCCAGGGTGATTTTGATCACAGTAATTTCAAACTGATGGCAGGTAAGAATTTCGTAACTTCAATGGCTGGCTTCACACTATTGAATTAATAACTTAAATGTTTATTCTAAAGATACCTTTCTGGAAATAAATCCCATTGAAACAGAAAGGACTTAATAATAAATAAACGGTAGCTATCT